>JARHVA010004877.1:977500-1025000 GCA_037957365.1 Torreya grandis
TTTTTGTGCCTTGAATAAATATTTAGGTATTGAGGTTTAAGTGATATGTCGATGTTGTAAGTTTTGAGTGTCCATCTATTTGTTTCACAATGCTTAACCTACCCAAGGTCAACCAAAAAGTGGTTAAATAAGTACAATGTAATTAGCCTATATATTAAGCTTTTCAAATATTAATAAAATTTGATAATATGAGACATTTATTTTAGAAATCCATGTGACACATGTATTAAAATTAAAATCTATTAACTTATATGGGTTTTCTCAAGATGTGGTTAATGTGTTAATGGAAAACTATCAACCCATATAAGATAAATTGACTTCATATAGTGAGTTGGTGAACATTTTGATGGCTTAATTTTATAAATTCTATATTGATAATCTTCATAGAAGAGATAATAGACAAGAAAATGATATTTCTTGTGTTTCTTCCTCATTTCTCATTTACATTATGAATGATCATGTTATATAGTAAATATCAAGATATTAGCATAGCCTATCATTGATCTAGAAAATTTGGATGCTTTATTTTTATTGACAATATAAAATTTTACATATAATTTTGAATGGTATGAAGATGTATTTCATTAATTATCAAAATAAATTATTTCCTTAAAAACTTCTTGGAATCATAGAAGTAAATTATGATGGGTGCCCTTATATATGTAATAATTGGATATTTTATTTATTACAGATACTTTGGTGGGAAAGAGATACATTGGTGGGAAACTACTTGGATGCATTAGAAAAGAAGAAGCCTAACTTACACTATAATAAGTTTGTGATGTAGTGAGTGTAGTGATCTTTAGTTTAAAATGCCATGTCACACCAATTTATAAGAATGAGCCATTATTGGATCTCAATGTGGTAATAGTTTCATGAATATGTAAATATATGTGATAAATTACAAATATGTAGTAAACATATACATGTTATCTATCTTAATAGTTTTAGTTCATACTATCACAAGGGACATTTTACAAATAGGGATTTGAATTAGATGTCAAGATTAACCCTCCATCTATAAAAGCTTGTAAGCCTATCATTACAATAATTTAATATTTTAAAAAAATAGTTTGAAGTTGCATAATTCAAAACCACCAAAGGTTAATATATTTTTAGAATTATCATGACACATTATTTCAATATTTTTCCTACCAACTACAATCATTACTAGTTACGGTTCATCTTTTCAAGAATAATAAAACTATGAAATTTTGTGATAAATATGAGATTAAGAATAAATTATATAATACTTATTATACATAAGGTAATGGCCTAGCTAAATATTACAATAACAATATTTTTAACATTTTCTCAAAAATAGTAACAAATTAGGTTAATGATTAGCATAATAAAATACATTATGCTCTATGGGAATATTAGAATGACTAAATGAACATATGCAAGGAACCCCCTAATCATTATTTTATTGACCATAGGAAGTGTTACCCTTGAAAATTTATATTTGTTGAGAGTGTCACTTGAAATATTTCCTCCTTTAGTGCATCACTTAAAGCATTTCCTTTAGATATTTATATTCCATAATTGATTATTGATGGTGATAGCATTAGCTAGATTTATGTTCGATGAAATGTGAATTCATGTTATCGAGCACCTTGGAGTTTATCAAAATTTACATCAGAATTCTTACAATAATATAATATAATCAAGATAATTTACTATGTGAAATAAGGAAATTAAAATAAATTCTAGAAATTACCAATGAAGATAAATAGAATAAATTTAAACTTAATTCTCTTGGATACTTTCTTATAAGATCAGAAATCAGATTGTGGACATATTTCAATGTTACATTTGAAGGCAAGACTTTGAAAAATCACATAAATACTATTATAGATACTAAAGTAGAATATTTATAACATCTTAATCTCGTATAGTTGACAAATATGAATCAAGTCTCTAACCTTCAATTCTAGACTTACATGTTACCAAAAGGGTTGCATTTTCCATGTCATTATGTTTAAATGTTTATCTCTTTGTCTAATACATATCATTCTAACAATCCAAGGCCCATGTAATGAAAAAAAACTTAAAACATTATAAAAATCTGTCACTATCAGTTTTAATTCCATACCTATTTTCTAGTCTTGTGGACACTATTGGCAACAGAGGGACACAATCACCAACAGTAGTGTCCAAATGATTACCTAGTACCATCAACCAAAAGTAATCCAAAGTAAAAATGATTTGAAACCTATGAGTTGGACTATTTGTCTGAATGAACCTTCCCATGAGATATTTTCAAAAGGTGTAGAATAAATAGAAGTATAAGCATTATCATTCCTTATCTAGTAAATACCAAGAAAACACCTATTAATTATAAATAATTTGACTTCACAAGAAATCTATTATATCCTATTCATCCATATTTTTATATCAATCATAGGATAATTTATATTATAGGTTTGAACAATTCAAAGAGTAGCCCACAAGAGATATTTGTAAAATTACACACTAGATCACTACATGCATCTTCATATCGTATATTACACCCTTGTGTACACACTATACCCACACATAGGAGATAACTACACAAGATTGAGGTCCTAATTTTAGTATTATATATGTATGAATTTCCCATTGATAAAGGGTCTTTAAAGTATCTCAACACTATGATCCCAGTAACCCATTTTTCAGTGAACTCATTACAAGGGTGAAAAGGTGTGAAGAGATATGATTTGATCAATCACTAAAAAGAAACATCTTATATCCTATATCTGAATACATCAATATAAAAGTGATAGGAAATTCAAAACAAAAAATTATTCACATCTATATCTAGTGACATTCCATAATTGACAGCTATGTGATAGTTAGACATTAGAATTGACAATAGTGTCAGGAATTAATAGTAATGTTTGTGGCCATAGATGTTAAATTTATAGAAAATGACATCTAATCCTGCATACTTTACACATGTTTCTAGTCCAGATCTTCGTACACATAGTAAACAAACTAAGAACCATTATTTATTATTTATTACAATATATTTTAATAATTATACTTTATTATTTTTAATAATCTCAGTGGTATAAATTTAGAATGTTGTTTATCTAGGTTTTATATTAAATGGCCTACTATATATTAGTTTATCACCTTTATTTCATAACAACTATATTTACTAACCATAGAGACCCACATCTAAATTTAGGGTTAAACATTTGATGAACTTGACTATGTGTCTCCTTATGTAAATCCTTGCTTTCCTTGGGGTATTCAGCATCCTGGGGTATTTCCTTACTTTTTTTTCCATGTTGATTATATTAAATATATGCAACCTAGGAATTTAGCTATATTAGGTGGTGTCTATATGGAACACTTTGGAGTTTAAATTTTTTCCACCAAAGATGGCTTAAACCAATGAAGTATCAAATCATATACCTGATGAAAGTGACAATAATGAAACTAAAAAATACTGAAGAGGTTATCATAGAACATGATTCTAATCATGAGAATAATGAATCTAATGCAAATAATGAACATGAATAAATAGATCAAGAGAAAATATAATGTATTGCTATGTTTTGAGAGTCTATCCCTATAAACCTTGAAGATCTTGATGAGATCCTCTTAACTATATTGGAAACTACAAAATATAAATTCATAAATGAACAACTAGGTGTATTTATTGGTCATGCTTTTAAAGCTATGGGACATCCCCATATTCTTGTAATCCTATCCTTAATCACATTATTGCTTGCTACACCCAATGGGGGCACATGTTATGTATTTACACCATTGTTCCATAGACTAAATCCTACTATTCCTATATCCTCCATTGGAATTATTAGAATTTCAACCTAGTTATGGATTTAAATGCATATATAAGCTCAAACCATGGGTATACCTCCATTGGTGGCTTCTCAAAATCCAATCCTTAGAGATAAAAATGTGAAATATATTGTATAAAAAATAAAAGAATTACAAGCTAGGATTAATAATATTGAGAAAAAATGTATGAAGTCACCCTATGATATTGATTCACAAGAGGTGTTACATAATTCTCTTTCACTTGAAATATATTTCCACTCTTTTTCAATTGGCTTTGTTGCACTCAAGTCAACTTTTTATGATGATAAGGGTTATCCTAAATAACATCATTGATATTTATATGTGACATGTCTTTATTATGCCTCTAATGATAAAATCTTGAGTAGGTTATTTCCAAGGAGCTAAGAGGACCATGTTTTACAACGATCCTATAATTGACCACTCTAATCAATGAAAACATTCAAACTTGTAGTGAATCATTTACTATCAGACTTTTAAATCAACATCACTAAAAATATTTCATATGCTCAAATTAAAAATATAAAACAAATAATGGTAACAAACCTATCAATGAATATGTTTTGAGATATAAAATAATTCTGGCCAAAATGACAAATCTAATGGTAGACAAAGAATTGTAAAACATTTTAAAATGAGGATTGTTTTCTCCATTAAATGATAATTATTTTTAAAAATATCAAATATTTTTTTATGACTTATGGAATATTTCTTGAGACATTGAAATTAAAATTATTTCCTTGAACAAGAACAATTATGTATCACACACACTGACTACATATAATACCAAGTTTCACATGAAACCAAACTATAAGGTGAGATTTACATAACCTAAAAGTAAATAATAATGGTGAACATGTTGTCACATCAAACTAATTAACTCATCTTATCCAATGTGCCTAAGAGATAAGTTACATGATTATCTAAGTCTCCAACCTCTATACTTTATAAGATTTTGGAGTGTCATCTCACATCTCTCCCTCCTCCCATAGAGGTTGATATGAGTTGACCTCTACCCATTTTGCTAATACATATTTTGGCCATCACCAAGACCATAATATTTATACACAAATATGTTATAACTTGAAATATAATATTCAATACCTTATAAATGACCAAAATATTACCTTTGATGATCCTCCAAAGGATTAGGTTCAGAACTTAGTGATCACCATAATCAGAAAATGATTAACAATACTTTGTAAGATCATTCTAAAAAATATCCAAAAGTGAAAATGGCATATAACCTCCTCCATCACCTTATCTCCACCCATTATATTATATTATTGGTACTCATACTTGCACATTACCTCCTATGGTTAAGATACCTTTGAATATATTTTATGACATTGAAATAGTGGATGATGGTTCAAATCTTTATTCTTTATTTATTAAAACATACCTTGATAATCAACTTATATATAATGTCATGTCTGATAATGGTGTTAGTGATAAAATATGTACCATAAAATTACTTATAAATTTAGGATATACACATGATGATTTACACCATTCGACCAAAAATGTCAAAGATTTTGATGACACATCATAATACATTTTTGGTGAGGTTGATTTTCCTTTACAGTGTGACCCAGCACATGTGGTTACCACTTTATTAGTTATACCATATAAATGAGTAGTTTCTATGTCATTAGGATGCCATGGTTACATAAAATCATAGCATTACCATCCACAATTCATTTGTGTATTAAATACACTCATACCAACATCATAGTCATAGTTCCTAAAATTCCATATGAACATCCACTTCAATAAGTTAATTTTATTTTACGGAAATTAATTATAAAAAATAATAAGGTTATTCTTCAAGGTATTTAATTATCAAACCTACTAAGGTTATTATTCTATGAGAGGATACTTAGAGACCTTTGCACTAGAGACATAATGGATTTTATGGAGTCTTCATATATGCCAACACAACATAATCACTTACGGAGAAAACTAAGAATGTTACAATTACAAATACTCCAACTAAACCACATAGCACTCAATTATGGGTTCCATAAACGCTTTCTCATTATATTGATTTTTCACATCCAGAAAGTCCTTATACACATATGTAAGAAATTGTAGATTTTATAAATCCAAATATGACACATATGCATGCTCTTTGACAATATCACCAGTTTCACATACCATATTCTATGTTTGGAGATACCTAAACACACTAAATTTGAATTTTCTAATACCTCAATATTGTACTCTTGTAAAACACTTATCATGGTTTTACCCATAAGTTTTGAAACTTTCCCACTATCAAAAGGCTTGCATTCACTATCTATTTATGCCAAATTGCTTATCTATTAGTTTGACCACTATTATTATGATGAACAAATCTTATATATTATGTCAAATGATATAAACCTAATCAATATTATTCTCTACAGGTTTTAGACCTATCCCTATTTTCCAACTCCTAAACATTTGTGTCCCATCCAAATGCCTATGCTGATACTAGTGTCTTTTTTCAAACTAAGTTTATAAAGCAAAAAAGTCATCCAATTTTCAAATGAAAATTATCAATATGGTTATCCTATAGGATTTAGTGTGAAATTTTTTCAAAATAGATTGGTATACATATAATATCAACCTTCATTCATTCCTCACCTAGAAACTTACAAGGAAACTTACTAGAAGCATTCAATTAAACATTCAAGTGAGAAAATATTCCCTATTCATCTTTATGTACATATCAAACATATGATAAATATTCATGTAGGTCAAATTTACTGAAGGAACATATAAAGAGACATATTTTCAAAGTTACAGACTAGCTCACTTAATGTAATTATTTATCACACATTGCATCATTATGCATACATAAGCCAAGTGTAGGGGAGAAATACATAAGGATGAGGCCCTCTTTAGAGTATTGTCTATATAGGAAACACCCATTAATAAAGGGGTTCTTAGGGTAGCTAGACAACATGGTCCCACTAACCCATTTTCCCACAATAAATTAAAGGATGAGGAATCTAGGATTTGATCATTTGACAAAGAGTGACAACCTATACACATGATATTAAAACATTATAAGAAAGGAGATAAAAAAAACCTAGAAGGCTCTTGGTGTTCACATTGATATCTAGTAATTATTCTATGATATACACCTATGTCTAACTTAGACACTAACATTGACACAACTTTTTGTATCTAATGCAAGTGTCAAGGGCCACAAAGTGGAAAAATACACAATTTGATGATTACTCAAGAATCCTGATCTAGTCCACTTCTAGCCTATTTTAACCCAAATATACATATTCATGGTGAAAAAGCTAATTACTCTTGTTTGTAATTTTATGTTAATATGAATCAATAGTTTTAATTCCTATTTTTGGAAAATTTCAGTATTATAAATTCATAACAATAGTTATCTGAGTTTGAAAATTAATTGGCTCATTATATATTTATTTATCACCTTTGTGCTTATTTATTTCTCTATTATTAACCCTATAGGTAACCCTATGTGAGCATCCCTTGGATGGGATCATCAAATATATTTTATTCTTATCCAATATTTAAAAAATATAAAAGATAAACAAATATTCAAAAAAACATTCAAATAACTTAGATAATATAAAAATACTCTCCATTTTCAGATTTTACTAGTTCCTTGGAATTTATATTGTTTGTTTCATGTTAGTAGATAACATATCATCTCCTTCCTATACACACATGTTTCATGTATCTTTGATTATGATATAAACATAATCAGACATATGATTTATTCACTTTCATATGTTGGATGTCTCATCTACTCACATCGTATAGTATGTTGCGGTTATCTACTTCTTTGATCATGATTGATATAGGTTACATATATTTTATGATCATTTTTATATTATCATGTTTGAGCTTATATGATAATTATTACATATGTCTATATCTATTCACATATTAGTCATAGTGTACTTGAGATATTATTGTACATAACACTATTTTATAACCCATAGATGCAAGTACTAGTATAATATGATAATGTTGTTTACTTATACCTCATTTATTCACATTATCACTTTCTTGATTGCATTACATTGCTTTCTATTATCTTTCTTGTATAACATTTGAATATGTTTCTTGGCTTTTGGCCCTTCTAATATATTGGGCATTTACTTATGTTAGTAATTTTAATTGTGTGACATTTGAACATGCCCCTTGTATGAGGTCTCCTTGGACCATTCATTTGCATTACATTGAGTGCTTTTGTGTGTGTGTGTGTTTCTTGGTTTGTTAATCTTGTATTGTTACCCTCTAAATATTTCTTATATATATATATATATATATATATATATATATATATATATATATATATATATATATCATGAATTTTATTAATTGATGTGATTATTTTATCAATCGATGTGATTACATAATATGAGCCTAACTTATATATCTACTTTGACATGTTATCCCTATATGCTACATGATTCATACATAGATTATATAGCTACCTTGTCCTTTTAAAGTAACATACCTACAAGTTTATATCCCCATGACATCAAAAGAGGGGGAATATCAGTGAGGTAATGTAATAGAAGCTTGACCTCCACATTTTCATAGTTATCTAGATTATAGTGGGGGCATGTTACAAAGGCATGATCTTTTTAAAGGTGTGACCTCCACACCTATATATCTTCAGAGTTTCAATATTTTAGTGGGGATAATGTCATAATAACATAACATCCAAACTTATACAATTAATCAATATCTCCATATTTTATTGGTGTCATGTCATAATGCATGACCTCCACACTTGCACATTCTCTATTTCAATTTCATGATTAAGATATACACCTAGGCTAAAATATTATACATTGCACTTCTATTGCATAGGTTTGAAATGTAAATTTTAATATTTGTGACACATATACTCTAGAAAAAATATATTATAAGTTTATATTACATGCTATTACACCAAAAATTAAAAAAAAATTAACAATTGTAATACCCAACAAGATGCACTAAATAAACTGGGATGTATTATTATAGATCCTTTTCTACTGTAGCAATAGGTTCATTTTATAGGTTGAAGTGATTAAATAATTCAACATCACCATATTTATATATTAAAGTGATTAAATCATCCAATATCACTATATTTATAGTATGAGTTGATTAAATCACTCACCCTCACCAAATTATATATTCACACTTGATTTGTATGATTGAGATAAAATAATCTCAATGCACTTGTCATAACTCACCCTTACACAAGATTGGTGGAAAAATAACTTTCAATATCCATCTTAATATTTATAATGTTCACATCTAAACCATTATCAAGCTCCTATGATTCGTAAGGAAGCATATTTACCATGTCAAATCATCAGGAGGCAACATGGTTCCATTGTCATGCAGGTGTACTCCTTCCTTACTCTTTTTCTTTTAATAATTTCAAAATTTAAATTATATGCACTGATTTATAGTGTAATATGATCTCAATTATAGTTCATACACCAAAAAATCACTCAAAGTGAGCTAAAAAAATTTTAAGGTGTGTTATACACACCAAAGCACACATTTATTTTTTTTTTAAACTAGATTGAAGTAGGAGAAAATGTACATACAAAAACTAAATATTTATAGCCTCTTAATATTTTACATTTGACAAATATAGATCATGGATCTACCCTTTATTTATATAACTCCATGTTAATGAAAGTCTCACATTCACCAGATCCTTGTGTATAAATGATTATCTCTTATTTTGATGCAAATCATTATGATGGCCTAGGTATTCTATACAACACTAAAACTTAAAACTAAATAAACATCATTCACTATTAGTTTCATATTCATACCTTTTATCTAGCCTTCTCGACACTATCAGACACAAAGGGGCACAACCATTGATGGTAGTGTCTAGTTCCTTATCTATTGTCTAATATCAAAAATTAGTCAAAATTAAAATTGATTGGAAAATTATGGGTTTGCCTAGTTATATTATTGGACCCTATTATGAGATATTTTCTAAAGGTGTGTGTTTAAATATAAAATCTAAATCTAAATGGATAAGTTAGATTTAGATTACATTTAAAGGGGTATATAGAAATAAAATGGCATAAGGGTGATACTCAAATCTTTAGAAAGATAATTATATCTTAAACTTAGATATATACATACATTAAATTTAGTACGATGAGATAGTCTAAATATGAAAATTACAACCATGATAGATATACAAGTGATGATTAAGTGATGTAATTATATTATTTGGATGTTAATGTAGTTTTGAATTTGGAACAAGTAGAAATCATGATAAAATAAGATTATGGAATAATCATTATATTTTGGATTGGATGCTTATAGCTCTCTTGATAATAATGTCAACCTGGGATGGTTTCATCTATGCTACTATCTAGGTTCGATGCTAGTGTTTTGTATAGAATATCTAACATAAAAAAATGTGACCACCTAGATGATTTTGGGTTTTACTTAACCTTCACTTTAGTGCATTCATATTTGGGCAATGGATTATTTCTCCTTGTGAAATGGAAACACCCTAGTTCTTCACACTCATAGTGACCTTAGGGGAGATTGGGTTAGTGGGCACATGGTGTCGAGATGACCCCAAAAAAGCCACTATTAAAGGGTGTTTCATCCATATCCACTGTGCCATAATATGTCCTTAGACTCATTTAGTTATCCACTACATGGTTGATTACGTGTGAATCATACAATACATGCAAAGCAAGTACAACAATGACCTAGCTTGTATCTTAGAAAATGAAGATCTTAGGTTTTTACTTTAGTACTTCAAGCCTATAAATGTGAATTCCTTATGGCTGGTATGAAGATAGGAATAAATAGGGAAGCTTTGTTGAATTAAATGCTCTTTGAATGATATATGTTCTTTTTTCTAGGTGTAGCTAGGTGAGAATGAATGAGTTTTGATCTTGTATTTATATCAATCCCTTTGTAGTAATAACTTACATTAAAGCACTTAAGTTTACCATTAAGATACATTTCATTTTCAAATTGGATGGATTTAGGGCACTAGGCACTTGTGTCATGATAATACAATAATGTTAATATTACTATTTTTCTTACACATTAGTTTCCAGGGAATAGGAAAGCAGGTATAGGTTGAGAACTTGTAGAGGTTTTTAAAAAGTACATTTCAAGCATTATGGGCAAGATAGAAGACATGTTTCATCAACATAAGTTTGATAAGACTAAGAGATATATGCCACCGGGAATAAATATAGAGCAGATGCAAGACTTATAGAAGTGGGAAAGGTAAAAAACTAAGAGGAACAACCAAGGTCTATGTTTTTCCAAGTGTATAACCCTAAGGTGCTATATAATCATAAACTATCAACTTCATTCCCCCTTTAATCTACTAATGAAATTTCTAGTTTAAATGAAAGGAATATATACCTGGGTATGTGTGCACACCTTGTATTTACATGTGCCCAACTTGAGTGATTTGATAGTGACTAAGCTACAGCCAAGAGCATGTTATAGTATAAGATAAAAGCATATAATCCATGTTGAAAGTACTTGAAATATCTTGAAATTAAAATAGTAATGTCTAGGAGTACACATGTGTGTTGATGTGACTACCTTACCTATTGAAAATTTATTTAGAAAAAGATGTATCTTTGTAAGTATCTTAAAATGATATTGGGACAAATATAGATAAAGTTTTTAAGTGGATATATATAATATGAGAGAGAGAGAGAGAGAGAGAGAGAGAGAGAGAGAGAGAGAGAGAGAGAGAGAGAGAGAGAGAGAGAGAGAGGCACATTCCCCCAAATTTGGAGAAAATTTGAGTTACCACCTTGTAGTTAAGATTAGCTCAAGTTTACAACCCAATGATACTTATAATTTGGTGAGGATGGATGATCAAGTCTGACTGAAAAACTTGGAAAGATTTTCAGTCAGACTTGATCATCCATCCTCACCAAATTATAAGTATCATTGGGTTGCAAACTTGAGCTAATCTTAACTACAAGGTGGTATCAACCATACCAAAATTTGAACTAACTACTACAGTATATGTATCAATATTGATCTTAAAAGCATGTGAGGTATGAGCACAAAAATGTTTGTGATATGGTAATAGTCAATAAAAGTGTTTTGGAATCTGAAAATGATTTGGATTTTTTTATATTAGGCACACGTTCCATATCATATACACCTTAGATATGTCTCTTTAAATGTGTATAACAATAGTACAAATATGTATAATTTTTCCACAAGTATGAATCTAAATCATTCAACAGTGTGCTTAGGTAAATTTAAATAAATATCTAAGTGTGAAGGACATGCTTCCAAAGCAATCCATCAATATATATGAAGGAATCTGAAAATTTATATAAGTACTAATGTGGATGACATGTTTCCAAAACATTTCACCACTATAATTTGGAGTTACTAAATAATGGATAGGTATGGATAACATCATTCCATATGATACCCCTACTAAATTTGAGAAATGTGAATGTTTGGAAGCCATGTCCATATGAGATGCCCCCATTGAACATAAAAATTGATATAAGTACCACATATTCAATAAGTGTGGAGAACATGCTTCCTAAGCATGCCCTCACTGAATCGTAAAATGATGCCAAGTGTGGAGAACATGCCTATATGATATTCCCCCAATAATATGGCCCCTTTTGAGTTGAGGTAAAGATAGGAACTTGTATTTACCTCAGCTAAAAATGATAAGATAACTATATAATTTGTGAATGTAACCATGTAGCATATATAAGGAACATGTCTAAGAAAATATAACATTGAAGCACATATAGCCAATGTGATTAAATGTAGGCTTAAGATGCATGATAAATATCATGGAAATATATATATATATATATATATATATATATATATATATATATATATATATATATATATATATATATATATATATATTACAAGATTATAAATCAAACTATCACACACACAAGAAAAATCAAAAGTAAGTCAAAAGGACATGGTCTAAGGACATCACAAATAAGGGGCATGCTCAAATGATGCACAATTGAGGGATGTGACTTTGTCGAATGTACATAATATTAAGAATGACATATTCAAATTTCAATATAACAAAAAATGACATATGTAAATTCTAATTATATCATACATAGGCACAAAGGCCACGAGTAAAGGAACATATTCAAATGCTTGAATAAGGAATAAAATAGCAAGGCAAGACACTCAAGGAAGTGTATAAAGAAAGAGTGAAACAAACAACATAAATATGTCATAGTAACCAATAAATAAAATGTATTAGGAATATATGTCAAGGGTGTAAAATATCAAGTTCTTTATGTAAGATATAATCATGGATAATACGCATGTGCAAGTACATATGAAAGCTCAAACATGATAATGTAGATTGATCATTGAATCAAATAACTTGTGTGTATCATGATAAAATAAGCACATGGCCCAAATATGTTGGAAAAAAAGCCTCTACAAAAGGTAAATATAAATTACTAATATGAGGATTAAAATGCTAGCTCATAGGATGTACTTTTTGAATCAAATAATATAATCTTGAAGGGACTCATCATCATGCTATTTAATTTTGAGTAAATATTCTAATTTAAGTTTTGGAACCTTATGGATATTCAAATCCATGAAGAAATAATATTCAAATTAAAAAAATATATGCAAGGAACCCTTTCATAAACTATAGAACCAATTTTGACTCTCATCGAAAATACTCATGGATAACTTTTAGCAATAGTTTGTCATCTTGTGACAATTGACCAAAAGAATTTAAACAGATAATAATGTGGTCAAATGGGTTATTGTGTCTCAAAAAGAGAGGTAAATATATTAATTTAAAATATTTTGTATAAGGATATTTGAGTATATATTGAGTACGAGGTTGATTATTAAATGAGGATACATGTACATCATCGTTATGGAAATCCATTTGCATTTGGCATATAGAAACTTGATTTTTAAGGTCCCCAATAGTTGTCATCATAGAAATTAGATATTATATGGGGATAGAGGTCTTTTTCATAGGTGTTATCATTGGTTTCAACCCAACACCTTTTTTGAATCTAGGAATATGAGTATCATTATCCTTATGTATAATAAGTGCAAATTCATGGTCACTAGATTTAAGACATTTTGGTAATGGTATGGGATATTTTAAGTTTGGTACATTTGGCATATCATTTTAATATATTTCACTATTTGAAGACTTTTTTTCATTTTCCTTTGGTAAAGGTAAGATAATTTTAGCTTTCTAAAAGTTTGGTAAGGAAACATTTTATGATATAGAATTTGTTTTAAATTAAGGTGGGAGAAAAATGTTACCCTTGAATATATGTATATTATTTTAAAATGTAGGAATGTTTGGGGGTTTAATCAATTTTATTTAAGACATGTCTCCGTTATTAGTTTTTTACAAATCATCCATAATTTCTTTATGCATTTGTTGAAAAATTTGATGATCAAATGAAGGAATTGCTTGGTCATATGTACTAATTTTTTTGTGGAAAATGTACGTGTTTAGTTGGCTTGAATGGTTGGTGACTCAAGGATGTTTTTTAAAATCCTAACCCCTTGCCTATTTGTATTATTATGCTTAAGAGATATAGGATGGATTATACATTGCTCATGTTTGCCCAATCCTTGGGCTTGATATCCATACTTTTTAAAGTATTGAAGTACAAATTCATACAATGGAGGAATAGGAAGTATGGATACTATATTTTTATCTTCCTTAATATGGATTAATTCATTTCTTGAAGTTGTAGGAGCATGGACCTGATTTTAGGGATAACAACTACCACCATTCAAGGTTTTTATATTATATGATTTAACACTTGGAAGAATGCAAGATTAGTCAATTATAATTCATTCCTTGTGGTATAATTAGATAGTTTCATAATCAGAATCATCAAAAAAATCAAAATCATTAATGGTAAGAGATATGAATTAAACAAAGATTAGGTAAAATCATGCAATAGGAATCTAATAGGTTATGATTAGGTACAATGGTACTCAAAAATCATTTTTACCAAATGTTTAGCCATAAAATGGAATATAAGTGGTCGGAGTTATCCTTAGATTATAATTACAAGGGTATACAAGAATAAAATGGCACAAGTGTGATAATTAGATTGATAGCGGGATAATCATATGCTAAACTTAGATATAAGCATACACTAAATTTATTATGTTGAGATAGTATAAATATGTAATGTATAAATATGATAGATAAATAAATGACAAAGAAGTGATGAACTTATCTTATTTTGATGGTAATACTATTCTATAAATAGAACAAGAAGAAACTAGGCTAGAAGGATATAATAGATCAGTCGTAAGATTATGGATTGGACACTTCTAGCTCTATGGATAGTAATGTTAGATTAGGATGGTTGAATCAATGTTAATGTATGGTTCGATGATCATGTCATGTAAAAAATATATACTAAAATAAAATATGACCACTTGGATGCTTCTAGGTTTTGCTTCAGCTTCACTCTAGTGTGTTAAGATATGGGTCATGGACTATCACTCCTTTTGAAATGGAAAAACCCTAGTTCTTCACTTTCATTATAACCTTGTATAAAAATTGGTTAGTGGGCACATGATGTTGATTTGACCCCAAGGATCCAATTATTAGATGGCATTACCTATATAGCCAATACTCCTTAAGAGGGCCTCATAATCATGTAGTTTTCCCCTATGCGTTGGCTTATGTGCGAACCAAACAATATATGCAAAGCAATTATAACAATAACCTATTTTGTAACTTGGATAATTAGGGTCTTGAACTACTCTTTTATTAATCTAGACCTATATATGTGTAGTTCACATGACTGGTGTGGAAATAGAAATAAATAGGGAACCTTTATTCAATTAAATGCTCTTTGGTCTTTTTGATAGGTGTGTCTAGGTGAGGAATGAATGAGGATTGATCTTGTATTTATATCAATCCATTTGGATAGTAAATTGCATTAAAACACTTAGGACAACCATTAGGATACATTTTATTTATGAATTGGAATACTTTAGGGTATTAGACACTTGTGTCAAGATTGGACAATAGTGTTGACACTACTTTCTATCTTGAAAATTAGTGTCAAAAGAGCAAGAAAGTAGTAACAGGATCAAAACTTATAGAGATGTAATATAACTAAATTTTAAATATTCTTGATAAGATAAAAGACTTGGGTCATCAGCATAAGACTAGTCAGACTAAGAGATATAGGGAAAGGGGAAAAGAGATAGAGCAGATGCGAGACTTAAAAAAGTGGGAAAGGTAAAGAACTAAGAGGAACATCCAAGATCTGAGTTCTTCTAAGTGTACAAGATTGAGGTGATATATAATAATAAAATATAATATATAGTGTGATATAAATACAAGTATAATCCTTCTCAATCATCATCTAGAAAATAAAATGCAAATGCGTACTAAATCTAAATGAATGAACTGCACAAACACTCTATTCTACCCTAGTCATCCCTATTTTCACTATAATCATAGGATAAATCATATTTTAAGTCTAAATCATTTAAATATAAACCCATGAGAAATATTTTTATAGTTAAAATCTAGATCACTACATGTATCTTCATATAGTATATTTCACCCTTGTGCACACACTTTCTTACATATAGGGGATAACTACATAAGTATGAGGTCCTCATTGGAATATTGAATTTGTAGGTAGTGCCCATTTAAAGAGGGGTCTTTGGAGAATCTAAAAACTATGATCCCACTAACCCATTTTTCAATAAAATCATTCCAAGGGTGAAGAAGGTTAATGAGTTAGGGTTTAATCAATGTTTGAAACATGACTAATTGTATCCTAAATCTGAATAATTAATAGAAAGGTGATAAAAAAAACTAGGTCATTTAATTTGGTTGCATCCATATCCACTCATTATTTTATAGTGTATACCTTCATCACATAAAAAACTAGAATTGATGGTAGTGTCGAGATCAAATGGTGGCATCCATGACCCCATAATTGTTATTTTCAAAATCTGATGACTGAGCTAGAATATACAATCCTGCATAATTTAAAACTATTTCTAGTCCATGTCTTCATTCACATAGTCAACTCACTAAGTACAATTATTTTTTATTTACTGAAATATATTTTAATATTCTTACTTTACTATTTTTATCAATCTCAGTTTTATAAATGCAGAATATTGTTTATTTGACTTTTCTATTAATTAGACTGTTAGAGATTAGTTTATCACCCTTGTGTTAGAATTAATTCTATATTTCTTAACATTAGATACCCCATATATAAATTTAGAGTGAAAAATATGCACTTAAGATGATTTCATATTTGATCCATTTTATTGTATTTACATTATATGTTTGATTTATATCAATTATTATATAATTTTATGGTTGGCAGTTCCTTTATTTTCTATCATTTTATTTAGTTATTTATATTGTTTGCTTTTCCCATTTTGATTTGGTATTTTTGTTTCTCAATTATTTTTTAATATTTCATTATATTTTATTCTTTAGAATGTATTATTATTTGTATTAATTTTGATTTATTGAATGATTTTTCCTTTGTGCCATTGTGTTTTTCTTTCTTCATTTAGTTTGGTATTTTTTCGTCATTTTTAACACGTATCAAAGTATTTTATTTTCTATCAATTATATCATTAATATTTATTTTTGTTATTTTATACATTTTCATGATCTATATCATGCATCTATTATGGGACATAACCCACATTTTCACTTAATTATTATATAGCTTACGCTACTATTAGTGAATTTATTTTATCTTCCCTTCCTATGGGGCATCTGTAATTATTTTTTATTGCTTACACACTTTTCCCATGTGGTGAAAATTGATATTAGACATACATATCACATACTTTTTTTCCCCAAGTGGGGAATGTCACACTTAAATCAATTACATCACATGCCTATGTGAATAAATTTACTCATAATAAAAATGATTCCAAATTGACATATTTTTGTATTGGACATTAGTAATTATGTTTCTTATTTTACACATAATGCATGTAATACTTTCTTTGTTAGATATGTGTTTTACAAGTTTTGACATGATAAAATGCTGGCATATATTCCACTCCTATTTTCTTAACTCTAAAAATCTAGAAAATTTGTATTATTTTATCCTACAAATGAGGGAAATTATATGTTTATTATTCCTATATATATTTAAGATGTGACACATGTTCCTAATGTGAGATAAATTAAATATAATTTATAAATGTAATCATTCATATTACATTATATTTAGTTAACATGTTTTTGCTTTCCACTAAAAACTATACTTAGAAATGCTTGTAGAATTTAGCACGGTTGCTTAAATCACATTGACTTATACACTAGAAATTTCATCTGATATAAATTCATAGAAGTAGAGAACTCATATAGGGGAAACCTCACATTTTTATAAAAATGAAGTGTATCATTTATAGCTAACCTTTTCTAAATTTTAATAGGTCATCTTCATGGACACCTATCCACATATAATTTTTGTTACAAGTTTCATAGGGGCATCCACATATATTCAACACACAATTGGAGGTTTAATGAAATATTTAAGGGCACCCTCACAACTTATATATATATATATATATATATATATATATATATATATATATATATATATATATATATATACCCTCACAAATTTTATATATTTAATGTTATTCCTTCATGTATCTTAGTATATTATTTATTGCTTGGGAACATATCCAAGTGAAAATGTCCTTGGATATTTCTCAAGATCATTGTAATTTTTTGTAGGTTCTTCAGTAATGCATAATATTATATCCACCATTTTATTTTTTTACTTCAATCTTTATGAACACATAAATTTTAATTGGGGCATTATGTAAAGCCTAAATATGGTGATAAAAAAAATTGAATTATTCTAGGGTACTTTTGTGTTTCCTAATTAATTATCAAGATTAGGATATATTCACACATTTACATTATGTTTGTGGTTGTTTCCTATCATGTTTTCCATAAATTTATCTTTTTCATGTATCCTCTCTCATCTCATCATGTTAATGGATCCTTTATAAGAAACATTCAGTGAGGTGCATCAATTTTTAGCTTCTTTAGGTTCCTTAGGGATTATGGAACCTAATTTATCTTTCCTTTTACTTGTTGTGTGTCATATTTTGCTCTAATACATTTGTTTTTGAACTATATAATCATAAAAATATAAAGGTACATTACTAATTTTATGACATACAATAAATATCACAAAAAATCACTTCAATCATTTAGAGCTATCATTCAATAATTGAAGGAAATATGAAGATTATGTTGCATTTAATTATAAAGTATAGGAGTAATCCAACATTCACTATATGTTCATAAGTTTTTATATTTTATGCATTACATCACACTTTTATGCCTGATTGAATCGTATCATACTTGGCATGTTATTTCAATAATGTAATTATTGAGGGCTTGATAAGTAATTTGTGCTTAAAGTCTTTGTTGACACTTAACACATTCCAAAATAAAAATATTTTCCTTTTATTTATAAATTTTATTTTCCTTACTAGGGTTTGAAGAGAAATATTAATTTCCTAGGGATCTACACGTAATTTAAGAAAAGTAAGTGATGTTTACAAAGCCCTAGACATTACAATTATTTTTTTTAAATAATTTTCATATTTTATATTGTCAATTAGAATGTGTATTTTATAGATATAGTTAAAATAAACATTGAATGTATAATTTTTATGGATAGCTTTGATCATTATGATTTTTTTTGGATTCTTACTGTTTTGCAAAAAAAAATTATGATTTAACTATTATACTATAAAAACTATTTATAGGTTTTCACAATTATCAAATGCTTCTCTAAATATTCATCTTACAAATATAATTAATAATTAAGACCAAATTTACTATTTTATATATGATTAATTTTAATTGTAAGTTTAAAAATCAATGTAATTCAAATTCGATTAAGATTCATTTATTCATACTACGCTAAATTTTGATCTTATAAATGTCCATTCTTTCATATATAAGGTAATTATAGTTGTATTGAGATTTTCCACCCAAAGAGTGTGTTTCTAACTTAGATAAGTATATTCTAGGCTCATATTGGTAAGTCCACACCATCTTTTTATCAACTAATATAAGTATTGACTAAAATTTTCATGAGAAAGAGTGCATCATTAGCACAAATAATTTGGAAGGATATAATGACCATATTTAATTAAAATATTTAAATTATTTGGAAATAATAAAAGAAAAAAATGATACTAATGACCAAGGTATGTTAGATTACAACATTTTATCTAACAATTTAGTTAAAAATATTTTTGAGAGATAAACTAAGGAATAATTAATCGATCTAAAGCCTAATCACACCCTGTTATACATAAAACTCAACATGTTATGGAAAACAACATCACCACGAATATATACAAGACAATAAAAATGGAAGGTAAGGTAAAGGGAACATAAACTTGACATAATAAAACAATGAATTTTTTAGAACATCTTTTAAATTCAACCTACAAACATTATAAAAGGGATAACAAAGATCACATATCATTCACATCAATAGTAAAATGTTAAAGGATGTTATATAATAATCACTAAACATGTGTAAATGATATAAACTCGGGTAGGAGATAAAATTAATATTTCCATCAAATGTTTGGTTGAACAAGGAATGTAAATTAGAAATAATAATTCATTGAACTAGGGAAGAATGGAAAAAAGGTGTAAATGCAATTGGTGAAAATAAAAAGTGAGGAATACCTGAAAAAAATCAATAACATTTGATATGGATTAGTAAATGTGACCCTAAATGATTTTTCAAAGAGATACAAACAAGTAAGAATAGAAATAAGAAAAAATATCACAACAACACAATTGGTAGAGTATGTGTTAAAACTATATGAAAGTGAAGAAGATAATGATAGACTCCCAATAATCAACACATAATTATAAAAACATTACCATAAAGGAGGTTTGAAAAGGTATCAAAAAGATACTAGTAAGTAAAGGGTAAGATATATATGGGATACTTGGTGAATATTTAAAATTGAGGATTGATATTTTGACACATATCATAAGATGCATGTTCAATAACATTGCTTGATAATGTTTCCCCATGGAATGAACCATTGACCTAGTCATACCCATTTACAAAAGTTGAGAGGTCAAAAACTCATCTAATAAAATTATTTCTATGGTCAATCCTATCATGGAAAACATTTTGGAAAAATGGTTGAATGTAAAATTAGTGAATGGGCTGAAAAACAAAGAAATAGAGGAAAATGGAAAGTGGGATTTAGACTACAAAATTCAAGAATAGATTATTTCATCACTCAAGAATTTAATTTATAAATTATGGGATGAAAAAGGAGAATCCGCCTTATTTTGTTTCATTTATTTGAAGAAATCATTTTACATGGTTCTTAAAGATAAGTTATGGGTTGGATGGAGGAACTTGGAGTTCCAAAATAATATAAGGTAAGAAATCATTTACTATATGGAAAGTTATAGATAAAATTAGAGCACATATATTATTATTGAAATGATTTAATAGAAAAAATGGTTTAAACATGGATGTCCATTTTCACAAACTTTATTTGTTCTCTATATTAAAAAATTAGAAGATTGGATAAGCAAACTATGGGTTGACAGAGTCCACATATCTAGTTATGTGGTAAAAATCCATCCATAGGAAAATTATATTATTTTAAGTTCAAAAATATATGAAATACTAAGAGTTTATTTGAAAACTTTAAAATTCCTTTTAAGGAGTTTTGGATGAAATTTATCTTTATTAAAACTAATATTCTAACTTCTTGAGCTGGAAAGAGAAATATAATTTAAGTTTCATATTTGAGGGAATCGCACTTGAAATAGTCTCATAATACAAATACCTAAAGATTTATTTCACTTACAAGATCAACTAGGAAACATTCATATAAAATAAGATCCAAGGAGAGTGGAGAGTGTTGTTCTCTATTCACAATAGGTACAAGGATATCGATTTATGGGATTGGAAGAAAACCGTGGTCTTGTTTGAGATACTAATGGTCCAAATGGTATTCTAAAAGTGTGATGCTTGGGCCAATGGTTTACTGAGTCTATATTAAAGATAAATTTAGAGAATTCAAAAAGATTTAATCACAAGTAATTCAATATTAAAAGCATCAATAACATATGCAATAATATTAAAATAGACACGTATTTTGATATTATAAATAATACCTATAATACATATCCTCTCCAACATAAATAAAGTATAGGTTATGAAGGATGATAGGTGGCTAAATGCAGAAATAAAAAAATGTTTAAAAAATAAAAAAGAGGATGCAAATAAAACAAAACAAAATATGACTGGTTAAGTGGGACATTAACATACATGAATTCTCAAAAACCAATAAATATATAGTTAAATATGTGAGGGAAAATTTAAAAGTAAGAATGTGGGCAAATCAAATCTGAAGGAAAAATTAATACTACATGACATAATTCAAACCCGCTTATGAACAAGACCAAAAAATTACATAGAGGAAAGAATCAAGTGGAGAATGAAGATGCTCATAACTCAAATTATATGTGGATCACATGAGATATAATGTGAGATGGGAATGTGGAATATCTCAAAATAAAAGAGCAAAGAGTTTTCTTCACATCATGTATTGTTGAGATAGAAGGGCACTATATCATAGAGTGATTCACATATGAATAAATCTAAGCTATAAATTTAGATAGCATAAAATAGGTGCCTATATCAACTATATTTTAAGGAGAAAGAATTTAAAAAATGAATAATTTATTACTAAAATATCTAGTAGGAGAATGAACCTTTAAAGGAAAAATAATGGTAGCATTTTTGATATTGGATCTAGTCATTCATTTTCTTTTCTATTTTTTGTTGCTTCTTAACTCAATCGGTTAAACATTTTTTTATTTATGTGAAATATATATATTTTTTCATATAGACATTATTATGCTAAAGGAATTTTCATTATGAAGCCCTCACCATAGACTTTTCAAGTTACATATGGAATATTATGTGCAACCACTTCCCATTTCTTCATTACATGTGCCTTCCCATTGGTTCATAAATTATGTATATTAATAATGGAAATGTATTAGATAATTTTTGAATCATCAACACATTTAATAGTTATCATCGTCCTTTAACCTAACATAATAGTCGCACATGAATCTTGAATTAAGAGCTCTAGTATCTAAACCACTTTTATTAATTACATGCATTTCCCATTGGATGCCATAATAATTTAGAAGTTAGGAATAAATATTACTAACAATGGGAAGCTTAACCACATGGTCAAACTAAAACGAACACCATGGAGCCATGAAATGGACAAGTGGCCTAAAAACTGAACATGTCCCACATGGAATGCTGAATCCCTGTATGGGCGTTCATGCCTCTCTCGGGCCACTCATATCTTAAAAGATATTTCATAGGCCATGGGCCAAGACACTATTGATACATTTTCAATGTATTATAGCCATTGTGTCTCTACATGTTTTTAACCATACCCCTAGCACCATAATTAATTTAGCTAAGACTTCACCTTGATGTTTTATTTTAAATTAAATTAATGTTGAAAATAATCCTAGTTCACTAAAATGGAATTGAATAAATCATGGTGTTGTAAATTCAGTCCTAAACAAGAAAACTAATAAAAATTATTTAAATAAACAAATAAAAAAATAAATTAATAAATAAATATAAACTATGAAAAAGAGATATGAAATTAGATTTTTGAGTTGTCAGGGAATTGAACAATAAAATATAATACAAGGATGAATAAAATGTATAAGATCTATAATTTTTCTATAAGTTAATCATGAGTTCCTTCAAGGACAAGGATGCTTAGTAGAGGATAGGAGAGATGGTTCTTGTTATCCATGTTGGTAGATCTTTTATTTTTCAAATAAATGTCACTTTTATAGCAATCAAGTGTGTCATTGACAACTAGGTCTACTTGCACTAATTTGATATTTTGGAGCTATGTAAAGACCTATTTATCTAATCTTAAATTTTGAAACCCTAACTTGGTGCTACAAGAAGATAAATGGATGTGAAGGATTAAAAATGAGTTGGTGGTTGGATGTGTGATAGACCTCAATAATCCACTATGTTAAATGTTGCCTAAATATAAATAATCAAAAGAGGGATCAAACCTCCCTGAAGTTCTCCCACATAAGCAATTTATGTAGTTATGCTCCTTTGACTATATGCATTCATAAATATTTAGATTGAACACTTGATCAAGATTGGCTAGTGTTGAAAAAATTGAAATTAAAATTAGTTCATGACTGTATGATATGCTTGAAAAATTATTTGGGGAGAATAGGTAACTTTTGTTTAATTCACACTCGTGTAGATAAGATTAAATTATAGTCTTGATAAGCTTGTTAGGATATGTGAAATGAATCAATTAACTATGATTTTATAATGGTTTAAGAGGGAAAAAGACCCATTGGAGAGTTTAAAAATATAACAACTGGTCGCAATGATATTTTCCTTTCGTTTCTTTTTAATTTTGACTATTTGGATGGAATACTAGGGTCGACAAAGGGTTAAGAATGTTAGGTGTTTATGCCATGTTGGATGTTGTCCTCCCTTTAGGAAAGGTCTTGTACTTTTCATCTAATTCAAAGAATACATAAGTGTAAAGGTGCTTTCATTAGTAATATAGAAAAATTTAGGTGACTATAGATGGTCTTGTAATGAAAATAAGGTCTCATTTTATGCTTAGGATAAGTGAAATTAGTGAAATGAACTTGTTAAATTATGGTAAAAATGGATAAAATATGTATGATTGAGTATTTATGACCAAATTTAGCTTACTAAATCCCCCTCCCAGGTTTAGAAATGAATTTACTATATTAAAGTAATGTTGTACCTTAATGTGTAAAAGACATTTTATCTTTGAGCAACATACTCCAGTCATGCAAGGCACTGTACTATTTGTCAAACCCTAAAAACAACATGAAGTAGTTATTTTTCGCCTTTGAAAATTGGAAACTTGAATTTTAACATTTGAAATTTTTCTTGATTATTTACAATTGTGATTTGAAATTAAATTTGCAAAATTGAAAATTGCTTGTATTTGAGTAACTTGAAAATGGAAATGAGAATATAGAATGAATACACTCATATATGTGACATAAAATTTATTTTTATAACTTTTCTTGGTGATGATTATTCCTTGAATCATTGTATAATTAGTGACTCACATGAAGTACTTGGGTAAGATGGTTCTTTATCCAAACCATTAGTGAAAATTAGGGGTAATCAAACCCCAATTTGCATTTTCTCTTATTGATTATAAAAATTACTCACTTAATAATGTTGAATCTTGATTGTTTTTGCCCATATTTTTAAAACCAATATGTAAATGGGTTTTATTCTTAATGGAGTTTTCCACATAATGTTATAGTGCTCAGTGACTCCAATTCATACACTATACAACTAAACTGAATTAACCACTATATATAACTTGTAAATTCAATTGAAAAATCTTTGTATGTCCTAGTATATCATGGTATTATAATGAATGATCAAAATAAAATGGATTACACCTATGATCCTACCATGTCCATAGTTAAGAAATGTGGCATATAACTCTATCATGCCTCCATTGTAATTTTAGAATTTGAAATTATATGTGAATTTTTCTTGAAACTAGAAATAGTAGTTCATATATAATAAAATATACCCCAATATTACATGTTAATAACTGAATTTTCAACTTGAAACTTTGAAATTATTATTTTGAAACTTTAAAACTATGATCTCTCTTCAATATGGATTCTCTCATGCATGATAATCCCATGGAAATATGCCCTTTTTGAAATGGCTAAATTTTATCATGAAAATTCACTCATCTAAAAATAAATTTAAATTGAAAAACTCTTAGTAATATTTTATCACTAAAAATTGTAGGATATGGAAAAGTGTTATCATAGTTAAATTTTATTTTTTGTATAGAACTTAAGAGGCAAGGCCTATTAAATGTATCAATGAAACTAATAGAAAGAATATGTTAGTATGTTAAGAGTGCATGATATTGATCATGTCACATATAAAACTCAACAAAATCAACAAGCATACACATAAAAATCATAAATGATAGAAATTTGGCATAGATGTGCCAAGGACCAAAATCAAGCACATGTTTAAATGTTCTAAATAACATGCATAGACATGAAGAATGTTTCAAACAAGGGACATGTGAGGATGTCACCCACACATAGGGCCAAGGGACAAAGCAAGGATATGTTAAAATGTCACACACCACATAGAGTGCCAAGGGAAAATATAAGAAAATGTTCAAATGTCACAAGCAACACATTAGATCTCATAAAGATGCATAAAGAAAATAATATCACACAAGGGACAATAGCTAACACAATAGAAAATCCATGTTTTAATCTACTATGTAAAATTAAGAAACATCCATGGAACATATAATTACAAGAATTAGTGTAAGCTATTTGTATGTCATGTAAGCATATCCTATAAAATGTCATATTCACATACAACATGTAAGGTAGGAATGTAAACAAGTTAGTTGTAAGTAACTGAAATCTCAATAGTATAAAAGATTTAGAATGACAACACCTATATACTATAACTTAATAGTAATAATCCCCAAACTTATAAAGGCCAATGGATAAAGGAGATTCCAATATCTTAGTCTTTGAAAATATTTGTATATCATGGCAAATGCTTCATAGACACCCTAAAATTCACGTGTGATATAGAAAGAATATGCAACCTAGTAACCATGAGATAAAAAAAATGCATTACAAAGATGTAAAATATAATAATAGTCATGTTTATTTCTTAGTTTTGTATTTTTTACAATATTTTAATGTTTCAAATTTTTTGAGAATATATGAATTTTTTTTAAAGTTTTCAATATGGAATAATCCATCATAGCATATATTGAAATTGAACCAAGGTATCAAAAATAGAAGAAAGGAGACTAATATTGACACTTCAAAATAAGTGTCAATGAAATATGTGCACTACAAATTATTTGAATTGTCTAAATGTAATAAACTTTCTCATATGGAATGTGAATTGAAACTAATACAAATATATAGGAGACTGAAATATGTATGCAAGTAGCTAATTGTAAATTCTCATTTTGTCAAATGTATAATTTTTTAATAATGTTTCAAGTAGGACCAATAGATCTTAAAAACAAAGAGATTTTACAGGATAATTCGAAATTACATACCGATACCTCTTGAATAATCTACAAATTGATAGAATTATATCTATGTGATCTGTAAATATAGGCCTTGAGTAGAAATAGGTAAAGGACAAGATTAACCACTAGGACAATGGCAGTTAACATTTATGTCATTTTTTGTTCAATTATGTCATATGGAAATATTGCTGAAATTATGGAAAAAATTGTACATGAAGCTAGTTTATTGTCAATGTTTGTGATATTGAACACTATATTTCTATTGTTTAGACCTCAAAAAGATAAAAGAAGGACCAAGAGGCCAACAAGTCAATGAAATCCAAAAGTATAGAAGAATGGATAAAGTGATTGTAAATGTTAAAAATGAAAGAGTAAGATGCAACAATTCATAAACTATGTACAATCAAGTTTTTATATTTTTAATTTTATTTCAATAATTATTGTATTTTATCAATGCATAATTTATCCAATGATTCCATCAAGATCTAAAGAAACTCAATAAATAATGATTGGTAAAAATATTACCTTAGTTGAGTGAAAGTGATTACCGTGTCAATATCAAAACCAGAACATGTATCATATGTAATGATAAATCTATCTAAATCACTTAAATTGTGATCTTGAGTAGAAGACATGGATCTAGGAAATGTGAGACTACTTGAAGTCTCACAAGATGATGTAGAAGATTGTGTCAATTTTTTTTCTTATTTATATGCATTCTTAAGAAATGTTTTGAGTGTAAAATATTGTTGTAAAGGAGATACATTTTTTATATAAACTTGATTTGAATTTTTTTACACCTGAAGCTTTTGTACCCTTTTAATTTGAATACATTGCTTAAATTATAAAATGATGGTTTATTATGCTTATATGAATCATTAAACTATGGTGGTGGATGGGGAGGAAGAGGTATCATGAAATGTATAATATTCTCATACTTTATTCCCTAAATAAAAGCAAATTAATTTCAATAAATATATTTCAAATGTCTATGGATAGTAAAAGGCACTGCATGAACTATTTAGATCCATGGGCATCCCAATATCATATTAAAAATTCATTTTATGGTAAAAAAAACAAAGAGAGTGGACATTATAAAAGTTTCGACTTGGAAAGTTAATATAATATGGCCCAAAGTGGCTTGTTGCTTACCATTGAAAGTTCTAATGCCTTTAGTAAGTTCTTGTATATCACTTTGTGTGTATCCCAATGCGTGAAGCAATATAATTGTACATTATTTTCACTTGATCTATTATCAATTATCATAGTACAAATATTTTTTTGATCAATATGAGCTCTTATACACAAAGCATGAAAAATCATAATCATCAACTATTTAACTATCATCAATATTAATCATATGGCATGATGTAATAATTGAAGTAATTGTACAATTAAAACCATCATAAGGGTGATAATATGGATCAAAAGGTAGATAAGCAATGTAATTATGATGCACACTTTAAGAATCCTTGTTGGTATCATGCTTATGAAAAGGATCACAAAAAATATTTAATTTAGGACTGTCATTTTATTGAGGTTTTTCTTATTTTGTGGGAGTGTTTACCTATTTGAGATCGTTGTCATTTAGATCATGAATGAAATGCTTTATTTTATAACACTTATTGGTAGAATGACCATTGAATCAATGATAATAATAATAATATGCATTATTATGAAAGTAATTTATTTGTGTTTTATCCATGTAAATTTCATATGAAGGAGTCACAATCATTATGTGACATTCAATCAGCGTTTATGACAATTTGTAAGGTGATTGTGGTAATCTAGAAATTTGTGTTTGTGGTGGATTTGATAAAACAATTTTGTTAGCGAGTTTAGAAATAGCATTGATTTGTATCCTTGATTTTACCTTAGTATTTTTTTCTTTTAATTTTTATGGTGGTTTCATTTATAATTTGTTTGTAACAATTGCAGTAGGTGAAAATGTTTACTTAAGCTTATTTAAAGTGAATTTTAACTTCTCTATCTCTTATAGTATGAGTAATATCTCCAAATTATTTAAAATTATCATATATTATTGACTCATGTATAGGTGCAAAAAAACCTTATTTTAATACAAATTATATGTATGCCAATACATAAGTTATTTTATCCAACATAGTATTATAATGAAGCACATATTCACTAATAGGTTCATTGGTTCCATATTTGAGATTAATAATTTATGCATACAAATGTTTCTATTCAACATTCGTATCAAAGTGTGTGAGAAATAAATATTCTAAAGTATTTAATGCTTTTAAAAGTTAAACATGTAACTCACTTATTTAATAATTTATCATTAAATTCATAATATAAACGTGTAGTGTGAAAATATCTTAGATGTTGTTCAAGATATCCTTTATCCTCATACAAAGGAAGATTAGGAGATTCAAGTCTAATGGATAAAAGATATTATGTAATATTATGTATTAAAGGATTTTGAAGTAAAACATAGGAACCCAATGATAGGATAGATTTTGTTATACATATCTCTAATTATAACGCCTTAGCTTGCAAAAATATAAGTGTTTAGTTGAGGGATTATGAATTAGATGAGGTATGTTGTGTATTATGTGTAGATATTAAAGGATTGGAGTAAATCACTTCATTAGGCATAAGTATATAAATATGTGTTAAACCATGGGTTTCACCAAAACATAAATATGTGGATGGAATAATAATATCAACTCTATTAGTGGCCACATTTGTGGTAGGGTTTACATGTAAAAAGCTGGTTCTTATTAAATATTAGAAATTTTAGATTTTTGTACATTTTTGGAAGTTAAGATGACCTCAATTACTTTGGGAATGTCTTGTGGAAATTTATGAAGCCCTTCTCAAGATCTAGATATATGTTGGACTAGTTTTTGGTAAATTCCATTGAGATCATAAGGATGAATCCTATGTGAAACATCATTGGTATCTTATGCATTTTTATCATCATCTTGTTCATCAAAATAAGAACTAATTTATGCATTAGTAGAATCCATTTTAAAATGAATTTGAATATGCCTAATTGGAAGCTTGTTTATTCTAGCACTTCAGCTTAAAGGAATATTAGAGACAAATTTATTGGGTAGAATAGAATAAAAATGATGAAATTAAACTCACACATGTGGAAAGGAAAGACAAAACATGAAAATATAAGGCAAATTATTGATGTCCTAGAAGGTTGGAACCCTAAGGAAAACCTATGATTAGACAATGTCAAAACAATAAATGGGTTTAGGAAATATTTTATCTAAAATTGAATTAATGTTGTAATTAATCTCAATTTATATAAATGGAATAGATTAAAGTAGGTTGGTGTAAATACATTCCTAAACAAAAAATTGAACCTAGTTGACTTAAATAGAGAAATAAAAATAGAAACAAATGAAGCTAAACTATAGAAACGAGAGATGAACGTAGATTTTTAAGTTCTAAGGTGACTACACAGGGAATTATAATATAGGAATAGATAGAATGTAGATAACCTATAAATCTTTCATAAGGTTAGATTGAGTTCCCTAAAGGACATGAGTGTCTAATATAGGATAGGAGAGATGGTTATTTTTGTCCCATTTGGTTGATGTTGTCTTCTTTTAGAAAAATGAAACTTTTGAAACAATGATGTGTGAGAGTTATAGTTAGGTCTTCTTGTGATGGTATAAACTTTGGGAGTTGTGTGGAGATGTGTATATGCATTCTTGAATTTGGAAAACCTAGCTTTATACCATGAGGAGATAAACAAATGGGAAGCAATAAAAATGTGATAATAGTTGGAGTTATGTTAAACCTTGACACCATAGTATTTTGACCATTTCCTAAATACCAATATTCCAAATAAGAATCAAACCTCCATTTAGTTCTCCCACCTAAGTGCTTTCTACAATTATGCTTCTTTTACTATATGATTGCATGTATAATTTGCTTGAATACTTGATTATGCTTCGCTAGGTCTATATAAAAATAAATTTACACTTAGCTTATGACTACATAAAGTGTTTGGATATTGATTTGGTTAGAATAGAAAAGTTTTATTTAATGTGCACTTACTTAGATAAGATTTTGTAATAGACTTGATAAACTTGCCAAAATATGTAAAATGAACCAATTGAATGCACTTTTACAGTGGTTTAAGAGGGAAAAGACCCATTAGAGAGTTTAAAAATCTAATGTTCATTCATAAGGATACTTTTTTTTAAAAAATACTATTTATACAGAAGGATATGATCTATTTATAGAGATATGTATGCTAGGCATTCCTACCCTATTGGGCATTTTTGTCCCTTTAAATAAAGTGTCGAGATTTGAGTTTGAATCGGAGAATACAAATGTGTAAAGGTGATTTCAACATTAATATCATTTTTGTAAGTGATAATAAATAATTTTGTAATGAAAAGGTCTCCTCTTATACTAAGGATAAGTGAAATGGATGAAAAGTCCCAATCAAATACACATATCAATTAATGGTTAACAAGATAAAATAGACAATAAAATATTTGTGACCAAATTTACATTACACATCCTTGGTAGACTTAAAAATGTTCGATGAAAAAAATATGAGAGAAGAAAACATAGAATGGTGTAGAAAAACAATTCAATAAAAAAACTCCACAAATGTGTTTTAATTTTTTTCGTTTTGATAAATGATCATAGTGCATTTTATAAAAATGTTTAAATCGCCTAGAACGAGATGGCATTAGTGATACTTTTACGAACAACAGATTAAAGGAATACTTGTAAACATCTATCAAACGTAGAACATGGAAGAAACTACATATAACATAAAACTGTTCAATCTTGAAGATAAAAATATTTTCCCACAAAGTGGTCATGGGTTGAATCTCAATAGTCCTTAGTTTTCAATGGTTGGTAATGGGTTCAAATTGAGTCATGAAAAGCTCATATATAATCCCACGAAGCAACAAAAGAGGCATACCCCGTAAATCCATTGGTGCCTCCATATCAAAAATATTTGCACCAACAACGTGCACCCTGAAGACCCCTGTATGCAGGGTTCCTATTGTGAACTTAAACAAGAAGGAAGCAATTAAAACTCCAAGATTCTAGGTCACTGCAATGGCCACAAACAAAACCGGGATTCCTGAGGGCAACAGTAACAAGACCATACACAAATAAAATCCCTGACAGCCTTCGAAAAATATAGAGAGAATGCTACAAACTATTCCAGGTCTGAGCAGTAAACCACAGGAAAAAGATTTAAATGCAAGAATTTACAAAATTAATGTTTGTGCAGAATGTTAAGAGAAAGGTGGAGGGGTGGCAGAGCGTTGCATGTAAATTTAGCACCACACGACCTTAGTTAGGACACATCCATTCATTTGATGTTTTAAAAATCGTGCACCATGTTTTTTCCTTCTAAAAAAATCAGAATATGGTAGGAATGTGCCTAGAAAGATGTGAAGTTACAAAGAGCATTCTTACAATTTGACCTAATTGGCATTTTTATTACGTTAATTATATATAAAGACTTATATATAGTTAAATTATAGTGTATTAATAAAATAAATAAGAAAGTAATTATTATAATATATAATTAATAATAATATGATAAATTTAATTTTTATAATAAAAATTATTATATTAATATTATATTATATTTTATAATATTTACTTTTTATATTATATATATTAGCTAATATATATAATATAAAAAATAGTTACAACCATCGTCTATTTTTGCTTCTTAGCCATCGTCAGGGGATCTTGGTGAGCTTTGATCACTTCTACTCCCCCTTCCTTTTCTTTATGCTTTCTCTCTGAGTGTCCATGGCCACTCTGTCCTATCAGTACATGGCCATGGCCTCCTTCTCTCCTACTATTGTCTCATTCCTAAAGTAGGGTATCTCTGAGGTTGCTACAACCAAGAAACATATTCAAGAGTGGTCTAAACTTTGTATGGTCAAAAGATGGGATGAAATCCATACAGTGGATCTGCCATGTGAGAATAAAACTGGTGGAACTTTCAAAATTGGACCTTGTTGGAAAATTTTTAGGAGTATCGCCTTCTTCTAAATCTCTTGAGCAATGGGTAGACAAGGAATGGAGGCCCAAAATCAAAAGTAACGTTGTTATTTATCTCTTTGGTATAGGGTTCTTTAGTGTAATTTTTTCCAACAAAGAGGACAAGGACCTAATTTTTAGAAGGGACCCTTAGTTCCTCAATCCATATGGCCTATATATGAATAACTAGAACCCTAACATCAATCCCTTAGAAGAAATCCCATTTAAAATTATGGTATAGGTTAGACTCCCTTTCCTCCCCCTACAACTGTGCATGAAGTCACTTTCTAGGCTATTTGAAATAGCTCTAGAACATACAAAATGAGGGCAGATCCAAAAGAGAAAAAATCCTTAGTGGTAAGAAATTGTGTACAAGTTGATCTCATCAAAAGGCTTCTGAAAGCCATCAATCTTAAGGTGGGATATCTAACCTTTATGTAAAAGCCTGACTATGAACAAATCCCCTTCAAATTCAACCTATCCCACAATTATGATCACTTTTAGAAAAGCTACCCAAAGAAGATAAAAGCAAATAATTCAACTAAGGGCCCAAATGAAGGATTCCAGCTAGCCCATCATAGGAAGAAGAAATCCTTCCAAAACCCTGATCATCCCATCAAGGAGATCACTACCTCCAACCCCTTTGTGGCCCTAGAGGACTCTATGGAAGAATAAAAAGATAATATTACCATAGAGGATGAGTCCATTCTAGAATATTTTGTGGGAAAAAGAGCAAAAAGACCCTACGCCATAGTTAAAACCTGAGACAAGAATCATCCCAATCCAAAGTAGTGAACAAGTTACAAAATACATAGAAATCCCTTCAATCCCCTTTTTTATCCAAAAACACTTTAGAATGAGGAAGAATAACATCAAAGTGAGGGCAAAAGAGGCAAAAAAAATATTGCAGTTGGCACCTAAATTGCAATGGACTTGGCTCTCAAAGCCAAAATAAAATCAGGTAAGAATTGCTAATGTTCTTCAGAATATAAGAGGTTTAGGTGATATTAACAAGAAAAATCAGTTTGAAAGAACTAGTGTTGAAAAGCAAGCCTGACATTATCCTTATCCAAGAAATAAAAATGTCTAATTTGGGTGCTACTAATATTGTTAAAAGTGTTTGGCCCAACCATGAATCTATTTTGGTCTATCTAGAGGAGCCTCAGGGGGGATTTTAACTACCTGGTCTTCTAACTTCACTCTTGAAGACCACTCTCTAAATGACAATTGGATTATAACCTTAATTAGAGATAAGTTTTCAAATAAAATTATCACTATAACCAATGTCTACTTGTAATGTCCCCTTTTAAAATTAAAATAATATTCTAATTAAAATAAAAAGTATTTTTAAATACATAAAAGTAATATTAATAATATTACTAAGTGGCCAAAAATGTCAGCAACTTATGTTTTATTATTAAAAAAATAAATTAAGTGGGGTTTTGAGTGAGAAGGATATAAAACAAGATGGAGGAGCTTATTTGGGCGTGTGCATGATTTGATAATTGAAATCTGAGTCTAAGCATGAAAATACTCAACTTATACATTGAGGATGAAACCCTTCAATGGTATTTGGAGTAAATTCTAAAACCCTTACATTTATTTAGGGCATCCTCATTTAGGGGTTTTATTGAGCTTCATTGGTCTATTTTTTCCAAAATCTTCATCATATTTTGGGCAAGTAACTTCATCTCCATCTTTAGGGCTAGTGACTAGGACTTGTAACCCAAAAATTATAGCAACAACTAGAAAAATATGGTATTAACTGGTTGAGAGGGACATCCTAAGGTTTTGAGGGATGTGGATTACTTTTATAGGGTTGTACTTGGTACCCTAGGTCAATAAATTACCTATGATAGATGGGTGACCTCTTCTAGGGTCAAACCTGAGGGTTTCAAGGGTTGTTTCAAGCCAAAACTATAATTCTAAATATTTAATCATATTCTACTATTTTTATTGGTATTTTCTAGCTATTATTCATTAGGCAAAATTTAGAAAATAAGGTATTTATTTTGGTAATAATATTTAAAATTTATTGGTGAATATTTGAGGGTTAATTATTGCTTTGCACTTGTAAAATTACTTTTCCAACATTCTATAATTTTTATCTCAGGTTTGAAGTGGAAAAATCAAAAAAATAATAATTATTGATTATGGTTTGTTATTTGAATTAGAATTTGCATATGTGGTGTTAGGTTTTTTTTAGGAAACCTCTTTATCTAATTTCAGCCTTCAATAAGACATTTCACTATTAACCTAATCATTTCCTAGACAAGAGCACATGTTGGACCTCTAGCTAATTGGATTCTTGGAGCAGATCTTAATTGGGTACTTAACCGAGTAGAGAAAAAAAGGTGACTCCCAGTTAGAGATAGTGATAGGGAAGATGTGGAGGACATCGTCTACAATCATGATTTGGAGGACTTAAATCCCATGAAAGGTAACTACACTTGGTCTAACAAGTGAATGGGTCAATTACTCATAGAATAAAGGTTGGATAAATTCTTAATGATAGGGAAGTTATTGAAACAATTCCCTCTCTCTTTTTTCTAAAACTATCCCAAGTTCTCCTCAGATCATAAACCCATTAGTTTAGTCTTCAATCAAAAGACAAACTAGGGCCCTATCCTATTCAAATATTCTTCTATTTGGAGTAGGGAGGATGGATTTGAACAAGTTTTTATGTAGATTTGGAATTCTTTGAGGCATGTCCTTCCTAGTGAGCAATGGATCAAAAAAGTCCAGCATACAAGAGCTTGCATAAAAAATCATCTTCAATCTAATAACAAGTCCTAAAACTAAAATTTCATCAAAATACAAGTAGAGGGTGTCCAAAATAAAATTGAATATGAGAGCCTTAATGGAAACCATCTATTAGAATAACAAAAATATTCAAACCAATTTCTAAGCCTTCTAAGCAAGGAGGAGAATACTTGGCATCTTAAGTCCTAAGTGATTTAGCTTATAAAAGGAGACTAAAACACTAAATACTTCTACAAGAAGGCCCAACAAATATGGAATGCCAACACTATTTACAAACTCAAATAAAAAATAGCCAACACATATAAATAGTGAATGACATAAAAAATCATGTCCTCAACCACTTTGAAAAGCTCTTCCAAGAATAAGATGTGTATCAGGATTAGGTGTTGACCAAATTATTGGGTAATATCACAAGGGTGACAATGGAAGAATAGAAAAAGGTGATCTTCAGCATGATTAGAGATAAAGATCCTAGGCCTAATGGATTCAGTGAAAACTTTTACAAGGACTTTTGGTATCTAATAAGGGAATATCTATTGGCAATGATGGAAGAATCTTAGTTAGGATAAACTCCTCCTTTATAACTTTAATTATAAAAAAATATCCCAAGATGTGAGCATTGAACAATTCCCCCAATATCCCTCTACAATACTTCATATAAAATCATTGCCAAAATTATGTCTAAAAGGCTTGAGAATTTTATCCCCTTATTGATCTCTAAAGAACAAACAGGTTTGGTGCTAGGATGAAACATCTTAGAAGGGATCATTCTAACCAAAGAAGTAATCCATTCTAGAAATCAAGCTAATATAAATTCCATGGCCATCAAAATGGATATGTCAAATGCTTCTAACAAAGTTAATCACAATGCCAATCTTCACAACCCTCTCCAAGCTTGGATTTGATAAAATCTTGGTGGGTTGGATTAAGGACTACATAAGTTATCCTTGGATTGCCCCCTTGTTAATGTAATCCCTTCTAAATTCTTTAAACTCTCCATAGGGCTAAGGAAATGGGGTCCAAATTTACTAATGGAACTGATGATCATTCCATATAGCTCCTTATATATAATACAAACTATCCATAAGTGTTACATTTTGGCTATATATTACATTACAAATAATAGTTAAGGTCTTATCTAAGTAGGAAATGAGTGCAATTGTCCTTTGTTTGTATGTGATACATTTTTTATTTTTTATCTTGTTATTGTGTCTAACTTAGATGAAATGAACATAGTTTTGTATACAAAAATACATCCCTATGGCATGATCATTTTTATAAGACATCAAATAGTTTTGACAACCCTTTTTGGCAATAGTTTTGAATATTTGGAAAAGAGCACATCGATCTCTAAAGAGTTACAGTTCTGAAGATGTTCCTAAGACACTATGAAGGTGATCACAATCTCCTTTGAAAGAGGATCTAAAGGAAATCCAAATACCTGTAAAGAGTACTTTGAATACACCCAGGCATGCTTCAAAGATGTCCAACTATATCCTACAGATCAATATAGTAACTCCAAAATAATCTATTGTATATGTATAAACTTTCTATATTGAGATATATTCTTTTAGACATTACTATTCATAGTAATGGTTTATAATGATCTAGATATAAGTATACTTCAATTTTTTTTAAATCAGATATAATCTCTTTGGATCTATGTTAGTTATTTTCCATCTATTTTTAGTTGAGTCAGTTCCAATCCTTCCTTATAAGCATCGAATCTGTTTCCTAGATATTCTATTTTGAATAAGCAGATTTTAGTAGTTTAGATTACTATATTTTGTATTCAGTGAATAATTATGAGATATGCTTTAAATACATATCTCCATCTCATTCCAAATAGTTAGTTAATGAATAAATGAATGAAAATATAGTGATCATAAGTTACAAGCATTCTAGCATAATTTTGTGTATCTATGTATGTTCTTTTAATGAAATAAAGTTCATATTTTACTTTCATTATTAAGTAAAGTTGTTCCTATTCTGAAGGAGTAAGGGACCATTTCTCTCTGAGGATCAGGATAAATTCATATTTTTAGTTTCTAGACTAAAAGTGTTTCTTTAATTTAGATATAATTCGTTTATTGTAAAGTGAGATTTCATTTTAAATGCAAGTGTGATTTCCTTTTAAATGCAAGTGTGATTTCATTTCAAATCAAACTATGGATTTCCTTTTAATGCAAGTGTGTTTCAATCTAATACAAAAGGTTGCTTCAATTGAATGGAAGTGAGTTTTCTTTATAAAAGAGTGTGTCTTTCAATTTAATAGGAAGTAAATTTTCTTAATTCATCTCCATATTCAGAATCTGTCATGAGTGGTTTTATTTGACAATAGACGATATTCTCATATTTTGAAATATCACACTATCCTACCCAGGTAGGCAAGTCGTGTGAGGAAATCATAATGTCTTATGCTAGATGTTTAATTTTTATATGTCGATGGTGTGAACTAAAGAATCCCTTAGAAAAGAATGACATAAGAGATATTTAGTTAGCATAACTTTATATAGATTTAATTTTCTACAATATAGAATTAGGATATTATTTGATATCCTTAAGAGTTAGATATCACATTAGAGTAAAACACACCAAATAGTGAACTATAAAACTCAAATACCCAACTGTCTCATTACATAAAGCCTTAGATACTGGCCCTGGTAGAAAATGACACCAATCCATTTATTCATTAAATGAGAGGTATAAAGATAGCCTATAATTTTTGGTACCATTATTGGGGACAAATCAATAAGTTTTAATGAGATATTACATTTGAGTTGTATAGAGAAAAATCAAAAACATTCATAAAACTAAAAACCACAAAAACAATCCAAGAGATTTTCAATGATGGTTTATCTCTAAAGGATCCCAAATAAAAAAATAAGAAGGAAGGATCATATCCTTGATAGAAAGATCAAGAAGTCAAAGAACGGCAATTGAAAGTCATATACATTTTTTTTTTAATTCCTTTACTAAACAAGGTTCATCGTCACACATAGATCCTAGAATAAGAATCTTATTCAGGACATCTTCTCCTATAGGGAGAATTGATCATGAAAACCCCCTTTCTAGAATAGTCAGATTTGATCCATAAAAACTACAAGAAGATCTTATCACCAATGAAGATTCTCCTCTTGAGATATATCATAGGTTAAGCACCCAATATGAGAATTTAGATTGGATTGATAACCAAAGTTGGGAAGAAAATATGAGAGAGGAACATGCAAATGTAGAAACCCCTAATTAACAACCGCAACATGATAAAACAAATTCTATCCAATTAGCTTAGGTCCTGATGATAGTTCTTCCATGAAACATATCTTACCATCCATTTTACCTATTTTTAGAGGTAAATACTTAGAGCATCCAGATCAGTTCCTCTTTGAACATATGACTATCAAAAAAATTAAAAGTTGAAGTTATTCTAATCTACACTCAAGGATGTAGCCATGAGATGGATCATGGGCCTTGAGGGTGATTCCATAAACACTTGGGATGAAATGGAATTTGTATTTATAGATAAATATCAGGATTATTATAGAGTTCAAGAATGGAAGGTTGATTTTTTCAAGATCAAACAAAATGTAGATGAAACCCTAGAAGATCACCTTAATAAGTTTATATTTACCCATAAATAGAGTGATTACCAACTAATTGAGGAGGTCATCAAGATAGTATTTCTTAAAGCTTTAGATGATTATGCACATGATGCCTTAAACCTAATGGGAAAGGGTGACATTGATAAGTTAACCTTTCATCAAATTTCAGCATTGTGTACTAACTACTATAGAATGAGACCTAGCATATGGAAATCAAGATTAGAAAAATCCCCTGATGTTGGCCAATTAATGGAAGATTTTTTTAATTTAAAGATAGATATTCTAGTATAATTTACATCCAAATTAGATGGCCTCAAAACAAAATCCAATGCCACCAACATTGAATAGTTGCCAATATATTTTCCTATATGAAGACTCAAACATGTGGTAAAAGATTGTCCCTTAGACAAAATAGAGGTATGTGTTATTTGTCATCTAGAACATGACACTAATAATTTCAAACATCTTCTTACCATGATAAACTAAGTAAAATAAGTAGTACATATAGTTGAGGAAGTAAAATTTATCCAAAGACAAGGAAACTAGTAATCCCAACCTCAAAATCAATTTGGTCCAAGATTTCCTCCCAGTCCATGGATGGCACCATGGGTTGGACAAGTCACACCAATAATGTGCGGATGACCACAAACACAACCATGGGGTACTAAATAATGGATTCCCCAAATGTGGGGAATGCATCAAAATTCTTCACAACCCTAGTCATAGTAGCAAAACCAACAACCACATTGGGTACAACAATCACCATCTCAGTGGTCAAATATATAATATAAGACACAAAGAAAGTTTCCTCCACATTAGGCCTTGATTCCTTCACAACCTTAGCCACCACCAATTGAGCAAAAGGTTAATCATCCATAGTAACCTACCCAACAAGTGGCAAATCCTAAGTATAAGAAAAATACACCTATTTATGGAGTTGATTAAGAAAGTAATGTTGGAAGTGGTTCAATCAAATGTAATAATATTCAACTCAAATCAAGAAAGGTAGTAAGAGATTCACCCATTAACATAAATGAAATACCCAATGATGAAAATACTCTTGAGTCACCTATAGTCCAAGAATTAAATTAAGACGAGGTAGAAGCCCAACCGCACCAACCACAATTCAATATCCCCATGCTATTCCATTTTCTAAGAGACTTAAGGATAAAAAACCTAGGGAAAATTATGAATTGATGCATGGATTAAAAGAGATGAAGATATAAATTCCACTATTAAGAGACATTAAAGATATTTCTAAGTTTAACCAAATCATTAAAATAGTATGCATCAAATCACTATGAAAGAAGAAGTAGTGTCCTAAATTAATTTAGGTAACTAGTAAAATTACCAATTTACCAGAAGGAAACATACTTGTTCCTAAATATGGAAATCCTAGCAATCATATGATGAATATGACAATTGAGAACAAGTCCATTCCAAATGTTCTTGTAGATATATGTGTTACCATCAGCATAATTATTATCAACATAATAGATTCTTTATCTCTCATAGGGCTTCAACCTACCACTACAATCTTGTAAATGGAAGATCAATCCACTATTGCACCTGAAGGAAGCATAGAGAATGTGCCAGTCACCATAGAATCCTAGGAATATCTTATGGATTTCATGGTCCTTCAACCTAAACCAAAGAGGGTAGGATATCCAATCATTATTGGTAAACCTTTATTAACTATAGTTGCAACATGAATTAACTACATATCTAGAAACATGACCGTTTCTAATGGAATTCATGTTAAATAGAAATCTCTTTATCCACTTACTAGACCTTCAATGGGTCTTTTTGATTAAATCTGGGTAGATCATCCTAAATAAAACTAGAATAGTGTGTCTTCCTTAACCATGGTTACCATTAAAGAACATGTCCAAGAATTTGAGAAACAAATAATATAATATTTTGATTAATAAATCCTAGCTCTGAAGTCTGACAATTTTGATCTAAAGTATGAAAGCCTAGCTTCAAAGATTAATACCTTAGCTTTGAAGACTAGTGGCTATGTTTTATTGATGAAAAATAATGAATTAAAATAATACACATCCATTATTTATAATTAAAATAATGTCATAAGGTCACCAAACATGTTATCTAGTCCACAATACATTCAACAAGCCATAGTTGACTGGGCTCAAAATGGGCAAAATTCATTTTTACATGATTTTCACTGTCCATTGAACAATATGCTTTCCACAAGTGAAATATTTTACAAAGATGTAGCTAAAATTAACATATTAATCCCAAATAAATGTCAATTAAATGATTTAATAAGTGAATATAAATAGTTAAATTCCATTATTCTAGACACTAAATAGATTGTAATCCAACCTGGTGAACTATTGAATATCAACCGGTTAACTGACCAGTAAGAAAGAAAAGTGTTTAATGTATTGGTACAACACACAAAAAAAAATTACTAGAATTACAGTAATATTAAAGTAATGCATCCCATTTTTTATACACATCACATTTACACCTAAGATGTTAGACTAGTTAGACAACCACAACAGAGAATTAACCCATCCTTGAAAGATTTTATAAAGGAGATAAAAAAAATATTGGAAGATAGTTTTATATATCTCATATCTGATAGTCAATGGGTTTCACCTCTAGTTATTGTGCTTAAAAATAATGGAAAATGGAGAGTTTGTGTTGACTACAAAGAACTAAATAAATCCACAATGAGAGACTACTTTCTTTTCCCTTTATTGATCATGTTTTGGAAAATTTGGAAGGAAACTAGTATTTTTATTTTTTAGATAGGTTTAGTGGATACAATAAAATAAAAATAACCCCTAAATATCAATATAAAACTACATTCACTTGCCTCTGGGAACATATACTTGTACAGTCCTTCATTTTGGATTGTGTAATGCACTTACTACCTTTTATAGAGCAATTCTAGTCATCTTATCTTATCTTTAAAATGATTGTGTGGAAGTGCACATGGATGCTTTAACTATCCATGTTACTACATTTGATGAAGCCTTGAATAATTTGGATGAAGTGCTTACTAGGTGTGAGGAACACCAAGGATATTTAAGTCGTGAGAAGTGTATCATAATGGCTGATGAACAGATAGTCTTAAGACATCATATCTCTTTTTAAGGAATAAAAGTGGATCCAAAAAATATTGAGGTAATTTATAATTTACCCATTCCTCAAACATAAAATGATGTTAATAATTTTATCGGTCATACAATATATTGCAAAAGATTTATTGAATACTTTAGCAAAATAGTTGCACATATGTTTTGCTTGATAATAAAAAGAAATGAATTTGTATGGGATGATAAGTGTCAAGAATCTTTTGAAACATTAAAGAATAGACTTATGAATGCTCTAAACTTGAAAGGACCTAATTGAGAAAAGTATTTTCATATCTATACTTATGCTTCCAATAATACATTAGGAGTAGTTATAGGACAAAGAGATGAGGAAAAAAGAGTGTATACCATTTATTATATCATCAATAATCTTACTCACATAGAGAAGAACTACACTACCATAGAAAAGGAATTTCTTGTTGTTGTCTATGCTATAAACAAGTTTAGACATTATATTAATAGTTATTATGTGTTTATCTATACAGATCATTAAGCTATTAAGTACTTAATAAATAAACTATTAATAGGTAAAAGAATAATTATATTTTTACTATTGCTACAATAATTTGGCATTACCATCATAGAGAAACTAGGGAATTATAATGTTATTGCTGACTTTTTGTCTAGGTTGATCACTACAGGTGAAGATGAACCTGTAAAGGATGCTTTTCTAGATGAATAGATATTTTCTATATCCACATACTCTAAATGGTTTGCAAACATGGAAAATTACATGGAAGTAAAGAAGTTTCCTCATTCCTTTACTTCTAAAGAAATAAAACATTTGGTTGGAGCTAGTTTTCATTTTGAATGGTTGAAAGGCATGTTTTTCAAAATTGGATATGATCATGTACTTTTTAGGTGTGTTGAAGATGAAGTATTTAACATCATAATATCATGCCATAGTGAACCAAGAGGAGGATATTATTTAGAAATAATGACCATTCATAAGATCCTTGGTGCAGGTTATTATAGGTCATCTCTTTACAAGACTGTAAAAAGGTTTGTATGGTAATGTGATCTTTGACAAAGGATGGGCAAGCCTACTCTATCCTCTAAAATTCCTCTCCATCATCAAATAAGTTTAGAACCATTTTAAAAATATGGTTTAGATTTTATTGGACTAATCAACCCACTATCTCAAGGAAAAGAATATTTATTAGTTTGTATTGATAATGTTACTAAATGGGTTGAAGTGTAGGCACTCACCTTTGCTAAGAAGGAAATAGTTGTTGATTTCTTATATCATAAGATCATGTTAAGACGTGGAGCTCCTAGATCTATTATTTATGATCAAGGACCCCAATTCATGTTTACCATGATAAAGGATTTCATAAAACTATACCAGATCAATCACAATGAATCTTCAACATATCATCCCCAAACTAGTGGGCAAGTGGAAGTAACCAACCAAGATCTGGAAAATATTTTTACCAAAATAGTTAAAAATAGAAGCAAAAATTGGGTAGATAGAGTACCTAGAGTAGTTTTGGGATAAAATACATAGAAGACAACCACATGATTCTCTTTATATGAACTTGTGTTTGGAAAGAAACCTTTGTTACCAATAGAGGTTGAATTACAGACATTAAAGATAAAAATTGATATGGGAATTGATCTTGATGAAGCACAAAAAGAAAGAATCTTTCAACTAAATGGGATGGATGAATTGAAAATAGATGCACTCACTCAAACAAACATGATTTAGAATCTGAGAAAATAGTGGCATGATACATCAGAAAAAGATAGTTTAAAGAGGGTGATTGGGTACCTCTATTTGATTCTAAATTTTAAAATTTCAAATGGAAGCTGAGGACAAGATGATTGGGACCATACCTAATAAAAACCATTTATATAAATGGCTCTGTCCAATTTCAAGAAATTGATGGTGACCAAAGGACACTTTTTATCAATGGTCATAGGCTTAAAGTGTATAGAATACCTCTCAGTAAGGAAGAATTCATTAAACAAAATTAAGACCAATTTGACCTTGTGGAAGAACCTGGTTCTTCCACTAAGAACAAATGATCTTTACAACATGTATCTAATAAAGGAGGAATGTTGAAAAATATAAAATTACGGTTATACTCCCTTCAAAATTCAAAAATTAGAAAATTAGAAAAATAGAGAAAATAAGTACAAAATTATATATATATATATATATAACTACTGAAAATTGAAAAATATAAATGACACTTTTTAGAAGAAAATTCTAAAATAAATAAGAATTGGTGTTTTGTCAACTAGCCTATCTTCTTAAGCTTGTTTATCCTTGTATGGAACACAACTTTAAAAGATAGGCATGGGTTTGTACAATAGAGGTATAGTTGTATTTCTTTCCCTAAAGGTTAGGCTTTTTTGTTTCATTTTATGAATGTATGATCATTAGGTAGATAACACTTTTTCAAATGGATAATTTTTTATAATACAACATGGGTGTGATGAAGCTAATATCATTGTTGCATTCAAAGATTTAATGTGATATTGTTTTAAAAGTACCTTTTCAAAAAGATATGATGTGATGTGGAAATCATTACATATAAGTATTTCAATTGCTATCAATTGTGACCCTTACACCACATCATTGATTGTGATCTAAAAAAGGGTTTTTAGTAAAATCCTGCATGCTCCAAAGTTCTCTACCATAACTATTTCCATAATTTCATGATACATTTTTATTTGTTATTAATTGTTACTGCTCTTCATTATTGCATCACATCCCCAATTCCTTGCCTTCCTTTATACCCCATGAAATTTTGAGCTCCATTTTTTATCACCCAAATAAGTTTTGAGAGAACTATGAACAACTTCTAAGATGGGAGGAAAGCAAAAGAAAAGTGAACCAGGTTCTATATATGCGTTGCTACAAGATGAATTAGCTAGGGATATTTTTGAGATGGCAAGATTGTTGAATTTTTTAAAATGTTTCAGGGTTTTCAAGAAAACATTGTGTAGGAATTCTTTAAATTTTTTGATGAGGACCATTTTATTATTAGAGGTGAGCATATTCTAGTAGACTCCTCTTTGATCAGTGTACTCTCCAGAGTTCTTAAGGAGGGTGTAGTTATCACTAATAAATTAGGTTTTATCAACTTAATTCAAATATTCATTAATGGAAATGAATTCCATCCTAGAATGGCCAAATCCCTACAAGGTGTGGCTAGAGGAATCATGAGAGACAACCTTCCACATCCATGGAAAATAATTGTATTTTGTGTCATGAAGTATCTTACATGTGATGGTCAATTCACTGTAGTTAGTGGAGATGCCATGTGGCTTCTCATTCATTTGAGGAAAGGAGCCACTAGACTAGAATACTAGGTAAACCATTCATATTTTCTTCACCATGATATAGTTAATGTTGATCAAAATATAAAGAGAGGAACTAGGTCACTCAGACATCATGGTTTAGTTAACCTCATTTTTTGGCATCATTTTTTGCAAAAACCTAAAGGTGAAAAAGCCTAGTCCTCATTCCTTTTAACTTTATGGTAAGAAAACATGTCATGTTTCTCCTCCTCCCACAACATCAAAAATATAAGAAGGCCCATCTTTAGTGCCCTCAACTCTGAAGATGTTGCACTGAAGATCAAAAATATAAATGGGAGTTTCATCAACAAACCCTACTCCTCTAGTCAAACTCTGACAAAGTCATCAACTCATTTTGTAGGAGGAAGAAAAAGGAGATGTATAGGAAACCATAATTTATGGAATATTAAGCTCTCTCTTATAATTTACATATGTTAAACAAATATTTGAAGAAGAAATACCTGTATAAGAAATTGTAGTTAAAGAAGAAACCCTTACAGAAGAAATTATAGCTCAAGAAGAAGAAATACCTTTATCCTCTACAACTGATAATGGTAAAGCTCCACTTATAGAAGAGCATCTATCTTCTCCCTAGCTTACTCATGAAGATGAAGAATTATATCATGTCATGACTCTATCCTAGCATGAGGAACCATTTGACAACAATACACAGAATTAGATTTTTTTCAATCAACATTGCAAGGTAAAAATCAAACTACTTTCAATTTAGAAAGAAGATATGAAGAATCTGTTGCTCAGGTTAGGGCACAAGAAGTAATCATTATAGTAGTGAATGTTGAGCAAACTAGACATTACTATTCATATTAATGGTCTAAAATGATCCAGATATATGTATACATATATTTTGTAAAATCAGATATAATCTCTTCATATCTATGTTATTTATTTTCTATATATTGTTAGCTGAGTTAGTTTTAATGCTTTCCTATAAGTGCGGGATATTATGTCTAGATATATTTTGAATAAGCCAATTTGGCTGTTTAGATTTCCAAATTTTGTATTCTATGAATAATTATTGAGATATGCTTTAAACACATATCTCCTTCTCATTATAGATAGTTAATGAATAAATAAATGAATAGATAATGATCACAAATTAGAAGCATTCTAGAATAATCTCATATATTTGTATATGTTGTTTTAATGAAAAAAAGTTTAACAATTTTTCATTACTGAGTAAAGTTATTATTGTTTTGAGGAAGGAGTAATGTCCCACTTCTCTCAGAAGATCAAGATAAATTGGTATTTTTTGTTTCTAAATTAAAAGTATTTATTTAATTTAGATATAATTCATTTAATTCAAAGTGAGATTTTCTTTTCAATGCAAGTGTGATTTCATTTTGAAGGCAAGTGTGATTTCCTTTCAAAGTGAAGTTTCAATTTCCTTTTAATGCAAGTGTATTTTCATTTAATGCAAAAGGTTATTTCAATTCAATGCAAGTGAATTTTATTTATGCAAGAGTGTCTCTTTCAATTTCATAAGAAGTAAATTTTGTTAATTCATCTCCATATTCAGAATTTGTCAGAAGAAGTTTTAAGTGACAATATATAACATTCTCACATTCTAAAATATCACATTATCTTACCTTACTGGGCAAGTCAAGCGAGGACATATGGTGTGAAGTAAGGAATATTTTAACAAAG
>JARHVA010004877.1:1030000-1080000 GCA_037957365.1 Torreya grandis
AAGGGTTAAAACTTATCCATTACTATAAATATAAGGATCATTCCAATTCAATAGAGAGGAACATTTATTTTTTTATTATTATAATTCTAAATTCTACTACATCTATATTTTAAGGAGCCATTGCGTAGGGTGTGCCTTGGAATGAAGATAACTGTTATTTTGGAAAATTTTGGATATAAAGTAGGAGTCTTTTAGTCTTGATCTTGTTTATACAATCTGATCCTTACAAATGCATAACAACCTCTTACAAAGCACCATTAGATAAAGTAGATATTGAGACTCGACATGCTTGTCCAAAAGTAAGTATCTCTGATTTTAGATATTTCACAAAGTAATAGGTTTTGAATGTATAACTCTTTTCTTAAATTAAACCTATACTTAAACCTAATATATTTATAGGATATTCTTTATTTTCTATCTTCCACCTTAGGTTATCTAGGCTTCCATTTGCATACCATGATCCATTGATTGTTTATTTACATTAAACCATCCCCATTTATGCTACAAGCTTTGGTCAGTACTAGATCAATTTTATTTCATGTATTTAAACTTATCTAAGATTATTATATAATACTATTTTCTTAGAGGCTTTGGAACCCTCTCTTTTAGTGATGTGTGATAAGTGATCCCTTAGTTATAAGTGTTATTATATGATTACCCCATACTTCCACCTCATACACTAATGTTGCTCAAACCACCTTTGATCCTTCTTCATGCACTAATAAGGAAAGGATAACTAACACTTTTACAACTTTAAATGAGTGGGTGCATTCATCAAACCTCAACTTCCTAGGTTACATAAACCCAAGGAGAACCTAATTCATGTACCTACTCGCAAGCACATCCTAAGTGGCCCTCTTTTGCACTATAGACCTCTTTCTACTTTTCCTGCATGTTTGACATCAATTTAAACATTTTCAAAATTCAATGTATCAATATATTTACCTATCTCCAACTGTATCTACCAGCCCAATGTAGTTCATTCCAATTGTTTAATCTCACCTTACTCCACATCATATGTTGGGGCATCTTTAAATTCTCATCCATGTGTCACTTTAGACAATATGTCATCCTGTGATGCTCACCTCTAAATAGAATTACCCTTTTGGCCATCCTATGATGCTCACTCTTCTTCTTCATTAAAAAATAAAAAATAAATTCAAATTCAATAAAATTTATAAGACACAGGCTTGTATTTCATACTCATATTTGATATAGAAATTACAATAAATAATGTTCTTTATTTTTGTCTCATGTTTTTTTTTTGTGCACTTTATTTCATTTAGTTTCATTTCACTTACACCATTTTTTCCTTTTTGGTTCTTTAGAAATTAATTTTCTATTACCATTGTTTTCCTTTTAGTTTATTTATTTTATTTCATTTTTATTTTGGCCTTTGTTTATTTATCATTTATAGGTGGCACCTTTGGGGTTTTCATTGATTTTCATTTTATCACATTTATGTCAATCTTTCCCTTAGCCTCTTTATGATATATTGGTTACTATTTTATTTCATCCTCTTTTATGATGACCATTCACTTTCCCCCACTTTTAGGATGACTACTACTATCATTGGTGCTTGTGTTAGATCCCTTGTAGGTTAGTACAACTTCCTTTGTGATATGACTATCATAGCTGATGAAAAGAAAGTTGCCAAAATTATAAAGGATATAAATTTTGATCCATAGCTCTATTTGATCCCATATTTACACCAAAATGATTATCTTAAATAGTTTGGTGCAACCATACTAGACTTGTCTAGTTATGACAATTTCAATATCTTTTGGAGACCATACATGACCATATGAGGGTCTGAAATTGCATTTTAATATTAGTTTTGAATTTTTTTTTTGAATTTTAAAAACTATCAATTTTTGTAACTAGACTTGATTTTAGTTGATATTCATTCGATAAGTTAATTTTAGTGTTTAGATTTTTTTTTAGAGATTTTTAGATCTACAAGAATTTGTATGAAAAACTTAAAAAAATTAATAACTAAAAAAAATAGAAGGTTGAGTTTTATTTATTTTTTAAAATTTTAATTTTGCCTATCAACTCAAATTTTGATTTGAAACTTATTTATCATGGCTTGTAATTTTTGAATCATTAAATATGAGTTAATACAGGTTATTATTTTAGAATCTTTGCCTATTTGTATTTTCTTATCTTGATAGTAGTTGGGTTTATTAATTGGTATCAAGCAAGTTTAAATCTTGGAGATGTAAGAGATGGTGAGAGTACAAGGAGAAATCATTCAGATGAATTAGACTATGCAAGAGATATAGTGGTAAGTAGAATAATTAACCAAAATCATTTTGAAATCAAATACAAAGGAGAGTAGAAGATGATGTTGAGAATGACACATATCATGAAGAGGAAATTAAATAAGAGGATTAACATGAACAACTACCATTAATGGAATAGAGGATGGTTAGATATTTATAAGGAAGGAATAAAGGAATCAAGGTTAACATTCCACATTATGGAGGAGATTTAAAACTAGATGATTTGATAGATTTCATGAACATGGATAATTTTTTCAAATGGAGAACTATGAGAGAAGATAAGAAGGTAAAGTTTGCATGCATAAAATTTAAAGTTCATGTACTAAATAGGGTGGGATCACCTACAAAAATAAAGATATAAAAAAGGTAAATAGAATATCAACTCATGAAAAAATATGGAGAAGAAGTTGAGAACAAAATTTCTTCATGTGGATTGTGTAAAAACCTTATATAGAAGATTCTAAAATTTGAGGTAGAAGGATCACAATATACAAGAGTATACATATGAGTTTTACAAGCTTTTTATATGAGTAGAACATGATGAAATAGAAGAGTATATGACTGTAAGGTATGTAAATGGTTTATATTTTTTTATTCAAGATGAATTAAACGTGCATATAATATTTTATATGGAACAATATTATCAATTATCTTTAAAGGTAGAAGAAAGATGAAATAGATAGAATTTTAGAAGAACATCTATTAGGCTGAGAAGAGGAAAATGTCCTCCAATAAGGGGATGAGATGGATTTAATAAAAATATAGGTGGGTTTAATACCACTAGAGGAGAATCATCATGTGGTATATAAATATAAGATGATAATAGACAAGGGTTTAAATACCAGAAAAGAGGAAGAAGAATTTACAAAGGACAAAGCTATGGTGGAGTTAAAAGATAGTTTACAATTCAATGCAGGTGTTATGTTTATTATATCTATAGATAAGAAGGCCATAGAGAGTCTAAGTGTCCACACTAATAATATTAAGAAAGGAGGCAATAGGATCATCAAAGAGTGAATTTAGTTGAAGCTAAAAGAGAAGAGCAAAATACTGAAGTTACAACAACAGATATTGGATAAAATTTGATGATGAGAACAACTATCATTACCTTAAGGAAATACCATGTGAAGAATAAAGAAGGTTGTGATGCATGGATATGAATGGATATTTTTTGAATAAGGTGTGATTTAGGAGGTAAGATATGTAAATTAATTATAGATGGTGGTATTCATGAAAATATGGTTTCTAAGGAAATGATTGAAAAACTAGGTTTATAATGTGAAAAGTATCCTAATCCTTATTATATTTCATAGTTTATGAAAGGGAATGGATTTATAGCAGATAAATGGTGTTTAATCAAGTTTTATATAGGTAAAAATTACAAGGATGAAGTATAGTTTTATGTTATACTAATGGATGCATGCTATGTGTTATTGGGCAAGATAGAAATTTAATAGAAAAGCAATTCACAGTGGATCAAAGAATGCATATAGTTTTTAGAAAGGTAGTATGAATGTAGTTTTTTTACCTATTAAATAATAAGGATAAGATAAAATCATGATAAATTCAAATTATTTTATCAAATACATGAAGATGACAGGTTGTTTCTATGCATTAGTAGTGAAGAAAAGAAACACATAAGTGGTGAAATTACCATATGAAGTAATAGTGTTGAAAGAATATACAGATGTTATACCTAAAAAATTAGTAGATGGTTTACCACCAAATAAATATATTCAACATCATATTTATTTGATTCCAGGATCAAGTCTACCCAATCGAGTAGATTATACAATGAGTCCAATAGAACATGTAAAATAAAGTAAATCTATTACTAAATGGGTTAGGAAGGGTGTAGTAATGGAAAGCATGAGTCCATGTGCAATACCAATGTTGTCAAATAAAAATAAAGATGGAGGGTGGAGTATGTGTGTGGATATTAGAGCTATAAATAAAATTACAATCAAGTATAAGTTTCCTATACCTAGTTTAGATGATATGATGGATGTTCTTGCATGAGCAAAATATTTTACCAAGACAAATCTAAAGAGTGGATACTATAAGATTTAGATTCATGAAGGAGATGAATAGAAAATATATTTAAAGACTATATATGTTTTATATGAGTGGATGGTGATTTAATTCAGGTTATCTAATGTGCCAAAGACATTTATAAGGGTGATGAACATAATGCTAAGAGAATAAAGTGGCAAGTTTGTGGTTATTTGTTTTGATAATATTATAATATTTAGTAAGATGAAATAAGAGCACATATAACACGTTGATAATAGTACTAATATTTTTAGAAAAAGATAAGCTCTATGTGAATTTGAAGAAGTGCATGTTTACATAGAATAATTTCTTATTTTTAGTATTCGTAGTTTCAATAGATGGTATAAGAACGGATGAATAAAAAGTAAAGGAAATTATTGAGTGTCCTATCCCAAAAAGCATCATAGGTGTAAGAAGTTTTTATGGTTTAGAAACTTTTAGCAAAATGTTTATTTAGAAATTTAGTAGTCTTGTTGCACCAATAATCCATTGTATGAGAGGAAAATAATTCTCATGTATAGGGATAGTAATAGAAAGGTTTGAGTTATTGAAGAATAATATTAAAGAAAATATTATTTTAATATTACCATATTCTAGAAAAGTGTTTGAGGTTGATTTCGATGCTTCGTTTATGGGAATTGATTCTGTGTTAAGTGAAAAAAGAAAGCCAGTAGCATATTTCAGTTATAAATTGAATAAGGTAAGAACAAATTATTCTACGTATGATTTTAAATCTTATGTCATTGTACAAGAATTAAAACATTGGAGGCATTACTTGGTGTCTAAGGAGTTTATACTATTTACTTATTATGATACTTGGAAGTATGTGAACACTCAAAATAAGTTAAATAGTAGGCATACAAAATGAGAGTCTTTCTTGCAGGGTTATACTTTTATGTTGAAGCACAAATAAAGAAACTAAAATTAGATAGTTGATAATTTGAGCAAGAAAGTAGGGTTGATAACTAATATGGTGAGTGAAATAGTTGGATTTGAATCTATTAAAGAAGTATATGATACTAATCTAGATTTTGGAAAGATAGTTAATCAATGAAGGTATCCACTAATAGGTGATAAAAGTAATGTTTATTATGGGTATCTTATGCATGATGGTTATTTCTTCAAGGGGAAATAATTATGTATTCCAATTGGGTCTCTAAGAGATAATATTATAAGAGAATTTCACAATGGTGTTTTGTCTATACATTTTGGTACGACAAATACAATAGCTTTGGTAGAGGATAAGTATTTTTGGTCAAATATGAAGAGGTATGTCACAATATATGTTTTAAGGTGTAGGATATGTCAGGTGGAAAAAAGACATGCATAAAATACAAGGTTGCATATGCCATTGCAAGTTACAAGAGGACCATGGACAAAATTGCGTATGGATTTTGTGTTAGGATTACCAAACACAAAGAGTTAACAATTAATATATATATATTTTAGATAGGTTTTCTAAGATATTTTCTTTTATTGCATGTAATAAAGCCAATGATGTCACTAGAGTTGTAGAATTATTTTTAAGGATATTGTGAGATTGCATGGTGTTTATAAATACATTACATCATATAGGGACATGAATTCGTAAGTCACTTTTGGAGGACTATATCGATTAATATGGAGACTAATCTATAATTTATTAGTGCATACCACCCCCAAATAAATGGATAGATAGAAGTTATAAATAGAAGCTTTGAAAATTTATTGAGATTTATAGTTAGAAAAAAACCCAAGAAATGGGACTTGGCTTTACCACAAGATGAGTTTGCATATAATAGTTCAATGAATATATCAATAGGAAAATTAGCATTCTAGATTGTTTATGGGATAAATACTATGAGTGTTTTAGATTTGATTTGATTTGATAGGAAGAAATAAGAAAAATTTAGGGAAGTAATTATAAGTATAAAGCATAAAAATATGTTATAAGAAGGTCAAAATATTTAAAAAAGGATATTTATTGAGAGTTTACCTGAGGAAAGAGATATTTTTGAAAGGCACATATACCAAGTTGAACTACAATAAAACTAGACCATGCAAAATTTAAAAGAAAAATGACAATGATTATGAGGTGAGTTTACAAAAAAAATGATATTTCTACATTATTTAATGTTTCAAATATATAAGATTTCTATGGAGAAGATGTTGAAGGTGAATAATATAAATAATTAGATTGGCAACAACAGGTGCTGAAGAATAAGAAAGAAAAGATAGTGCAGGTTATGGATAAGGAGATAGTAAACACAAGGAAATGAAGTTATAATAGGAGTCAAAAGGATTAAAGTTGGAAGACAACACTTAGATTAAATAATGGGAGTTGAATAAGAATAATAAGAATAAATGGAAAAAATACACTCAAATCAACTCATATGAGATGAGTTATTTTCAAGTAGAGTAGAATGATGTAGAAAAAGAGGCCAAACTTTTGGATGTCATGACTTTTGATCTGTGGGTCTATTAGAGTCCATATTCATGAAAAATTGGTTATCTCAAAAAAAATTGTGTATCCATTACCCATCCTATCCATTTATGGAAGTTTTCAATTTTTTTAGAGGCTATACATTACCAATTGAGGGTTTAAAATTATAGTTTAATATTAGTTTTGATATATTTTTAATTTTAAAAATTATTTATTTTTATAATTTTGCTTGAACTTTAGTTGATATTCATATGATAGGTTAATTATAGTGTTTATTTAATTTTTGGAAATTTTTAGAGTTGTGCATGCTTGCATTACGAAACTCACTAAATGTAATGGCTCCAAAAAATAGAAGGTCAAGTTTTATTTATTTTTAGATTTTTGAATTTTACATGTCAACTTCAATTCTGAGTTGAGGATTATTTATGCATGGTTTTTAATGTTTGAATCATTTAATATAAATCAATAAAATTTCTTATTTCATAAGCTTTACTTATAGGCATATTCTTGTCTTGGTAGTATTTGGGTTCATTAATAACATAGTCTCATCCCTTTCATAACAATATTTTACCTCATTATGATTAGATACGAGCATATTAATCATTATATCACTTATTACATGGATGGATATGTCATGATCCCCATTTTTCACTTATTTTCTTTCATTTGAGTCACACATAGATCACTTTTGAGGTTTCAAACTTACTTGTGGGCAAGTCTAGGAGTCTTTAGACATCATTGTCTTTAGGTATTTTTCTCTAGTGATCGAGTGTAAGCTCTCATATGTTCTATTTTTTCACTCATGATTAATTATTTGAATCTATAAGGAAGAGGAATTTTTTTTTTAAAAAAAAGATAAAATACATATCATAAAAAAAGAGGAAATGATCAAAAGGAAAAAGTAATATTAAAAGTCAAATCACACCAAAAGACATGATTTTTGGCACATCTCTTATCTTAGTCGAATCTCTAACTCTATATTTCAACTGATGATATAGTTGAGGTCCATTGGGGTGAAGTAGGCCAGTAGACAAGGCTAGGAGGTTTCATTATATAAGATATGTACAGTTCCACCTACCTTATCTCACAATTACCAAATATTTGCCATATACTGATGACTTTGTAATATGTCTTGAGGAGTGAAGAAAACATTGTTGAAAGGTTGGATATGTTTTAATATTCATAAATATATATTACATGAGATGATATATACACTTCACTTATTAGCACAAGATTTACGTTAATTAGTTAGAGTGTCTTAAGTCCATGATGTCGATAGTTCTTATCCTTGCTCACTTGTCTAGTGTGTCTCATTTGTGGTAAGGATGTTCCCATCACCAATGTGGTGCCTCACATTCATTATTTAAGTCACATTATTCCCATTATCCCCTTATTGAATATTTATTTTAGTTGATCACATATACTTAGTTAAGCCTCTTGGTTTATACTTTGTGATTTGCATTATAATACCTCAGATAGGATTATCTTTTATTCACAAAGACCCATTCACATCTTCTTACCGCACCATCTCATTATCATACTATTAATGTCATTAGTTGGTTCAAATATCTTACATCACATTTTAAAACAATCACTAAGTTTTAGTTGCAATCCTTTAGAGATTTTGTTTTTTATCTATCCATCATGTTCTTGATTTATTTTTTTGGACTCCGCTTATCATATATAAGATATTTTACATGCTTATATGTTTTTATTTGTGTTTGATTTGACATGCTTGTCTTACATCTTGACTTACATTTGATTTTTATTCATTCATGTTTTATTCATGCTTCATTTGACATGTTTATATTACATTTTGACTTGCATTTCAATTTCTACCATTTATGCTTTCTTTATGCTTCATTCAATAGGATTATCTTACATTTTGATTCACATTCTCATTTTAAGTCATTTATTTGTTCCTTGAGTTTTACTTTAATATTTTTATCTTACATGAGGTTACTTAAATTTATTTTATCACATTGATATATCAATTAATTACAATGTTTTACATGTTATTTCACATGATTTAGTGTGTTCAAAATTCATTTGTCATTATTTTGTCATTTACATGCTTGGTATTTTTCTTCTAACATAACTTTAACTATCTAGATTGCCAATTTTATAAGTAATTTAATTATTGTTTAGTATTTTTCATTTATACTATGGCCATCCTATATACACTCACATTTTTTATTTTTATTTTTTAATATCGTATCCCTAGGGTTTCTCAAATATAAGTATTATGCCCTACATGATAGAGACTATGATATTTGCATGTAGTCATTCAACAAAAAGGTAAGTCAAGGTATGTATATAGTGTTTTTAGTTATTTTCATTCACATTCAATATTTATTTTAATAATTCATTTATATTAGTTTATTTTATGTGTTGTTGTGTTCTTTCCCAACATACCATCCTATTTTATATTACTATGACATGTGATGAGATTTTAATGGAGCATATGCATACACATAATATTTATAAAGTATATAATTTAATAATGCTTCCTATCTTGTATAAACCTCTTGAATTTTGATATCTTTGAGTACACATCTTAAAGGGTGCACCAAGAAAGGGATGGGAAAACCATTGGTGCTTCGCAAAAGAATTGGTCAAATCTATCATTACCTAAACCCATTACAAATCCTATTTATTCAACTCCTCAAGAAAACAAACTTAATTTATCTAATTAACTCCCCTATAAAATAGCACCAAACTAAGAAAGCACCCTATTTTCTTAAAAAACTAAGTCAACTAATTTGACTTAGTTTTTAGCCTAACATTAACTTTTTCTCTAAAATCGGGTTGTTTTATTTGATCTTCTAGGCTAAAATTTCAAAAAGATGAAAATATATACATTACTATAAATAAAAGGCTCATTTCAATCCAATAGAGAATAACATTTATTTTCACATTATTATAGCTCACAATTCTACTACATCTACATTCAAAGGAGTCATTGCTTAAAGTTTGCATTCTAGGGAAGATAACTAGTTGTGGGATGTTTTTGATGCAAAGTAGGAGTATTTTACTTTAGATATGATTTATATAGTGTGATCATTATAAATTCACAATAAGCTCTTGAAAAACAACATTATCCAAGGGAGATATTGATACTTGATAGGTTCACCCAAAGGTAAGTATATCTACATTTTACTATTTAATTTAATAAATAGATATTGCACAAAGTAATACATCTTGAATGTATAAGTCCTTATTTAGATCATTTATATGCATAAACTTAGTATAACTATAGGTCATTTTTATTTCCATCTTCCACCTTAGGTGATCTAGGCCCCCATTTGCTTACCATTATCCCTTAATTTTTTGTTTGTGTTAAACCATTCCCATTTAAGCCAGAATATTTAGTGAGCACTAGATTAGTTTGATTTCATGTTTTTAGACATGGATAGGTTTTTTAAACTTGGATATATGTAAATAGAATCCTTTTAAAATTAATCACAAAGACGAATGCCTTTTATTCCAGTTTTAATTTTCACTCATAATTACATTATTATGATTATTTATGTTATATTATTATTTTGAATTATTTTAAATAATTATAAAATGGAAAGATAAATTATTTTTATTTAGGTTTTAATGTTAATATGAAGCTATGATGCATGTCACATATGTGTGTGAATAATAAGTTATTATAAAATACTAATGATTAAGTGAATACCAAAATATTGAATTAATATATATGTATGGAATATTAGACCACCAAAAAGACATTTTGAAAATGAATCACATAAAAAGGAATATGAAGAAAAAAAGAGTGAATGAAGACGATAATATTTTTGAGAATGTTGAAGGCAACAACTTCATGTTTAGATGTAATGTCCCCTTCTCCCGAATGAGACACTTGAATAAGATTGTTAGCCTATTTTATTCCCTTAGGATAAGTTGAGTAATATTGGTGTGCGATTTATCTTCACCATATATAATTCATTGGCACTATTCATAGGTCACTATTCACTATCACTATTCATGATAATATTATAGGTGATGTAGGTGATGATGCAGTAGAGGAGGTGGCTTGTAGATGATGTGGCATGGACCACAAGAGGATTTACCATGGAATCTAGTGTATATGATGAAGTGAGGTGTAATACTCTACTAGGTGATAATCTTATCTATCTTTTTATAACTCACATGCTTGAATAAAGACAAGGGTGGATAGTTGGGGTACCACCCTTAGTGTAAATATTTTTTAGTAATAAATTAGAAGTTAAAAGGTGTTTTGGGATTATATGTGTACATGGCAGGAAGATTCCAAAGTTTCCTATTGATGATTTCTCTCACATGTGTAAGTGGGGCACCATTTTGGAAGAATGTGGAAGTGGGTCTTGGAATCACATGATGATGATGAACAAAGACATAAGCGGTGGTTGATCTTGTCCCTTTTAACCCTTTCACATGATGCCAAACATGCTCAATAGTATGCATTTTGGCACACATTCTAATGTGGTGCCACATTTTCTCTCTCCTCACGATTCATCTTTCATTTATTGTTATTTGAAAAATTTATTAGTATGAAGCTCTCCCCATTTTTCATTATCTTTTGCATATCATAAACCACCTATTTTACAGAACTTGAACTTGTGTTTAACTTATTCATCTTCCAAGACAAAAAAATTTAGAGTGTCGATATCTTGGAGGATGGAAACCCTCAAAGTATTGTTGGTTTAAGTGGTGTAAGATCCTCCCTAACTGGCTGATGGCAGTTTCACTCATACATCATATTATAATTTTAATAGAGCTGCTACTTCTACAGCTGCTAGGTTGGGGTTGTTATTGCAAGGAAATTATTGTGCTATAATTATATGTTTTTTTTAATATAATATATGACTTATATAAATATTATAGACATGTAAATTCAAATTATATATTCCAATTATATGGTTTGTGACAATTTATAATTTTTTCTAAAAATATATAAATTGTTCTAAATATCTTGAAAATGAAAATTTTAGGAAAAGATATATGAGGAGAGAATACATAAAAATGAGTATGAAAGAAAATGACATAGAAAATGTAGAACTAATTTTTCAGTCAAAGAACTAGAATCAAAAATCATATACCATGCATATCACATGATAGTGCACCATGTATGAACATCTCAACAAGACCAATCAATGTTGAGAAGGAGATTTAAAATATCAACACATGTAGAATAAATTAGGAATGCAAAAAGAAAACAAATACAAGAACATAATTGGGATTAATTAATATTATCTAACAAGTTATAATGTTGATGTCAATTGTGATGAAGAAACTACAATGGATAAAATCATAGGTTATATGATGGAATTTATTGAAATCCATATAGTTTTTGTAGGTAAAAATGAAAGTGCATCAGAGTGAGTACCAAAAACCATAGAGGACATATCGATAGACACCTTAGACTTCAATTTCACTAAGATCAATGAGGAATTTTAAGGGTATATACAAAATCAAATAGAAGTAACCACTATCAAAATAAATAAGAATAAGAAAAACATGAAAAAGTGAATTACCACAAGATACAATTCAAAATGAAATGCAATGCTCCCAAATAAATTGGCAACAAAAAAATATTAATCCAAATGGAAATAGACAACATAAAAAATTGAATTTAAATGGAAATGACTAGATGTATTTCAAGATTATATAAATTTGATTATTGGCATTATTATACTTGTTAAGAGTCTTATCCTGAAATGAATATTCATTCAAATTTTCAAGGACTTGTTCAAAGTATATTTCAATAACAGAAAGGAATCCACCAATTTTCTAAAGATAATAAAATGGATCCTAGGCCTTAGCCACCTGAACTAACAAGTTTGACCTAGGTAGAAGAGATGTTCATCACCTATGTGAATCTAATTTTTTATGGAACACATGTGGTAGGAAGGAACTAAAAATACAAAGGGCATAGTATTTTTTCCATAATAATTCAAGGAAATTAAAAAGAGGTTAGCACACCATATTTAAGATCTTCTGACTATCATAGTATGAAAAAATAAATAATGGATAAATACTTAAAAACTTACTATGAATAAATATAGAGTATATAATGTACTTAAATATAATACTAAACAAAATAATATTTATAGAGACATAAATATTTATGAAATGACATTAAAATATTTCCCACCCAATAAGTCTATGAATGTCATAAAAAAACTAAACTCAATCACTGTAGAATTTAATAAAGATTTAAGTGAATATGTTTTTCCATGCTTAGTACTTGATATAGATGAAGAGATATTATATATCAAATGTCATCAATGGCCAAAACACCACCCAATTCCCTGATAGATATGGAAGTGAATCTATCTTTGATAAATAATAAAAACACAGATCCTAGTGAAATGATAGCCTGGACACAAAGTGGAACATCTCCACTAGATGAATACATGTAGAAGGTTTATTAGACATGTATTTCCCAACTATTTTCCCCAATGGAAGGTATGATTGGCTATAATCATAACTAAAACACATACATCTACATGAATATGTGAAACATATTATTTGATATCAAGATAATGATTTTGGTACACATTCCTAGTTTAGGTTTCTTGCCATGAACGTGACAATGATAAATCGAGCCCAAAATTCATTGATAGTTTTTAAATAAGATAATTCAATAATTTCCCATTACAATTTAGGGATTACATGAACACATGGATGATATGCCAAAATTGCATGCTGATGATTATTTGATGTGATATGGAGCTAAATTACAAGGTACATGTTCCTATTAAACAAAATGTCATGTAAAATTAATTGACATATTGTATCAAATTAGAATACCAACCATCTTATTTAATTAAAGTGTAGCAAAAATGTATTGGCCAGACCTCCATGAAATGATGCAAGGAACTCCACCTACCAATCCATGTGAAACACAAAGATTTTGATAAGAAGACATAATTAAACACCCACATATAGTTGCTTATTATAGACACATAGAGTGTCCCGAAAAGAGATACTACAAAATTTTATTAAGGTAAAATAGTTTTGGTGTAAATATGAATGTCAACATAAAGGGTCTCTGCATGTGCATGGTTTATTATGTTTTATGGAACATGACATATGGACATTTTATATTAGAAAAATACAGGTCAAGTTAAATATGCCAATAGAAAAATACAGGTCAAGTTAAATATGCCAAAAAAAAATTGATTGAAGGATAAATGCATGGAATCCTTGGGGCAATGTGCATCTAAGAAACATATAATTGAGAAATGATTAACAAGTTACTTATCTTATATAAAATAAACTATTATAAAAATATAAATTAATATAATTTCATGTGTTACATAGGGAATATAAAATTATAGATCGCATCCATTTTTGAGTAAAACTTTAAATATTAATGAAATAGATCAAGAAAAATACTATGACAAACTAGTAAATTGCATGCTATGTCATACCATGTGTAAAGATGAGGCTTTCCTGCAAGTAAAATGAGGAATTAAGGTTCGCATGTAAGAAGCATTATTATAAAAATATATATGAAGTGTTTTTGTGTACATGAATAATTAAATTATATTTGATGCAGTTATAATTCCCCTTGGCCTTTCAATATTGATGGATCAAAACTATACATAGATGTAGAGAAAGAAGATAAACAATATGGTCCACAAAAAATATGACTAGGTGAACTCTCAAAATAGATATGTGTTGTATTTGTGGAAGGGAAATGTAGATTAGAAACCAGTAATCTAAAGACATGTTTTTGTAAGCTACAATGTGAATTATGTCACAAAATTAGAGAAAATCTCATAAAGATATAAAAAAATGTTAATACGGCTTGTCAATTTTGAAAACCCATAAAAATCTATTGTATGAGTGTATAAATTCCTATTTACTTAGACAATTATTTATAAATAGATCGAGGTAATGGATACATGCCACATGAGGAAATGTAGTAGATTATTTTTATTATTGAAAGTTAGGCATAATATTTTTAAACATGTAATAAAAGGGGAGGATTAAAATGAAAAAAAATGGATCACAAATTGATGGGTACATTGATATACCATGATCAATGGAACACATACCACTCATTGTGTCTGCAAGATATTGGATGTATAATACTAAAATTAGTAGAGGAGAAAAGTGAAAACTAAAAAAAAATTGTATGCTATTGTCTAAGGTTTTACAACATCCCAGACCAAGAAAGCCATAATTGTTTGAATATTTGTTGGTTAGATTTACTATTGTAAAATCCATTTAATGATATTGAGATATAATTGGCCTTAATAAGGATACAATAAAATATAACTGGGGCCAGTTTAAAGATATTCCTTTTTCATACAGAGTGGGTTATTGACAAAAATAATGGCATTCAATAAGAAATAGAGGATGATGATATTATCAAAAAAAATGTAACTAAACATGAGTGGGAGATCATATTAAGCCTACAAAAAAATATAGCCTACACATTTCTAAGATTGATATGTTGGGTGAAAGAGATATTGATAAACAAACACTTTGGAATGCAAACAACTTGGTTGAAGAAAAAAACAAAATATCTCTTAAATTTATAATCATGGAAAAAGAAAACAACTTACATTCAATGGAAGAAATGGAATCTAATTTTAGTTACAAATTCCTAACTGATAAACAAAAAATAACATTTGATATAATTATTAGACATTGTAATCAATGACAAACTACATCTCTATTGCATTTGATAATCTAAGGAACAATAGGAATAGGGAAATATTATCTTATTAGAGGGATTAAACTAACACTTATAGAGTTATCACAACCAAAACAATTCTACCTCTTATTGCTTGCTCTAACTAGAGTTGCAACATTTAACATTGTCACATAAAAAAATAAATACAACCTTTCACATGCCTATTTTAGATTTTGAAAAATTAGAATGAGTTAGGCTAACGAGATTTCAAGAATAAATTAGACATTTTAGGTATTATTTGATTGATGAGATGAGATTTATACGTCTAAACATGTTTGAAAATATAGATTATTGACTACACCAAGCATTTCTAGAAAATGTTTATATGTTCTTTGGTATAAGGTCTATGATTTTTGTTGGAGATTTGTGACAATTACCTTTGATAATGGGCAAACCTATGTATGTAAGCACAAGATAATAAATTTTGATAGGGAAAAACATTAAAAAAAAATTTACACTCAATAATTCTTTTAGACAACAAGGTCAAAATGAAGAACAAAAAGAATTTATAAAATTTATAAAAAATTTAAGAGATGTCAATCCAACCATTGAAGATTGACATTTGTTGATGACTAGAACCAATGCATCACTTAAAATAGTTGAAAATGAGGATATTTTAATGAATGAATGCAATTATTTTCAATAAATGAAAATGTGTGTCAACATAATAAGATAAAATTATATGCACTAAATCAACTTGTTGCTTGAAGCACTGAAACTAGAGGATAAATTAATAAAGTTATAGCATTAGACGATGAACAATTGGAATATGAATTGTTAATTGTTATTTGTGTAAGGGTGATTCTCATTAAAAACTTATAAATAGAAATGGGTCTTGTCAATGGCACACTTTTATATGTTTAAATCATTGTACACAAACTAGGACCAATGCCCCCTGAACCACCTACATATGTAATGGTTCATTGTAAAAACTACATAGGTGTTCCTTCTATTGATTAATCTCCAACTATAATTTCAATCACTACTATAGAAAGGAGTCACATTTATCAGTTACCTTTAAAATTGGTATGGGGATTGATAATCCTCAAAACACATGGATTAACACTTGAAAAAGACACAATTTATATAAAACATAAAAAAAGACAAAGACTGACATTTTTTGCTATATTACATGTCAAATCGTCATAAGGATTGAGAACTACATCACCATTCAAATATAACTTGTTTAAGATATTTAAGAATGTGAAAGGAGTAGAGAAAAAAAAAGAGGAAGAATAAATATTTCAATTGTTAGAGGATCAAATCTATATAATTTGAATATCATAAACTTATTGTTGTAATGATTATGAATACAATATATGTTTCTCTTTATTTCCCATGTTAATATCAAATATATATAATTAAAATATCATAAACATTTTTTAGACTGCATACATGCATGCATGCATGCATACATACATACATACATATTTATGTTGATATTTGTTTCTCATTTCATATAAAATGTATATAGTTTTGATATCATAAATTTATTATTATATTATTTATATATATCAAATTTTGAGTTGTTCTATATTTCGTATTTTAATATCAAATGCATATATTTTGAGTATTATACATACATACATAGTTTTATATGGATCTATATTTTTAATTTTAATATTGTATTAAATATTTATATTAAATATGTTTTTATGAATAATAAATATTTACCTTTAGATAGCAGAAAGTGATATGTATGTATGTATGTATGTATGTATGTATGTATGTATGTATGTATGTATATCGATATATATATGTATAATATATTGATAGATATCTTTCTTAATGCACATATTCCACTAATATCACAATTCAATATTATATAAGTAACTAAAAAATGATATCTATCAATATATTTTTTGTATACTTCTTTAAAATATATATATTAATATTATATATTATAATAATTTTTTATTTTTAATATTTTTAATATACTACAATTTAATTATATGTAACACTAAATTATATCATATATAAATATTTATACATAATATTTTTTACTAATATATAATTATTGTTATTAAATATTACATGTTATGTAATATCTAATATTAATTTTTAACTATAAATATATAATAAATATATTAATAATATATTATAATATGTAATAATATTAACATATATATAAATACCCATATCATTAAGAAAGTGTATATGATATTTTATTTAATATATATATATATATATATATATATATATATATATATATATATAATATGTAATAATATTAACATATATATAAATACCCATATCATTAAGAAAGTGTATATGATATTTTATTTAATAAAATATATAACTAAACTATATATATATATATATATATATATATATATATATATATATATATATATATATATATATATATATATATATATATATATATATATATATATGGGCTTTCTCTACAATTTTCTCCAACACATGTTTCAATTGCCATGATAAATTTAGTTTACAAATTAATTCAGTTTTTACTAGGATGATATTTATTTGAATCATTTATTGGTCAATTAAAATAATTTTGTGGAAATTGTAGATGACATTTATATATAATGTAATATTGAATTTTGTATATTATTTGATTGAAAAAAATTTAGTCACTCTTTTGAAATATTCTATCATTACTTGTTTTTGATTAATTAAGGTGGCAAACCAGGGGCCGAACCCTATACAGTCAAAAAAGACAGGAAGGCTGGCAAACAAAAGATGCCAGCACTGAACCAATGGCATAGTCGAGAAACAAAGTCAGAAGCAAAACAAAACACTGGAAAGACCAGAGTCAGAAATGATGAAACTACATAACTATAGAATTAACAAGATCCTTAACATTCTCATTGTCTGCATTGTCAGCATTCCCTGGACCGCTTCCATGATCTGCAATGGCCTTCTCCACGTGGACCACCTTCAAAAGCTATCTTCATCATCAATGTGCATCATTCATGCTCCGTCATCTCCTTTTGAATGATCTCTCTAATGTTTGGGGGTATATGAGCCCCTTTTCACCATACCCTCCATCCTAAGAATTGCTAACCAAGGTTGGCACAAGCATCAGCGACCCTATTACCTTCTTTGTAGGTGTGGGTAATCTCAACTTCAGAAAACTTTTGTAAAAGAAACTGGATATCTGTGATGATGTCTTTTAGATGGATACCAACATTAGATGCTATACTAATGGCATCTATGATCAACTTAGAATCTCCCTGAATATTCAAATTTTTGATTCCTAGGGATATAGCTAACTTTAATCCCCAAAGTAAGGCCATAGCTTCAGCATAGTTATGGCTCTAGCAACCCATGCCACCAGCATAGATAGCATACATCCCTCCTTTTTCATTTCTTATTATTCCTCCTCCACTTGATTTACCACTCAACTTGGATGCCCCATCAAAATTGAGTTTCATCCAATTGGGTTTAGGTGGTATCCATTTACTATGAAGTCTTTGAAGAATTTTGGAATTATAATGCCCAAGGATAAGGTTTAAAACCTTCCATTTGGCAGCAATTTGACTTTCAAATTTAGATAGGGGTTTCTCCACCACACTAATATGAGTTGTTGTAACACTTTCCAAGATGGTCCTATCAAAGGAGTTAAACACCTGAGCAGCATTTCTAGCAGTGTCCCTAAAAATTCTATTATTTCTCTCTTTCCATAAAGTCCAGCTCAAGCATGGTAGAGCTTGCTTCCATAGTTCCTTAATCCAGGGATGTGAGAAGGTTGAGTTCCAAGTGAGAATTACTTCTTTAAGGTTAGAATTGTACACCCATTTAATGCCAAAATTTTTAAGTATTTTGCCCCATAAATCCTAGGTAAACTCACAGTGTATGAATAGGTGTGAAACTGATTCCTCTCTAGAACCACACAGAAAACATCTGTTGACCAAAGTAAACCCCCTCTTTTGAAGGTTGTCCTGAGTAAGGATTTTGTTATGGGTAGTAGCCCACCAAAACAAGGTAATCTTTGGAATGAGTTTATGATTCCAAACCTTTTTCTATACCTCCTTATTCTGAGCTTCAGGGGTAAGCAGATGATAGGCAGATTTGACAGAGAACATTCAATTATTATCTAGCCACTAGTATTGTTCATCCTCTCGAGGGAAGAGTGGGATTTTGATCTCCTAAACACATTGTTGTATCTCCTAAATTTTTGGGATAAGCTCAGGTCTGTGCACATAGCAATCCAAAAGGTTTTTCCAGCTCCTTATCCCATTGATATTTTCCATATAATCACTAACCCTATCACCAAATAACTGAGTAGTCAGGCCTATAATTTCTCCATAGTTTCCTTGGGAGATGAGAGGCTTGGCCCTTAACCAATTATCCTCCCAGAATTTAATCTACCAACCATTTCCAAGCTTCCACCTAATTCCTTGTTTGAGAAGACTTCTACTTTTTAGCATTTTATTCCATATCACAGACCCCTGGGGTAATCCTACCTATTGAAGAAAGTTGGAATCATCAATGCTATGCATGTATTTGGCATAATTATTTCCCTCCACTCACTGTTGTGAATCAGATTCCAACAAATTTTTGAGAGGAGGGCTTTATTCATTTTCCTGATGGATCTTATATTAAGTCCACCATGAAATTTTGGGAGACACACTTTTTCCCATCTGACTAAAGACATTCTCTGTTTGTCTTCCACTCCCGTTCATAAAAAATTTCTTTGGATCTATTTCAGCTTTTTAGCAAAATACATAGGAATTTTAAAAAGAGATATGAAGTAAGTAGGAATGCCTTGCAAGGATGTCCAAAAAAGTTGCAACTTACCTGCACTACTGAGTAGTTTCCCCTTCCACCCAAGAAGTTTTCTCTATGTACGTTCCATAATACCATTCCAAAAACCTAAAGGTACCTCTTTGACCGAGAGTGGGAGACCTAGGTAGGTGGCTGGTAGGCTAGCCTCAGCACATTCTAAGATATCAATGATTAAATGTCTAAGTTCATTGGGAGTGTTGAAGAAGTACACATTGATTTTTTGGAAATTTATTCTTTGTCTAGAGTCTCTGGCATAATCATTAAGTATATTCTTCCATCTTCTAGCTTTGATCTCTGATGAGATACCAAATAAGATGGTATCATCCACAAACTATTGTATAACCATAAGATGAAGGGAAGAGGTAGGTTTGATGCCTACTAATTTTTTTGAAACTATATTAGCTTGTATGTATCTTCCTAGTGCCTCAGCCATAATGATGAATAGGTACGGGGAGAGAGGGTCTCCCTAACAAGTTCCTCTCGAGGAGGAGAAAAACCCTCTAGGAACACCATTAACTAGCACTGAGAATTTAGCAGAAGAGACTGCATTCCATAATAAGCAAGACAATTTATCATTAAACCCAAATTTTCTAATCACTTGGAATAGAAAAGTCCATGAGACTCTATCATAAGCTTTGGATATATCAAGCTTGAGGGCCATCCCAGAGATTCTGCTCTTATCCATGGAGTGGATAGTCTCATGTGTGGTGATCACATCATCAAGAATCTATCTACCAGAGATGAAGCTTTTTTGAGTAGGAGAAATAATTTTGTCAAGCAAGGGTTGAATTCTCAAAACTAGCAATTTAGTACATATCTTATACACAGTGTTGCATAAGCTAATGGGTCTGAAATCAGCAAGGTGTGAAGGTTGAGATGTTTTAGGAACAAGTACAATGAAGGTATTATTAACTTGTTTCAAAAGTTTTCCAGATCTAAAAAAATCATGAACTCCGGTCGTGAGGTCCACTCCAACAATCTCCCAATATTCTTGAAAGAATATAGGAGGAAAGCCATCAGGACTCAAGGCTTTAAAAGCACCCATGGAGAATAAAATAGCATGTACTTCTTCATCAGATACAGGCTTTAACATTTCTAGATTGTCTTCTTCTATTATCAAACAGGGAATTTTATCAATGAATTGACTCATAGATCTATCAATTCTATCATTATTGTTTTCTTTCATAAGCAGATTCTGAAAGAATACCCTGGCCTTGCTCCCCTATTTTTTTATCCTCAGTAATAATGTCTACATTATCTAGGACAAGAATAGTTATTGAGTTGGCTTTTCTATGTTTCATAGCTGAGAGACGAAAAAAAGCAGTGTTCCTATCAACATCTTTGAGCCATTAAACACAGGATTTTTATTTCCAAAAAACCTCTTCCCTTTCTATCAAATTCTTCCATTCTGAAGACAGACTATTCTCTTCTTCTAAGATGCCCTCAGAGTCATCCCCTTGATCAATCAGTTGCTGAATAGCCTTGAGTTTTCCCATTATATTTTTCTTCTGCTGGAAAACCTACCCAAAACTGTATCTATTCCAGCCATAAACTTCTTGTTTAAAGTGTTGGAGTTTCTTGACTATTCTAAACATGGGAGTACCTTGAATGGTAATATTCCACCATTGAGCCACCATTTGTCTAAAACCTTTGTGTTTAATCCACATAGATTCAAAACAAAATGGAGGAGGTCCATGATGTCCCTGATCTCTCTAATTGAAGATAATTGGGCAGTGGTCAGACATGGTTCTGGGTAGAGCCTGCACCTGCATATTCTGATAATCATTCCAATTGCTTGATATCAAAAATCTATCTAATTTAACCTGAATCATTTGATCTCCTCTTCTTCTATTGGTCCAAGTAAAATTTTGGTTCTGCAGCTCTATGTCCAATAATCCCCAATCATTGATGAATTCAGCAAAGTCGAACATGCTATTCGAGTAATCAATAATTCCACCCTATTTTTCAAAAGGGTATAAAGGTGTGTTAAAATCTCTGGCTAACATCCATTTAGAATTTTGAGGATTATTCCTATAGCTACTCAAATCTATCCATAATTTCTGTCTCAAAGCTCTGTTATTTGGTGCACAAACATTTGCCAACATCCAGTTCAAGGAATTCATGGAAAAATTGGTAATCAAAAAGTGCTTATGATGGGCCATAAAAGATCCTTTGATTTTAGCACTATTCCACATAGTGACAATCCCTCCTAAAGCCCCTTCAGCATGACTAATACAAAAAGCTTCCTTAGGCCATTTATAGTAAGTAATTTTCACAAAATTCTCCTCTTTCATCTTGACTTCTTGGAGTAATAGAATATCTAGTTTATTATCTAAAATGCAATTTTTAACCTCAAACTGCTTTGAGGGATTGTTAAATCCCCTCAAATTCCATGATAATATTCTCATTTAAAGTGTTTGGAGGGTTGGGACTCGAGTGTTTTCTATTTTCCACTGGCAATCTCCCTAGCAATCTATCTTTGTCTTGTTTCCCTTAGGGTTGGCCTCCCTTGTTTGGGCTTAGTACCAACATCTGCATATTTTTTACCTTTTTGCATCTTTTTCTTTGGGGTAACCCAATCTTCCTGTTCATTGCTGCCATCTTGTCCTACTACCCCTGTTGCCAAGTAGTTTCCTAGCTAGCCTCCATCTTCTAGATCACAGAAAAAGTATGTATTTGACTATGGATCTGGTACTCGTTGAGTGTGACTTTTAGGTGTTACTTCTTCCTGTCCAATCCTTGAAACTGTATCATCTTCATTGACTTCCTTTAGCAAAAGGTCCCCTCCTACCCCTTCCTTAAACATATTAGTCTATTTTTCTAAAGTGTAGACTATGTTAAATGTGGTCCTGTGACTATTGTCAGATACTATATTCTCCTTTGGGGCCTCTTTTCCCTCACTACTGATGATATCCTCCTTTCTCTTCTCCTTCTCTCCTTCTTCTGTAGCCTTTTGATTATCATCTAATCCTATATTTTTCTTTGGGAGAACTTCACCTTCACTACTAGGGGTAGCCTCCTTTCCCTTCCCCTCCTCGCCTTTTCCTATATTGTCAGGAATTTCCACATTATTCTCTATTTCCTACTTGCTGTTCGCTTGCTCCTCCTCTACATTTTAGGAATCCTCTTTCATCCCCCTTTGCTTCACTTTGAATTGTGTCATTAGATGTCCCTTCCTCTTACATATTTGATAGAAAGTGGTAGCATTCTCATAAGTAATTGGCTGAGTCCAGGTTCCATATTTAGAGTTAAGCTCAATGGACGTAGGGAGAGTCTTATTTATTTCAACATTAACATAGAGTCTAGCAAACACACATCTAGACTTAGTTATGGTTATATGATCTGAGGTGACATATTGACCAATAGAATTGCCAATGGCTGTGAAGATTTTTTCATTCCAAAGGGAATCCTGGTAATCTTACCCAAGCAGGTGTTGTCTTATTGAGGTCTGAGTTAGGATCAAATCCAGGTTTCCATGGGCATAAGGCTAGAGAATATGGTCCAAACAGCCAGGGACCTCCAGCAAGGGTAGCGATCATGTCCTCCCTGTTTGTAAATCTAAAAAGGAATAGACCTCCTAGCCATGGCTATGATTGAAACACTACCTTTGAATTTCCACCTAGACAGAATCCATCTTCTAAGCATTTTGATATTAGGATGGAAAGAAAAAACTTACCAACTAGCGTAAGGTCCATGGATGCCACTATTTCCTCCACCAGATCATTTGGGATACTCAGTGCCTTGCCCTCCGAGAGAACAAGAAGGCTCGACATGCCTTTCGATGGACACGTCTTTTCACCTAAGAGTGTCTTCTTCCATCCATTGGATGGACTATCCCCTAATAGATTCTTGGACAGATCCCCAAAGGTACTGCTACCCGCAGTGACCTCCATTGGATCGTGGTCCCGCCTGTTGCACTCAGGGGGCCCAACTAGGCGGGAAAAAACCCGTTTCAAATATTGTCCACACGCTTCGCTCCTCTGCTCCTCCGCTCCTTCGACTATTAAATCCTTCTATCATTACTTGTTATTATCATCATCTAATTTAATTTGAAAAAATTCACTCCTTTCATATTTTGTATGTTTTTTCTTTTTTTCATTATTTTGTCACAATTAATGTTTATTTTAAAACATGATTTCTTCTTTAAATATAACTTATTCTCATGCAATATGAAGGAAAATCTCACCTCATTTTCCATTATCACCTCAACCAAAAATATTATATTAGTTTTGTTTAACACTATGTAAAAAAAATAGAACATATTCAATGATCATGGATTTCGAGTTAAGTGTAAATTTATATTTTTTTCTTTACAAAATATCGTTTCAAATAAATATCTAATCTCACCCCTCCCGACATAACTTACACCTTCAAGACAAATCTTAGTTAAAATTTTTATCTATTTAGGTCCCAAGATATAGCTCATTTGACCTAGACAATTCATAAAAGTAACTTTAGTGAGTTTGACTTTCTACTTAAATTGCAATGAGAAGTATAAGACCCCTTCTCATCACCCCAAGATGTATAGAAATCCTACCTATATTAAAAAAAAAATCAACTTTAGATAATGGACCAATCAATTTCAATTTACTTATGTTTAAAAAAAAAATTAAAAATCTTTATTTATATATCTAAACTCAATAAAATTTATTAACATAAAATAATAAATAGAAGAAGAAATGGCCCATATGCATGTGAAGTTATCGAGCATTTGTCTATATATGTCTCTCATTACAAATGTCCATTTCCAAAAGCGACATTTAAATTGGAAATTCAAAATGACTTGAAGGCTGCGTGCCACAATCTAGCGACGGAAGGACATAATGAAAGGCCCTATCCATGGCACTAATTGTACTCCGAATAATCATGATACAATGGAGACATCGAATAAGTAGATTTTTTACGACTATCTTTCTCTATTAGCATATCATTACAACAAATGATTGATATGAAAGAAACTAATTGGTATTCTTTGTTATTGAACCAAAAATACTATCAGTTTAAAGATAGTAGTGAGATCTAAAAATAACTCCATAACTATTTGTATGATAATTCAATTTTGATACATGATAAAGCACGATTCTGTATCTGCTTGTAGGGTCGCCTGGCCTTCGTACAGAGAGGCATATTTTCATTATTCTGACAAAATCTACAGCAACAATAAACGTTTATTTGTTATCTTTATTTTCAATTGGACGATTTAACTTCCAAATAATTTTATAAACCTCGCGTTTCGTATGAAACCAAATTGGATTGCTCGTGTTTTGAAAATGAGAATAATAAGTCAGCGTTGAACCATGGAAAACGGGATTTGATTTTTACTATACGCCACAATTTCCGACTCCCATTGATTATTTTAAGAAAATGATTCTCACACAACTTTAAAAAAATTCAACTGAAGTGCAGTGCAATCATCCACGACAAAAAAAGATTATATTGTTTTTTTAAAGATTGTTTTGACGTGGAAGAATATGACAGAGTGTTGGATTGGACGTTCTCTGCATTTGTTTTGGTGCAAAGAAATTTATTTTCCATTGGTCAACAATATATGAGAAATAGACAATCCTATGGGACGGCCGAGCTTATCGAAGAAGCAGGTGGAAATTTTTTTTATTAGAAAAAAAATCGCCGGCATTTTCCTGTGCTTTGCGCACATGAGGAAGCTGAGCTTGCCAAACATGTTTCGCAATGTAAATTTTATAAATATTTAAAAAACTTAAAACAAATTAGAATATATTTTAAATAGAAAAAAATTATATGTAAATATGATTGATTTGACAAAATTCTGAGGTCGTAATCATATACATGAGCGAAAAAAATTATATGTAGATTAGAATATATTTTAAATAGAAGCTACACTCCGTACATGAGAGTTAAAAGAACACACTCATACCCTGTGCACATGCATGTTTTAACGCGGCTGAGCCCAGGCCAAATTAAGATGCCAACAAGTTATTTTCGTCTATTACGTACTGGATGGTGATGTGGCATCATTTTATTAAATAATATTTAATATGTTTAAAAAAAAAAAAATTATTAATATATTGAAATTGAACACTGATCTATAAATGAAACATTCAAATATGCAAAATGAATGTCCACAACAACATATGAGTCGTCAATGCTCTCAATGTATATACTCTCATTGGAGTTAGTAAAGTCTTCCAAAATGTAAGTTTGTGTAAACTTTACAAGTGTAACAATCTGCGCACGGATAAATGTAGAATTTGAAATGAGACAACTAAATTCTGAAATAATTTTGTCCTGTAGTGGGGGCTCGAAAGAAAGAATAACATTGTCCATCATGGATGTGTCATCACAAGAAACATAAGTAGGAGAGAGTACAATACTCTGAGAAAAGATAATAAAATAGGAGTGATATAAAACACAGTAGGATCGCTGAAAAGACTTTAAAGACTATTCCAAACAGTGGAGGGACACTCTGTGTATTCCATATGATGGTGTAGATGCCATGCAATGTGACACAATAAGTGACCACATACCATGCCATAAGAGTTGGTTCAGTCATCTTATTGACCTGGGTCAATAGGATCAAAAATCTATCCATATAAGAATGGAATAAGTTTCTGATATGTGAGTGAATGTTCCATGTACATATGCCATGAAGCATAATTGGTCTTTCCAAGAAGGATCAATAGTGTGGACTCAACCCTCCTCCTCTAGAGTCTCTCAAATGGAGTCGTCATGACTAAGAGAAGATACTAAGGAAATGAAAGATTGTACAAGATGCTCTACAATGATGCTAGAATATTATACGCTCATGAATGGGATGTTGGACGCAATCGAGAATACATTCAAGTGAGCAACTAGTGTAGAATTCAATACAAATATTGTACACTCAGAATAGGGATGTCGAACACAATTGAAAATGCATCCATGTGTGAGCAATCCATGCACAAGATAAAATGTAGAAAGCAATAGGGTCTATAACACAAATAGCCCCCAGGATATGACACTTTATACTTTAATGTGTTTTATAATAAAAATGGGGCCAATGGATTGGGCATGAAAAATCATACCCTTTTGAATAAAATGACACTCAATTATGAGTTACCAATAAAAAATTATTGTAATTTTCATTTTCTCATTATTAATGATTTATTTTAATTAAATTTGCACAAAATTTATAAAATGACAAGGGTTTGATGAAAAACATGGCCTTACATCCATTCATTGGAATTGGAATCAAATCACAATCCTCCTCAAGTCAACTAAAGTCAAAAATAACCTTCGTACTTGTTACCATGTGCTCTTAAACAAGAAACAAGCCACTTAAGGCAAAATAAAAAAGTTATTTAAAAATTAAAAGTTAAAAAATAGCACTTTTTAAAAAGATTTTAGTCCAAATTTAGGTTTTCACTAAAGCAAGGAGAAGTAAAAGGAAAACTCTAGCACTACCATTTGAAAAGTGAAGGGTTTGCTAAAAAAACACTCAGGATGCCAAAATTACTGTTGGGTCATATTTCACTGAAAGGCATCGTAATTCAAATGATTTAATAGCAAAAAATGGCACCCAACTCTATGTTTTGGCTGGAGGGAGCAAGAATGACGTCCATATTTGAAATAATGAAGTTTCATGCTGGTAAAAATGGCACCCTAGCTCAAAAAATGTAAATTTCATATTCTAAATTGTTAAGATCCTGGTGGGTAAACTCATTAACAATCCAATATTTTGGTGTAACGGTTTGTTACATGTGGTACTAGAGCACCCACCCATGTTTGAATCTCGTATCTCGAGTGGTAACATAGGGATAATAGTATTCCCCTGGGGCTCCCACATGTGCATGGAGGCACATACCCATCGTGAGGATGGAATTGTCAAGAGCTTGGTGGGGTGTTAAGAACCTGATGGACGGATTCACAATCTAGACTTTTGGTGTAATGGTTCGCTACATTGAAACCCCCAAATCAGTGAAAAATGCCTAGGATTAGATTAAAAAATGCCTTGGATCAGTAAAAAATGCCACGGATCAATCAAAAAATACCTTGAAGCAATTAAAAATGCCTTGGATATGTCAAAAAATGTTTTTGATCTATCAAAAAATGTCTTGGAAGGTGAGACACCCTTGTGAAGGTGAAAAAATAGATCTGAATTTGTTCAAATGCTAAAAGAATCTTCACACCATGAGTATGCCAAACCAGAGCTCCGCATAGTCACAAAGAAATCGCAAAAAAAGTGATATAGTGGTTGCAAATGAACCAGATTTGCAAAAAAGATGATTCCACCAAAAATGAAAACTCCCATAGATCTGAATATTCTCTCAACAATTTCTATGATAAGAGAATATCAAATCTCAAGGATTTCATAAAAAACAACAATAAATAACAACCAAATAATAGTGAATATGAATTGGTGCTCTGATGACATATTATAGTTCTAGTCAAGATCATTGGATCAATGAATGCACATGTTAGAGTGATCTCTCGAGTCGATCAAGTCCACATCACAATGAAACTGCTAGTAAATAAAAGCATACATAAGAGAATATTGCAAATAAATGAGAGTAAATACCCAACACTCCATATCATCCTGGATGATAAATACAAAGGGAGAGGTTACATATATAAAAGCGATTTAGATAGAGACCCCACGTTCCTATGAATGTGGGATAATCTTCCACAATGACGTAGTTACCCTAAGCAAGCTAACAATCTGTGTAGAGAAAACCTATAGGGCAAAAGTCTACACCAACATAGCCCAATACAGGGAACATATGAGCTTGCAAGAAAGCTCATATAGATGAGTATTTGGACACTTTGAGCATGCTTTCTGTGCTCATGTGCAAACCTTATCAGCATGCTTGGAGCCCTCTATAGGCTTGCCATACACGCTTACCCTACATGATCAGATGCAATGTGGGTCATTTGTTTCCTCTGACAAAAATCTTGACATGTCTATAAAATCAACTAATATTATCTATTTTTTGTACTTTTATAATAGTAAATATTAATTTTAGTGTCATTTCAAATCTATTTATATTATAAAATATATATTTGAGCGTGACAATACCATACTTTATCAGGGGCTCATCTTTTTATTTGCACAAATCACTATAAAATGCTCTCTAATGTTAATTGAATAGGGCTTTCAACACTTAACATTTTATTCATGTGTAGAGTTTAAGCACTCAGGGCAACACAAATGCATATAAACAATTTTTTCAGGGTATAAACAAACTCTAAACGCCTTTTTTTAATTCATGTAGGAACCTAAATGAAGAATCATCACAAATTAAAAAATTTAATATCACATTTTACAAAAATTTAATATAAAATGATTTTTTTTTTAATAGATATAAATTATTGCCATCGATTGCTTTTTAGTTAAAAAGAAACTATTTGCACTCACCCTATTACTTTTTAGTGAAAAAAAATACTGTTTGCTCCCACCAAATAGTACTTAATAAAATAGATTTAAAAGTCATACACGTAACCGAGAGAAAAAAGCCTGCTGATATCATATTTTCACTCAGAGCTACGCTCCGTTAAAAAATACATGTGCGAAGTCTATTGCACAGTGTTTTCGAATAATTTAATAATGGAGGGAGATTTGCCACGTGAAAACTGATACAACACAGTGAATCCTCTGCTGCGAAGCACGGTAGCGGTGTTCCCATACGGATGGACAGCCCTGCGATTTAAAGCTGATAATCCAGAAGTATGGCCGTTCCACTGCCATTTGGAGGCTCACATTTTTGTGGGGATGGGAGTGAGTTTTGCAGAGGGAATAGAGAAAGTGGACAGTTTGCCCAAAGAAACAATGGGATGCGGCCCCACCAAACATAAAATCCATCTGCATCATTAAGCCCGTTTTAAGAAATCGAGGGATTTCCAATTACAACTTAACACTGTACTTCCATATTCCAGTCTCCAATGCCATCGGATCCTGCGAAATATTTATATAATAAAAATTTGGATTTGGTCGTTCGTGTCCTTTCAAAAAATTGGGTGATTAAGATGATTTCTCTCAAATTTTATTTTTATTTTCAACACTTTTTCATTTCTAAGTAATTAATTAATTATTATTTTGATTAGTTATTTTTTTTTATTTCAAAAATTAAAAGGTATTTTTGTTGAGAAAATTCTTTTAATTAAGATAAAATATACAAATTTCTTTGCATTTTGAAGATTGATTTAGAAAAAGTATATAAATTTCATTGCTTTTCATATTTTATAACGATTTAATTTTTTTGGGGGTGGGGGCGGAAGAAGAAAAAAAAGAAAAAAGAAGGATAATAAAATAACTTTTAAAATATAGTATGAAATAGATAATAATTATATACATGTAATATTTAAGTATTGATATGTGATTAATTTAATTTGATAATAATTTATATAAAAGATGTTGAAAAATATCATTTTCAAGATAATTATTATATTTATGTTTCAAATATAATATAGTTATTTCCAGAAAATATTTTTGAACATCTTTTACATAAATTTATCTAAAATATATATTTATTTATAAGAGATATTTCAATCTTTTAAAAATAATAGAAAGATTCAATTTTCATAAGTGGCCACCACACAACAAAATAATACTATCAATTGTAAACTTATACTTTCTAATGAGTAAAAAAATAATGATCCTAATAAAACATTTATGACATTTGGCTCTCCTTAAAATCTAATAATCTATAATAATTCTTACTTTACTTTTTATATTAAAATAAAATAAATTATTATTCTCATAAACCCTTAAATAACATCCCTCTTGTTTCACCTTACCTCAATAAATATTTGAATCTATATTATAAATCATAATTTTTAAATTCATTACATACTTGAAATTCAATATAATTTTTATTTAATTATGTTTTAAAATAAAATCCAAGTGTAACCTTTATATTACAACAAAAATGACCATTCACAAATTGCAAATCTAATAGATAAACCAATGCATAGGGCATTGGCCACCATCCATTTTACAATAAATTTAAGGAAAAATTTAAATGTAAATTATGTAATTTATTTATTTTATTATATTATTACAAAATAAAGCTTAAAAATATACTTAAAAAAATAAAATTCTTGAAATACATCTTTAATTTTTAAGAGGGCTTCTAGGTGTTTACTCTTATGTATTGCACTATGTCATCTTTTTTATGTTCATGCGTCTTCCCCTAGAGATAAATGGTTTTCTTTTGCATTTCATAGTGTATTATTTATATTTAAAAAATTATAGGTTAAAATTATACATATTGAGAATATTTATAAATTTTGACATTTTAAAGATTATTTGGAAAGAGATTTGGGTTATATTTAAGTATACAATTATGATATGAGAATATGTATTTTAATGTTATTATATGTTATAATTTTTGGTATGATTATGAGATGGGGAGGTGTAGAGGGTGTTGTAAACATTTAAAAATAGTTTTTAAATATTTATTAGTTATTATATAATGTGTATTTAAAATATTGGTATATTTATCAATTTTTGTTTTAAATTAGATATTATTAGAATATGTTATTAATTTGAATAATTTATGTTTTTTATTTCAATACTATTTAGTTGTAAGTTTGTTATTCTTAAAAATTCATAGTAGTTTTACTTCTTTGTCCGAAGCATATAATGAGGCTTTAAACATGTTTGAAGAGTGAGTGTATGGTTATGGTGGAAGCACTTTTAGGCAATTCTATTTTATGGTTCATATAATTTTTATTCCACATTTTTTATTTAGTGGACTATTGGATATCCATTAACATATCAATACAATTTTAATTTTAATTTATATTATTTAGAAATACATTTATCTTAGTTCATTTATGCATCTAAAACAATTAAAAAGATTTAGGTGAAAGTTAAATAATTATTTTATTTATCAAAAATATTTAATAATTTTTTTAAATACTTTTATCAAAAAATAAAAAATTATTAAAAATTTATTGTAATACAAAAATTCATGTTAAAATTATATTCTAACAACATTAATTTTTATAATTGATAAATGACTCTAATTATTAATATTTAATTTTCAACATTATTTATTATTTATAAGATTGAAAAATAACCGGATAAACTAATTTTCTCCCTCATTTAACATAGGATAAAAAAACACATGGTACTTTAAAACAAATTTCCTATTCTTAAAGAATAGAGAAAATTTTCATTTCCCTGTGGAGGTCTAAAATAAATGAGCATTATTGAGTGTGTTAAAGCGTTTAAAGGAAAAACGAAAGAAACTTAAAAAATTGTTTTTCGAATGTTTGCATGGCAAAGGAAAGAAATATCTATTTAGAAAATGAAATTGATATTTTTATGTGGGAAAGGGGGCACATTAATTTTTTTGAGTTAGGATTGAATATATGGTTTTAATTGGATGCCCATTTTGGATGTATATTTATCTTTAAAAAATATATATTTTAATTTTGGATGAATAAATATATTTAAAAAAAATATTTATTTTGATTATTATATATAAAAAAACATTTAACATATCAAAATATGCATATTTATTATTGTCTAAAATTATATATTTTTTATTTCTGCAAATTAATATTTGTTTTCTTAATTATATTAGTAAATCTATTTCGTGATTATGGTTATAAGACATGTTTTTTATAATATTATGACAATGAAATAAAGCTTAAATAAAATTGGGAAAAATAAAATGATTTAGTTATTATGGGTTAATTTAAACCCATTTTTTGCCACAAAATTTTAAGCGATAAATTAAAAAAAAAACATTTGATATAATTATTATACATTATAATGAAGGACAAATTACATCTCCATTGTATTTGATAATCTAAGAAATGATAAAAATTGAAATATATTATTTTATGGGAGGGATTAAACTAACACTTCTAGAGTTATCACAACTACAACGATTCCAGCTTTTATCACTTTCTCCAACTAAAGTTTCAACATTTAACATTGGTGCATAAAAAATAAATACAACCTTTCACATACCTATTTTAGATTCTAAAAACTTAAAATGAATTAGGCTAACAATATTTTAGGAAGAAATTATACATGTCTTGATTGTTAATATGAAATTTATAAGTCAAAACATGTTTGAAAATATAGATTTTTGACTATACCAAATAGTTTTAGAAAATGTTGATATGCGATTTGGTGGAAGGTATATGAATTTTATTGGGGATTTGTGACAATTATCTCTAATAATGGGTAAACCTATATATGTAAGTACAAGAAAATATATTTATATGAAAAAACTTTACAATTTTTGTTATACTCAAAGATGATTTTAGACAACAAGGTCAAAGTGAAGAATAATAATAATTTTAATCATTTCTAAAAAAACTAAGAGATTCCAATCTAACCATTGAATATTGACAGTTGTTGATAACTAGAACCAATGCATCACTTGAAATAGTTGAAAAGGAGGATATTTTAATGAAATTATGAATATATTTTAAAAAAATTAGAATGTTTTTCAACATAATAAGTGAAAATTATAGCATTAAATCAAATTTTTGCTTGAACCTTTGAAACTAAAGGACAAATCAATAATGTTACAAGATTGAATGATGAATAATTGGAAGTTGAATTATTAATTACTATTAGTGCAAGGGTGATTCTTAGTACAAACTTATGAATAGAAATAAGTCTTGTCAATGGAACACTTGGATATGTTGAAATCATTGTATACAAACTAGGACCAATAACCTCAACATATGTAATAGTTCAATGCAATAACTACATAGTTACTCCTTTTATTGATTAATCTCCAAGTAAAATTTCAATCATCACTACATAAAGGGGTCACATCTATTGATTACCTTTTAAATTGGCATGGGAATTGACAATCCACAAATCACAAGGCTTAATTATTGGCAAAGCCACAATCTATAAAGGACATATAGAAAGATAAAGTTTGACATTTACTATTATATTAAATGTGTCAAGTTCTTACTCAGATTAAGGATTGCACTGTCTTTTAAATATGATTGGTTTGAGAGATTGAATAATGTAAAAGGAGTAGACAAAATTAAAGGGAAATAATAAATACTTCAATTGTTAGAGGATTGAATGTATATAGTTTGAATATCATAAAATTATTATTGTAATGCTTATGAATATCATGTATGTTTTACTCTCTATTTCTTATGTTAATATCAAATGTATGTAGTTTGAATATCATTAAATTTTTATATATTGCATGTGTGTGCACGTGCGTGTGTATTTCTCTCTATTTCTCATCATTATATATATATATATATATATATATATATATATATATATATATATATATATATATATATATAATTTTGTGTTGCTCTTTATTTCCCATTTTAATATCAAATGAGTACAATTTGAATATTATAAACCTATTTTTATATTGTTTATATATATCAAATTTTGTGTTGTTCTCTATTTCTCATTTTAATATTGCATTAAATATTTATATTAAATATATTTTTATGAAAATTAAATATTTATCTTTACTTCACATGTAGAAAGTGATACTAACATACATATCTTGGATAAATCTATGTAAAATATATCGATAGATATCATTTTCATTACACATATTCCACTAATATCACAATTCAATATGTTATATATCAGGTTATTTTACATAGATTTCTCTAAAATATATATACTAGTAATATATATTATAATAATTAATTTTTTAAATACTTTTAATATACTAAAATTTATTTATATTAAATTAATTATATTATATCTAAGTATATATAGAATTATTTGTTATTAATATAATATATAATTATTATTATTATTATTATTAAATAGTATGTATTATCTAATATATAATATTAATTTTTAGATATATATATATATATATATATATATATATATATATATATATATATAGTTGGCCATCTTTGCAACTCTCCGCCAACATATGGCTCGATTTTCATTGAGATGACATTTTCTTGAATCATGTATTGGTTAATTGGAACAATTATGTAAAAGTTACAGATTGTATCGATATATAACATAACATTGAACTTTGTAAAATATTTGATTGGGATTCTTCGAGTATATCTTCTGAAATAACTTATCATTATTTGTCATCATTGTTATTTAACTCACTTTGAAATATTTCACTCCTTTCATATTTTGTATGGTTTTTTCCTTCTCCACCAATTTATCATTAGTTAAGTTCGTCATCAAACAAAACTTCTCCTCCTAGTATAACTTATTGTAATGCAATATGAAGGAACAAACCACATTATTTTCTATTGTCACCTCGATTAAAAAAATTATATTATTTTATTAACACCATACACAAAAAATGAAACATATTTAATGGTCCTAGATTTCGAATGAAATACAAATTTACATTTTTTTTACAAAATCTTGCTTACCAAAATATCAAATCTCACTCACCCTAACATAAATTATCCCTTCAAAACAAATTTTTGTTAAGTTCCATCCTATGTTAAATTAATCGACTTTGGATAATAAACTAATCAATTTAAACTCACTTTTGTTAAAAAAATACATCAAAAAACTTTATTTATATATTTAAATAATTATAAAATTTATTAACATAAAATATAAGAAAAAATGGCCCAAATCCATGTAAACTTGTCGAACATTTCTCTCTTGACAAGTGTTGCCACTTCGAAAAGCCACATTGAAATTGGAAATTCAACATGACCTGAAGGCTACGTACTACAATCTTGTAACCGAAGGACATGATGAAAAGGCATCTTCATGGCAATAATTATACTCGGAATAATCATGATACGATGGACATGATGAGAAGGCATCTCCGTGGCATTAAAAACAAAAAAATTAGATTATCTTTGTATATTTTAATGCCACTTTTCAGTAGCTCATCTCCTCGAGGTTGTGTCTACTTGCAAGGGCCGACATACCTTTTGGAAATTTAACATGACTTAAAGTTGCGTGCCACAATCTAATAATGGAAGGAAATAATGAAAAGCGATCTCCATGGCAATAATTATACTCCGAATAATCATTATTCAATGGAGACATTGATTAAAGATTGATTTGTTCTTTATTATTATATATATCAGTTTCAAAGAGTTTGGTAAGATTTAAAATGAATCTTTACGTTATTAAATTTAAGAAAATCCTATTCATTATTTTATTTAAAAAAAATAATTTCAAAAATAAAAATAAAAATATTTATAAAAAAATTAATTAAAATAATTACTTAAACAGTCTCTGTTGATAGAGGGCCGGGGAAAATATAACTGCTCGGCAACCTGCAAGTCGTGCAACGCTACAAACATGCAATGCTCGCCCTACATTCTTCCGGTGCGACCTGGGAACACATACCGCCTCCGTATTGTAATTGTGACCTCTTTGCCGGCCCTTAACTTTCTCATCCAGGTAGGTCAGCTTAACCCAAATTTTTATTGAATCGCCTGCCTGAGAAAACCCATCATTCTGACATTTCGGTTTCACAGGGACACAAGATGACCGTTGTGGAGGCGGATGGACATTACGTGGAGCCTGTGGAAGTAGACAATCTGGACGTGTATTCGGGAGAAGCATACTCCGTTCTGATAACGGCAAACCAGGATCCTTCTCACAATTACTGGGCCGGTGTGAATGTGAGAGGCAGGCATCCCACGACGCCAACCGGAGTGGCCATTCTCAATTATCTTCCCAATCCCTCCAGTGGAATGACTACGCCCACAGCAAAGATTTGGCTAAAAAGTTCGTTGCCCTGAAAGGGCACGAAGAGTGTCCCCCTCTTGAAGTCCACAGGCAGTTGATCCTACTCAACACGCAGAACAAGATTCGCGGGTTCACAAAGTGGGCGATCAACAATATCTCGCTGCTTCCTCCACCCACTCCATACTTGGCCGCCATGAAGTACAAAATCCTGATGGGCAGCCCTGAGATTTAAAGCTGATAATCCAGGAGTATGGCCGTTCCACTGCCATTTGGAGGATCACTTTTTTATGGGGATGGGAGCGATATTTGCAGAGGGAATAGAGACTGTGGGAAGTTTGCCGAAAGAATCAATGGGATGCGGCCTCATCAAACAGAAAATCCATGTGCATCATTAAGCCCTTTTTAAGAAATCGAGGGAATTCCAATTACTTGACACTATTTCCATATTCCAGTCTCCCAAGCCATCAGAGCCTGCGAATATTTATATAATAAACATTTCGATTTGGTAGTTTTTGTTCGTTTTAAAATTTGGGTAGTTAAAATGATTTCTCTCTCAATTTTTATTTTTATTTTCAACAAACTTTTATTTTGAACATTGTAACTAATTAGTAGTTATTTTAATAGTTATTAGGTTTTTATATTTTCTAAAAATTCAAAAATTAAAATAGTATTTTAATTAAGAAAAGTTTAAAATTTAAAAAGTATTTTGACTGCGATTTTTTTTTTAAAATTATAAATAAAATATAAAAACTTTTCTGCATTTTTAAAAATAATTAAAAAAAATTATATTATATATTAAATTTTATTGCATTAGAGCGACCATTTTAATTAAGAAAAGAATATATATATATATATATATATATATATATATATGTAAATAAATTTGGATTTGGTAGTTTTTATTCTTTTTAAAATTTGAGTAGTTAAAATGATTTCTCTCTATTTTTATTTTTATTTTTAGCAAACTTTTATTTTGAACATTTTAACTAATTAGTAGTTATTTTAATAGTTATTATGTTTTTATATTTTCTAAAAATTTAAGAATTAGAATAGTATTTTAATTACTAAAAGCTTAAAATATAAAAAGTATTTTGACAACAATTTTTTTTTAATTATAAATAAAATATAAAAACTTTTTTACATTTTTAAAATTAATTTATAAAAAATATTATATATAAATTTTATTGCACTGGAGCAAGCAATTTAATGTAGAAAAGTATATATATATATATATAAATATATAAATATATAATATATATATATATATATATATATAATTTAATAATTATTTATTTTTATATAGATAAATTTATGTAAAAGATATCAAAATATATTATTTTCGAAATATCTATTTTACTAATGTCATAAATTGAATATAAGTATTTCAAAAATGATATCATTTGATATTTTTAAAATAAATTCATCTAAAATATATCTTTTAATTTTTATATTTTATTTGTAAAAATGTTTCAAAAAAAAAAAAAAAGGGTTCAATTTTAATCAATAACTACTATACATTAAAATAATATTACCAAATGTAAACTTATATTTTATAACAAGTAAAAAAAAATTGATCCTAATAAAATATTTAGTGATAATTAACTCTCTTTAAAATTTAATAATCGAATATAATTCTCACTTTATCTTTTATATTAAATTAAAATAGACCATTATCCTATAAACCTTTCAGTGATCTTACCTTCTTTTACTTCTAATAGATATTTAAATCTATGTTACAAATTATAATTATTAAATCAATTAAAAATATTTTAATTATAATATAATTTTTATTTAATTATTTAAAAAAAAAGGGATCCAAGTGTAACTTTTATATAAAAACAAAAATGATCATCCACAAATTGGAAATCCAAATAAGTAAAACCAACTCATAAGGTGGTGGCCACCATCCATGACAGAGATAAATGTAAATCATATAATTAAGATAAATTATTACATTATTAAAAAATAAATTATAAAAATATATATTTTATAAAAATAAAAATAAAAAAATCGAGTGATATGTCTTTAATTATAAAAGGCGTGTGTTCTATGTATTGTCTTCTGTCATCCTTCTATAGTGCACACATCTTTCCCACGGACATGTTTTTTTTCTTTTTTAATTTATATATATTATCTCGTGATGTTTTTATTTAGATTTAATAGATGTCGGTTATATTTATGTTTTTATCTACATAATTACGATAAATATCAAAACATGTGCCCCAATGTTATTATAGATTACACTTGGTAGGGTATTCTAGATTATATTAGATGTATTTAAGATAATGATGTATTTGTTGATTGTTATTTTTAATTAGACATTATTTGAATATTTCATTATTTTTTAATGGTTCATGCATCTTCGCTTAATAACATTTAGTTATAAATTTGTCATTTAAAAAAAATTATATTAGTTCTATTTTTTCGTCTAAAGAATATAATGAGGTTTCAAATATATTAAGAGTGAACGTATAATTATGACAAGTATTTTTGGGCCCATGTAATTTTCATATTACGTTTTTCACTTTTGAATGATTGGATGTCAGTTAGCATAATAATAAAATTTAAATTATGAAAAAAAATATATGTATCTTAATTCATTTAGGCATCTAAGACAATTAAGAAGAATCCAATTAAAAAGTTAAATAATTTTTCAATTTTTCACAACTATCTATTTAAAATTTAGAAATTTCAAAAAAAATTTAAAAATGAAAAAAATTAATAAAAATTTATTGAAGCACAAGAATTCATATTAAAATCACATTCCACAACACTAAATTTTATAAATAATAAATTAATCTAATTATTAATGTAATTTTTTTGACATTGTATATTATTCATAATCTTCCAAAATATCAAGATAAATAGAATTTATTCTTTGGTATAACATATGATACAAACCACATGCTCCCTTGAGATTTCATAACAAAATTTTGAATTAGGGAAAGGAGACCTAATAATCGATTCGAATGTGTGAAAAAACATAGAAAGGTTTGTGTAGGTCTAAAACTAACAGTTGCTTTAAAAGTGCAAGGAAAGTTGGAAGAATTGATTTTTTTTAATAATTATATTTAGTAAGTGTTATTTTAATTTTTTGAATGTGTTTTCCTTTTATGTGTTATAATGTTGTAAAAACAACATCTTGATTTAAGAAATCATTTTAGTATAGCATCATAGTTAACCGATTAATTTTTAAATAATATTACAGGGGCTCATTTAGAAATTCTTACATTATATTAGGCTTGATAATAACTTAAACATAATTATAAAAAATGCATTATATATATATATATATATATATATATATATATATATATATATATATATATATATATATATATATATATATATATATATATATATATCTTATAATCACATAAAGTTCTTAGATTATAATTCTTGTACGTAAATATGTTTATCTAGAACTATGGTTGTTGTATTTTAATTAGAGAGAAGATGTCATGGCAGACTATTTTTCTGCATGAATCCTTTTTTTTTGGGTTTCACATATATTGTTGAATTGAATGCCTCAAAGAAAGCTGTAAAATTCTTTTAGTGGTTAAATGTCATAATGATTGGTCTTATCAAAAATAGCTATTACAATAAATTGTTATTTACAAATAGTTAGCCTAATGCCTTACAAGTAATTCAAAGCAAATAGAATTGGTAGGTGAAAATGTTTGAATGCTACTATGTCGTAGGCCCTCGCAAAATCTTCTTCTATGTAGAGGGTGCCTAGGTAGACCCACTAGTATTTCTCAAAAATCTAGGCATCCTAATGGTTGTTAGGTTGTGGAATGACACCCTTGTACTATGATGATGGAGGCTTTGCCACCTCCGTAACCCTCTTGTTTTTATTATTATTCTTTGACTCTGCAGTGACCCTATTAATTCCATTAGACAATGAAAGATCCTATTTGTGATTCGTAGTAAGTGAGGAGGTTGAATAGTCATCAATCATGCACTCTTCTTTGGCTGCCTCCTCCTTGAGGATGTAAATTTCCTTTTCTTGCTCCAAGTTTCTTTTAATTAGAAAAAATGTTACCATAACATATTTTATACTTTAACTAGTGTATTCATAAAATGTGATTCTAATACCTACAAGCATATATTTTGATATCAAAAAGTTAAAATTAAATATTAAAATATCTAAAATAATAATATGTAATAATTTAATTATATATATTAATATATAATATAGTATACAAATATATATTATATTAAAATATAGGTTAAAATTCAATATTAAAATATTAATATATCTAATATAATAAAATTTAATAAAATGTATGAAAGAATAAAATATAAAATATAATAGAATTGTAAAAATATAATATAAAATTAATTAATTGTATATATAATATAATAATAATTAAAAAGTATAATATTATATTAAATGTAACATATATTATAAATATATTTTATATATAATAAATAATATATAAATATACATTACCTTTTACAATATAATAAAATAGTAATATATCAACTATTAAGAAATAATAGTTAAAAATATAAAAGAACAATATCTTAATAAACATAAACCTCAATAAGAAATTAAAAATTACCTAATATCTTAAATATTTATTCCTATAGGCATGGATTGGGGTGCGACCATGTATATTTTTTCATGTTAGCATTCTTTTCATCAAAGCTGACATGTTTCACACCACCTATCAAAACAATGACATGGCTTGGTTAAGGGAAAATGTAGTAAAAAAGCTCTGATAAATTTCTCTATTTGTGTTTCATAAAATGTAGGGAATACGCCTTAATGATGCATAAACAACTTAATTCAGGGAAAATTTTTAGTAGAAAAGGCTACTTTAAATGGGTTTACCATTTTTCAACTGAAAAAATTAAGGCTCTACCCAAATATATCATTGATAAAACATATAAAACATAGTTAAATCTTGTTGTTTATGGAATAGGGAGATCAAACCCACTTGTTTTTGTTCAAGATAGAACCCACATATTATCTTACTGAATAAGAATAGACCCATTTGGCTTTAGATGCAAGTGGGACATTCACTGATTATATACATGAAGGAGCATGTGAAGGCCATTTTTAATGGTACATGCAAAGGACAATGGTTGATGAGTATCCCCAAGTGGTACACCATCCTCTTCCTATACAGTGTCTTATTTCTTGAACTGTTGAAGTGGAATTCCTATTTATTTTATGTGAGAGCTCCACACAAAGGTGATCATCCCCTCAAAAATACCCCTATGGATACAACTGTAGCTAAGCATATTTTGTACCCCTCTTCTATACGGTCCTCTTAATAAGCTATATGTGCTTCCTTAGTGATGTTGCGAGAAAGGCAGTCTATGTGATAGTTTCCAAGTATTAGACTTTTGCACCTCACAAAAACTTTATTGCTATAATTTCTTTACTATCCTTACTCATTGATTATTTCATGGAAAGTTTTCCTTTAAATTTATTTTATTTATATGAGGTGTGCATGGTGATGCATCAGTTATAACATTTTTAAGAACAAAAATGTGCACATAACCCATGGATAGGGTAATGCAATAGTAGTTTATTGACTGAATGCCATGCCATAAATAGTTGTTGCAATTGAAGGTCACCACAGCTCCTCCCACACATCGACTCTAATCTCTTTCATCATTGAGATGAGGGATGGTGAATTGTTAATGTAATTTAATATTATATCTTATATTCTATTTTATATGCCATTTCTCATTATATAATTTTAAAAAGCTATTGAGGATGTCAGAATAGCCAATCTACAAAACGAGTCTAGGAAACCATCTCTAACTCCTCTGGTCAATGTTGGAATGGAATAAAATAACATATTATTTTATTTTGTCTCATATGAGATGAAACTAGGGGCTTTGCCCCATTGTATAATCCTCTATTAGATTCATTAAAGAGAATAAGAAAATGATATTCACCAGCATACATAAAAAATGCATAGAAGCCTATTATATAGGCATAAATGAAACACCCAAAAATCAAGGAGGTGGGTGAAATGATAAACATCATGCAGCATAAAATAACTGGGCTCATGTAACCTATTTACCTAAGTAGTTAAAAACACTATAACCACATGCATAGGGACTATAACTTATCAAATAACTAAGGTATTACAATAATATGCTAATACCCTCACTTAATGACTAAACCAAAAACAAGACCAATTTTGTCCCTAAATCTAATGAACTTGTCTGAACCAAGTGGTTTGGTCATTATATTAGCTAGCTGTTTCATAGTAGGGCAATATAAGAGATTGATGTCTTCATTTGTAACCAACTATTGGATATAATGATGGTGAACCTCAAGGTGTTTGGTCCTGGCATGGAATACTATATTTTTCACCATCTTTAGAAAAATTTGGTTGTCATAAAAAATTGGAGTAGGCTTTGATGACTCAAACCAAACACCCTCCAAGAGTTTTTTTATCCACATAGTTTCATAACCTGTGTTGACCACAACTTTATGCTCTATTTCTGTCAATGATAATGCCACTGTAGTTTGTAGTTTTCTCTACCATGAGCAAAATCTTGAACTAAGAGTGAATACATATTATGTTTTATATTTTCTTGATTCTATTGATCTTGCCCAATCAAAGTCAGAATATCATAAAATCCCAAAATCTATAGAGTTATTACATAGTATGTGACAGTCAAGAGTACCTTTGACATATCTTAATACCCATTTTACAGCTAACTAATGTAATTTCTATGGTTTAGACATTAATTAAAATAAAAAAATCACTATAAAACAAATACCCAGTCTAGTGGTAGTGAGGTAAATGACACTACCCACTAGCTGTCGATACACTATTTCATTATCTAGAGGTGAAGTAGTGTCAGTTTAAATTTTAGATCTAACTTCCATAGGTGTGTGAGATGGATTAAAATCCATCATTTTAAACCTTTATAGTAATGATTTGGCATACTTATTCTATGACATGAATACAACACAATCACCTTGCCAAAACTAAACACCTAAATAGTATTTCAGTAATCCTAAGTCTGTCATGTCAAAATTACAACAAATATTATCCTTAATTTACTGAATGAGAATAGCATTACTCCCAAATATTTCTATATCATCAATATATATAATGAGAATCAAGATATCATCTTGATACATCTTTACATAGAGAGTTCATTTAGAATTATGTCTTTCAAAATCAAACTCCCTAAGATATAAATCTATTTTCATGTACTAGGCTCAAGGAACCTACATAAGCCCATACAAGGACTTGATCAACGTGCAAACAAGATGTTCCTTACTAGAAACCTAAAAACCATATGGCTAAACCATGTACACTTCCTCCTTTAGATCTCCATTCAAGAAAACACTCTTGACATCTATTTGGTGCACCTGCCATCCAAACTAAGAAAAAATAGAAACAATCAAATGAAAAGTTACCATCTTTGTAGTAGGATCAAAAGTCTCTACATAATCAACCCTTTCCTCTTGTGCATAACCTTTTGTAACAATTTTGGCTTTGTGTTTGTCCAAGGAACCATTTGATTTGAATTTTAACTTGTAAATCCATTTAAAACCAATGTATTTACTTTCTGGTGGTAGGTCTATGAGTTCCCAAGTCTTGTTTTTCATCAAGGAATCTTATTCCAATAGCATGGTTAATTCCCAGTCATGCTTCCCTTTGGACTCTAAAAAATAATTAGGCTCAAATACATGTGAAATAATAGTTATTAGAGAAATATTATCAAACTCACCTCTATTACCAAACCAATTTCCTTATCTCAATCTTATTCCTTCCATACCTTGTGGCAAGTCTCCTTCCTTTAGTGCTTTTATTGTGGTAGAATACCACTTTGGATTCTTTGGTTGTTCTGATGGAACCTCACAATGACCTACAACAATTCCCTCCCTAGAATGTGATTCTAATGATGAAATAGAATCCTACTCAACTTTCAAATCACAATTTATAATCGAATCATTAAAATAAAATAATGACTCAATATCTAAAATTGTACAAGTTATTATGAAGTATGGCATCCATTCAATTATTATGACATCTCTATTTACCACAACTTTGTTATTATAAAAATCAATTAATAAGTAGGCCTTTGACTGCTCAATGTACCCAAAAGATATGTATGCTTTTCTTTTTGCATATAAGTTACTTCTCTTTTGACTAGGAATAACTACAAAAGCTACACAACCAAAAATTCTAAAAGCCCTTACATCTAAAGTTTGACTTGACTAAGCCTCCTTTGGAGTCATTTTATCCAATGATGTTTTAAGACTTCTATTGAGGATGTAAACCACTATATTCACTACTTCTATCCAATATCTATATGGAATATTTCTATTTTAGACCATACAACAAGCCATGTCCATCACTGTCCTATTTTGCTTTTCCATAACTCAATTTTGATCCATAGTGTAAGGGGTAGTGTAATTTTTGTGTATGCATTTAGTGGCACATAAATTCTGAAATTATTATAAGATGAACTCACATCTATTATCTGTTCTTAGAGATTTCACTATCCTGCCTATTTTTAAACCATAGATTTCTAGGTAAGGAAGTTACAAAAATAATCATATTCCTTCACTAGAAAGTATAACCACTTTTTATTATAGAAATAATCAATCAAAAACAAAAAATAATGGGCTCCAGAAGGGGTAGGTGTCTGTATTGAACCATGACAATCCATGCATATCAGATCTATTACTCCCTTAACTCTCGAAGCTTTACCAACATCAACTAAATGTCTAAATTTATTCCCTCATTGACATCTAATACATACACGATGACTATTTAGAATAGAAGGAATCCAATTACCCATCTTAATCTTGCTGAATGTATTCAAATACTATAAATTCAAATTCCCATACCTTTTATGCTATAGTGAACTTATGATATCAACTGTTGTAAGTGCACTTTCCTTTTCCCTCTATGGATATGCAAGCTTATAGAATCCTTTCTCACCAATCCCAACAACAATAATTGTGTTATCATTGGGTAGTGACAAAATATTTCTATTTTATAAATTTTACAACAAAATTAGATTTTGAAGTGATCTCACTAACTGAAAGTAGATTTTTGTTCATATCAGGCACATACCTAACATTCTTAAATGTATACCAAATTATACCATTAAAATTGATTTGAACATTACCTTATCCCTTCAAAAAATGAGTTCTACCATTTCTTAAAGGAATAGTTTCATTACTATTGTCATTTTCAACAAAATCTACATACTAGTCTTTATGGCATGTATAATGTCAACATGCCCCTGAATCAAAATACCAAGCTCGATCAACCAAATAATTAACAATGGAAGCCATGAAAGAAAAATCAAGAGTTGTTTCCTTATCTTTACCTTGAATTATATTTGCATGATGATCTTTCTTTCTAGGGTTAGCCATATCTTGTTGTCTTTTCATGCAATCTTTCTTAAGATGACTAGCTTGCTTATAGTAAAAACATTTCCACTTAGATATATTATTAGAATTGCTTACTTGTGATGTTTTTTTAAGAGAACTAATAGTTTCACCAAACTTCTTACCCTTTCCCTTGATGAAGAATGCACTCTTTGTAAAAGTAGATGTAAACCACACTATTTTCTCCTACTATCTCTCCTTTTGTAATTGTAATGTGGATAAATTTTCAAAGTCCAAAGCCTATGTCTCAACAATCATGTTCAAGGACTCCACAAATGACTAAAATGAAGGTGGAAGATTATTCATAACCATATAAATCAATTCTTGCTCATCAACAGGCTTCTGCATAGCCTTCAACTAATCACTGATGTCCTTAATTCTACAACAAAAAATCAGAAATGGATCCACCTTCCTACATCTTATAACAACAAATTCTTCAAATACAATACCCTACCAACTTTAGAAGCCTAACATTTAGAAGTAAGATCACTCCACAAAGATGATGCATTGATCACTTTTATAACCTCTGAGATTAAGTTATCTACTACTAATAATTTTATCAACATAAAAGCCTCATGATGATGTTTATCATAGCCATCATTACAAGCACCAAGCCTTTACTCTTTACTGATCACTATTTGATCAAGGTTTTGATATTCACATATCATCAAAACTTTATGGCTCCATAAATTAAAATTTTTGCCTGTCAATTTTTGTGAATCTGGCAATAAAAAGTGTTGTAAACTAGCCATTTTAACCTAGTTTTATAAAAAAAGAAAATAATAGAAAAGCTATAATGAATTTATATAAAAATCCTCCTATTCATTGATTGAAACCATAAACTACTCAATACCTCTAGTTTTTAGTAAAAAAATCAACATTGTTTGAGAGATTTTAAACTTTTCATCTTTAAAAAATATAAAATGACAAAAATAAATAAATCGAGAGATCTATAACTCCAGTTTCAAAAAATTATTCTCCATCAATACAAAAATAAAAAACCTAAAAAATGGTGAAATTTCCAAGCGTTTAAACACTTCCATGACAATTAGTCACCATCAAGCCCCAATACCCCTTTTACACTAAAGTTTTCAATTTTTTATATTTTAAAAATAAAATAATAGAAAATTTTCTAAACTTTAGGATATAATTTTTCAGCCAATTAACATAGAGCTATATATTTGTAGGAAAATGGTCTACCTGTAGATGTTCAAATCAATTTTTTGGATTTGTTTCTCAACAAAATCAAAAAGCATCAGGTCCTGTGATCTTCTCTTGGGATCTATATGTGACCAACAACAAAAAATAGAGGAAATGGTCACCATTGTAAATTATTGGCTCCCTCTCCATGTTACTCTTTATAAGCTCACCCCAGACCCAATTTTCCACCAAATTGAGCACCATCAACTTCAGTAGTCTTCTCCCAGATGAAAGAAATTTAGTGAACTAGAAAATAAAAGAAACAAACACCATAAGAATTTTTGGCCTCCCTCCAAACACCATACGACATAAGACCGACATGGGGTGATATGGTAAAAACATTTAATGAGGTCTGACAGTCTCCCCTTCTCCGTCCTTCTACTTCTTTTCTATCTCTATAGGCCTTTTGCTACTCTTCTCTAGTTTTTTGGCTTTTCGGCTAGCCACAAGAAATGAAAATTTGATTTTCTCCATTGCATGACACTTCAGGGAGTACTTCACACTCCTCCCTAATGAATATATCCTCTCTTGCTCCACAGATTCCCTCCCAAGCTTCCTAAATTGTAATCTCTGAGACCATATTAGATTCAAAAAAGAGAATAAGAAAATGATATTCACTAGCATACATAACTAATGTATAGAAGCCTATTATATAGGTATAAAATAAACACCCAAAAATTAAGGAAGTGGGTGGAACCATAAACATTGAGTTGTCTAAAATAGCTAGGCCCATGTAACCTATTTACCTAAGTGGTTAAAACCACTATAACCACATGCATAGGGACCATACCTTAGCAAATAACTTAAGGTATTACAATAATATACTAATAGCCTCTGGCTAATAAATGAGCATTATTGAATGTGTTCAAGAGTTTAAGGGCAAAACAAAAGAAACTAATTTTTTTGGTATATTTGAATGGCAAAGGAACTAAATATCCATTTAGCAAAGGAAATTTATATTGTTTTAGTAAAGGGACATATATCAAAATTAAATTTGGATATATGGTCCTAGTTGGATGGATATTTGTCTTAAACAAATATTTATTTTTGACTATTTTACACACACACACACACACACAAATAATATATACATACACACACACACACACACACACACACACACACACACACACACACACACACACACACACAAAAAAAAACATTTAACATATCAAAATAAGCATATTTACTATCGTCTAAAATGATAATTTTCTTATCTCTACATATTAAGATTTGGTTTTTCCATAAAATTAAAAAAATATTTTATAATTATGATTTCAAAACATGGGGAAACTCCTAAATTCTCATTTTATGATAGCTTAGAATTGAATAACATTAAAGAGATGTTAGTGAAATTTTTTTTCCATTCCATCTTTGAGAAAACTTAAATAATTAAAGAAGACAAAATTTTGCACTAAACGATACACAAATTCATATATTTGTGTAAAATTTAAGGATTGATGGTATATGGTTTTAAAAATTATACGTAGAATTTATGTTGCACATAGAGCTGAATCATTTTGACATAAGGGACTTTTTGGGTTGAAGTAGGCATGCCACACCATAAAGCATGGCATAAAGAGAGTTTACTTCCATTTTATAATATTTAAATTTTTTCTTTCATGTTCCTCTTATCATAAACCATATTATAACATTAAATTTTACACATAAACTTCTTATTAATTCTCTCTCTCTTAGGCATAGACTTATAGAGTTGGACTCATTAATGGCCATTATATTTGGATGATGATCTAGCACAAGCATTTCAAACTCCACTCTTGGGGTTGGAATTTATAAGTTTTATCAAAATCATATTTACACATCTTATAAGTACAATACATGCATTAATATGTGTTGGTCCCACATATCTCAAAAATGATCTTGGAGTGATGGATTAAAAATGATCTTGGACTAATGGATTATGAGGAGTTCTCTACAAACATGTAGAGGTATGAGAATAAATATTAAGGACAAACAAAACATGATTCTTTCTCTTGGATAGATTTATTAATTCGATATATTTATTAACATGTAATTATTTATTGTAAATTTATATTTATTTTGAATGTGTTTCAAAATATTTGATGGTTGATTCACTATCAAAGCATGATCAGAGAGAGTTTGAGGAACTCATATTGGATGCCACCTAATTTGGACATAGTTTTTTTAGAATGGATTTTAATTTCAATTTAAAACTCAGCTTACTACATAATTTTTTATTTTTTTATGTTTTATAGTGAAAATTTTCAAATAAAACACTTTATTAACATTTTTTTTTAATTCCATTTTTTCAAAAGTCCTTAACATTCCATTCTTTCCATACAATCGCTTTTTCTAGGACTTCATATAATTGTCGCAAATATCTCCATAATGTTTATTTGAGAATTCTATAGTTGAAGCCACACATGGAGGTAACATTAAAATAATTTAAAATTTGTAATTACATTTACTTTTTCACATTTTATGGTTTGGTAAGTTTATAGAAATAAATGCACACATTCACTTCTCTTTTCACATTTTACAGTTTAGATTGGTTTGGTTTGCAACATGTTTATGGTTATCCAGTTGGTGAAGTTTATCAA
>JARHVA010004877.1:1085000-1130000 GCA_037957365.1 Torreya grandis
TTGCACTAAAATCAACTCCAACTCCCCTACTAAAACCAACTATCCACTTTTTGTAAAAATACCCCTTGCTTTAAGTAAATAAGTAGTTAAGATCCTTCTTTTCTCTAAGAATAGTATCATGCTAGATTGTTCCCTAACAATTCTTCCTTTCTTCTTCTTTCTAACCTCATTCTAATCATCTCTTTTTACCAATATCTCTTAATTTGAAAAGATAGAGATTTGGATTTCAAAAGACTTTAAGTATTGAAAATTGACATTTGAAGTAGAGGCCAAGGTACCTTCCTGTATGTTGTCCTTAGATTCCACACTGATATCTAGCTCCATAGACTTTGTATCCATATCTCGGTCTAGCTTGGATCTTATAAAACTTCATTTATTTCTTTTACAACCAGCGACAAACACTCCTTCTTAGGTAAAGGCTCCCTATCCACTGTAAGTAATTTGTGAATGTCATCCTTCCACAAAGAAGTTTACTCCTTTATTTTCTTTTCACTTCTACAAGTTCCTATCATAACGTATCTATAACAATGGAGTGGAAGTCCTTTATAATCAAGGGATTGTTGACAATATCTAATCCCTATTCTAAGATGCATTATTGCTGGAAAATTATTTGATATATCAGCTTCTATTTGTGTTATTTAGATCTTTAATTTGGGGACTTACGAATACTACAATAACAAGCCTCAAAAGATGTAAATTTATAAATACCATCTTAAAAATTTGATCAATTGGTAACCGATGTCATTTTAGAGGTGGATATATATTAATAAATAATTTGGTACAAGTTATTTCTTATTTTGACTTCAACATTCTATGGTCTTATATAAATTTGACTAAATATTGAATATCTAGCTCTTCTCAAAGGTTTGAGAACTGCTATAAATTTAGATTTTAGAAAATTATTTGTGGAAGGTAATTCTCTCTTAATTATTAATTTTGTTAAATCAAGAAATTTTGATTAGTGGTAACTAAATTTCGCTGTTCAATATATTCTCCATGTCATTCTCCCACACTTATCATGAGACTATATCTCTAGCACATTTTTAGATAACTTTGGAGCTCTTAACATTCTCCCTAATGAAGACTGACATTGTGAAGACCCCCCTCCCTAGGAAGAATACAAAGAATTAATTATAAAAGACTTGACTCGCTAACAACTTCATATTTGTTTTAAGATGTCATGGAGGAAATCAATGTTTTAGCCTTTGGAGTGGTTATTGTAGTCTTAAGTCTTCCTCTCCATTTCTACTTCTTCGATTGTTTATTTTTAAGAGCATTGGAGAAGCCTTGGATTTTTTCCTTGATTCTCATGTTATCAATGTTTCCTGAGTTATAATCTTGGTTAAGTGATTGAAATATTTACTAATGATTAGTGAATGAGACTTCTAGTGATGTCATTCTCTTACTTCCTAAGAGTGTTGGTTTTATGGTAGTGCTTCCCTCTTGTACTCTTGGACTATTATGAGATATGAAACTTCTAGCTTTCAGTTATTTTGTATTCTCTCTTGTTACAAAATTGATGACTTAGTAGCTGCTTCAAATTTTAGCTTTGTACCTATCTCCCTCTATTCCCCTGGTGACTTATTTTTTCATTCTTGGTTTTATCTTCTAGCCAAATTTTTTTTCACCATCAAGTAAGGGACCCTTTTCCCTTATTATTATCTATAAAAACATAATTTAACAAATCAGGATCATATATATATATATAAACAAAATATTATTTTCGTATTATACTATTTAATTATTTATATATTTTTAATATACTACAATTATATTTGTATTTAAATATTTTATATACAATTAATTTTTATATTATATAATATTAATTATTATTATATAATATACTATTAATTATAAATATATACATAATAATAATGTTATGTAAATTAATCATATATATACTATACATTCTATTTAAGGAAGTTCTTGCCATATCTATTTTATTTGTTTAGGAAATGAAGAATATAAGTGTGATGCAAAGGGTTTATGAATTGTGCAAATAATTCTTATATAATGAAAGAGTGAGTGCTACCTCCTCCACCATCATCAGTTTTTGGATCGAAAGTTGTTTTTGGCATGCATTCCTACAATTTCTTTGTTTGCTAGTTTAAAATTTGTCTTAAATCTAATTTAAGGTCTGGGCACAATGATAGGAAATTGAGGCCTGTTGTTTAGTTGTCTCGGTTCCACTCATAATGGATAGTCTCCTCCAACATACTTTATGTTTTCGTCATAAAAATAAAAAGTAAATAAGTATTGGTACCAACTCAAATTTTGATTGTAATCCCTCAATCTAATATGATCTTAGTTGTTTATATGGCTAAACGAGAATAAATAAATAAATAATAATGTATTAATAATTTATAATTTAATTATACAATATTAATTGTTCCACCATTAAATATATGTGAGATTATTCTTTTTTATTTTTAAGATTAATCAATTTTTTTTAATAAGTATTCAAAATATAATTAAGTAATCTAGGAAACTATCCCACAAAATTATTGGGTTATAACTGTGTCAATCTCTTTAGAAATTAATATTATTGAAAAAAAAGTTTATTTAAATTCAAAATATAGTTAATTATATTTTAATGAGTGAGATGATAGTAAAGTGTAATTTCAAATTATTTATAAATATTAAAACTACTAAAAATAAAAATAAACAACATATATTATAAACGAGTACGTATAGATATGTATAGAATTACAAAATATGCTTTGTTAATAATTATCTAATATACATAATTCCCAACCTCAATCTTTTAAGGTTAAATTCATAATCAAGTTTATACAATTTAGATCACAAATAAATTATCATTATGGTCCTACAAACTATTAAAGCACCTTGGGCAAGCCATTTAAACAATTTATTTTTAATATTCGAAAACAACATGGAACAATTTATATCTTAGAAATGTTAAAAGAGATTTAAAATTGGAAAGAGTATTAAGTAGTTTTCTCTAAGCATATTTATGTTATGGATATTGTTTAACATAGATTATGGTATGTCTCTTTTAATATGCTAGGAATTTTTGCATTGAATATTTTCTACTATAAACAATTTCATTAATTTTAGAAAAATTGATTATTTTAGTTGAGAACTTCATTTGATTGAGATATATTAGTAAAATAAACACTTTATATTTATGATAAACATTATTATTTCATTTCATATGGTGATAAAAATAACCTATTACATATTATAATTAAAAAGCATAAATTTGTTCAAACGATTATTTATTCAACATTACCTTTAGAATATTAATATAATTCGTAATAGAAAAAGGTATATATATATAATCTTTTATAGTTTTCAATAATTAGCTTAGAATTTGCATTGCATTTAATATGGTTTTTTTAAAAACATTGAACATATTTTACAACTAAAAAACATATATATAACTATACAATTACCAAATTAAAATCCTGACTATTAGTTTGAATGGGTTCAACCTTATCTTTAAAATTAAAGTTCAAATATTTAAAATTTAAAGAAATATATTTTATTTAACATACATCTTAGTGATATGTATACTTAATTAACTCTTTTTAATTGAAATGCAATAATTTTTTAAAACTTTTCATCATGAAAAGGTTGGATAAATAAATGTTATTTAACTTAATTTTAAGACTGACCCTTCAAATTTAATCCCTATTCAAAATAATGATAATACAATAAAAACATTACATAAATATAAATTTTTAAACTCTATTTATTAACAAATAATAAATAATTAGTAGCTCATCTCGCAGAGAGAAAAAGGATTGGACGGTAGTTCAAAGAAGAAATAAGGACAAATTTTCCTTTAACTATCTAGCACGATCCTTCGCTTCCATAGTGGTGACGAGGAGGGAGGGTCATAGTTTGAAGGCTTATTGCTGATGTTGATAGTTTATTTTTGTTGGTTTGAATGCCGGTGATTAGAGGGACTCTTTGCTGATTCTTTGTTGAAGGGTTTGGTTTGAAGGTTAGTAGTTTTGTTGGAAGCAATTTGTTAAGTTGATTATTTGTAATTTTATTCTTAATTTGTTACAGGGAAGGCGCCTCAAATGAACTTAATATCTTAAGCTTTTCTCCTTTGTTCAAAATTCTAAATAAGTATTCACATTTAAAAAATAAAAATAATAATAAATCATTAATATCACAGAAACTAACGTATCAATTAAACATTGTTTTGCTGTTTATTATTTAAAAATAATAATAATAATAAATTAAAAGATGGCAATGAAATTTAATATGTTCGAAAATAAACTTTTTACATTATCAAATTTCAAGGAACCATATTCATTATTACACTTAATTAATTAGTATTAAAATTTAGGATATTCCTTAAAAATTTAAGGAAAATAATTACTGTAAAATAATACCACAACCAAATCTAAAGATAATTGAATTTCGATTGATGCTTAATATTTTCATGTTTGTGAATGCGTTCTCCAAAATCCAGACTCCATATAAAGCACGATTCTCTCTGCCTGTAGGATCGCTGTGCCTTCGTACAGTGGGGCGCTATTCCATTATGAAGACAATATTTACAGTAACAATAATGCTTTATTTGTCGTGTTTCTTTTTAATTTGGGGATTTTAGATCTCAAAACTTCAAGTAAAATTGTATGAAGCTCACGTTTAGTATAATACCAAATTGGATTGCAAAAGTTTTGAAAATGAGAATAATTAGTCAGAGTCGAACAGTGGAAAGAAGGACTCGCTTTATATTATACGCCACAATTTCGAACCGCAATTGATTTTTTTAAGAAAATACTTCCAACACAACTTTAAAAAACATCAACAGAATACTATTCTACAGCAAAATATGAGAAACTGACAACCAATGGGACGGCCGAGTTTATCCAAAATGCAGGTTGAATTTAAAAATATATAAAAATCTCCGGGTCGATGTTGTTATATTTAACTGTTTCCATTAATTTGGAGAAAAAATATATAATACTGTGTCGAATTTTATAGTGGCTTTTTTCAAAAAGTGTGATAATTATATATATATATTTTTCGGACGGCCGAGCTAATCCAAAATTATTGTGACAATTACATATACTCAATAACACGAAATGAAAGGCACTGAGTGGTTGATTTATTGTGTTTGAAAGGATGTAACTGCTGAGACTAAATTTATGGTGTTGGGGAATAAAAGAGTATATTCGGGTGGACATATAAATATATTTAAAATTGTTAAATATACAAGTCATTTTATCATTGAGTGAGCAAACTTATCGGTAAGAGAGACTTACGAAATTGAGACATGTTAAGTATGGAAGCCACTATATAACATGCACACTCCAGTGTTGCTTATACACTGTTTCAGATTGGCCAAGTAATGTTCATTGAAATTTCAACATTCTAGTCGATAATATAAGCAATCAACACATTCATGTCAGATAAAATGCATAGCACAGTTGGTAAGAGAGTAGAGGGGACTGCAGGATTATTATTATTATTATTATTATTATTATTATTATTATTATTATTATTATTATTATTTTTTGAGTCAATCTAGAAATTACCTTTAATGGTATTGGAAAACCATAACAGAAAAACATTATATGAAATTCGATTCATTAATATGTATAATTTATCAAAATTAATAGTATGTTTATTGTATTTTTTCGTACATGAAATTTGTATTATATTGATATATCTTTTTCAACTGTATTTTTTATATGTTGAAAAGAGATACTCAAAGAGACATTAGGGATGAGATCTACAAATTCTATATAAAATTAATGAGGGAAAAATTATTGGAACAATTATAAATTAAAAAACTTTACAACTTGAAGTAATTTTTCAAATAGAAGATATTGGACATATTATTACTCTTAAATGTACTGGGATCTCTTTTGGTTCGATATGTTTATGAATGAATTGTAATTTTGCTCTCATCACTTTGGTATAAACAAAACACTTTCCTCTGTGACATCAACGTGTATGTAATCTTTGTAATAATGAACTAGAATTAGATGAGTATTTTGTATTCATCTATCTAAATATATTATGAGATATATGATAGATTTTACTACTTTTTAAAAAGATATTTAATGTTTTCTATAAGATATTATTTATTATGAGGATAATAAATATGTAATTCTAATCATCAAAGATATGACTCAATATAAAATTGATCTCTTTAAGAATCCTCGGCACAATTCTTTGTTTTATAATTCAACTTTAAACTCTTTTCTTCATCATAAATATGACCCAACACAAAGTTTATATCTTAAAAAATTCTCGACATAATTTTTTGTTTCATGGATAAACTTCTATCTTTTTTATTCTACTTCAATTTCAGATACACAAATGAACCAACTTCACTACTCAATAAAAAACATTTCAACAACTTCTTTTATTTTATTTTTTGTTTTATACTCTTTTTTTTTTTTTTTTGGGGTACCCTTTAAACTTTTTTTTATTTGATATGTACTTTATTGGTGCACTGGATCGTGAATCGTGCTACAACATATGCTTACCTTTTGCGCTGGATAACAACTACTCCTCCATGATTACTCCGTAAAATGGGGGAAAAAGCTTAAAAAGTAGATCAACCAAGAGCAATATAACAGATAAGTCATCACTTGGACCCTACAACTAGTTTACACATGTAAATTGAAAATTGGAAGCGGGTCTCATCTATGCAGGGTGTATTTGCGTCGCATGTCTGTTGCGCATTGTTTTCGAATAATCGAAAGGTGGAGGGTGTTTTGCCACGTGAAAATTGATACACGGAGCACTGGTCTATTCAACAAAAATAGAACATGAGGAAAAAACCATTTTCTTCGTTAATAGACCACGAATTTTTTAGGCCGAAAAGTTCTTCACTTGACCAAGGATTCTCAACCACTATAAAGTGGGGGACGTATAGAGATCATCGATAGCTCTCTATTCTTAGTCTGCCCATACACGTCTAAACTGCTTGCAATGGCCGGCAGAACTTCCGTAGTTTATAAGCCGCGTATGTCTCATCTAGTCTTATATTTATTAGCACTGTTGTTTTTTCCTACTGAATCGAAGATTCATTTGCATAAATGGAAAGTAAATTACCAGACATGGGCTCCTGATTGTGTCCAGGTAACCATCATCTCCATCAATGGACAATACCCGGGTCCAACCATCAGAGCCAGAGAGGGAGACACTGTGTTTGTGAAGATAGAGAACTTGATGCCCACCGAAAACGTTGTTATTCACTGGCATGGGATTCGCCAGGTGAGTCACCCATTTTTACTCCTAATTTCCCATTTTTGTTGTAGTTTTCGGTTTATGTTAAAACAGATTAATTGTTATTTTTCGTTGCAGAGAGGCACACCCTGGGACGACGGGACGGCCTCCATGTCGCAGTGTGCAATCTATACAGGTGACACCTACGTCTACAAGTTCGTTGTCGACAGAGTAAGTGCGAGTCCTTTTCAGTTTCAATATTAAATAGGTCCTTGTCTTGACGATAATATAAGTCGATTGCTTTAGTGTTAGGGTATTGAGGGGTCTTTTTCTGTTAATGTTTATTGGGAGTTTACAATTGATCTCATCCTTTGATAATTTCTTTGTAAGCCTGTGCTCTTCGCTGATTGATAATATGTGCGATTGAAATGCAGCCAGGAACATACTTCTATCATGGTCACTATGGCCTGCAACGGTCAGCGGGGTTTTATGGATCGCTTATTGTGGATGCGGCAGGGAAGGAACCCTTCAGCATCCATGGAGAACTGAGCATAGTTCTCAATGATTGGTGGCACAAGAGCACTTACGAGCAGGCTATAGGCCTCTCTTCCAATCCCTTTGTATGGGTCGGCGAGCCTCAGGTATATATTTTAAATTGTAAAGATCTTCGGTTATTTTAAATTTAAAAATCTTTGATTGTAAAAATGTTCTCTACTGGATATATCTTAAATTTTATTTATTAATAATTCTAGTGAAAATAAGAATATTATTAGAGTTGAAATGGTAAAGTTGTGTAAGGAGTTGCAGTTAACCTTTTCAAATACTAGAAAATAATTATGTTACTCAGGTGATTTCAGAAAAAAAGTATTTTTGTCTTCTATAGCTTAAAAAAGGGTCTCAACCATAAAATCATTTCGACAAATCGAACGAACGCATTTGAATCCGATTAAAATGTTGGTTTTTCTTAAATAGTCTCTGTTGATAGAGGGCCGGGGAAAATATAACTGCTCAGCAACCGGCAAGTCGTGCAATGCTACAAACATGCAATGCTCGCCCTACATTCTTCCGGTGCGACCTGGGAACACATACCGCCTCCGTATTGCGAGTGTAGCCTCTTTGTCAGCACTGAACTTTCTCATCGAGGTAGGTCAGCTTAACCCAACTTTTTACTGAATCTCCTGTCTTAGAAAAACCATCTTTCTGACATTTGGATTTTACAGGGACACAAGATGACCGTTGTGGAGGCAGATGGACATTACGTGGAGCCTGTGGAAGTAGACAATCTGGACGTGTACTCTGGAGAAGCATACTCCGTTCTGATAACGGCAAACCAGGATCCTTCTCGCAATTACTGGGCCGGTGTGAATGTAAGAGGCAGGCAGCCCAAGACGCCGACCGGAGTGGCCATTCTCAACTATCTTCCCAATCCCTCCACCGACCTCCCCACCGGAACGCCGCCACAGAGCCCCCAGTGGAATGACTACGCGTACAGCAAATCTTTGGCAAAAAAATTCGTTGCCCTGAAAGGGCACGAAGAGAGTCCCCCTCTTGAAGTCCACAGGCGGCTGATCCTACTCAACACGCAGAACAAGATCCACGGATTCACAAAGTGGGCGATCAACAATATCTCGCTGGTTCCTCCACCCACTCCATATTTGGCTGCCATGAGGTACAAAATCAAAGGTGCCTACGACACCACTCCTCCTCCAGACGTCTACACTCCTCGTGACTACGATATCACCATGCCTCCCCCGAATCCCAACGCCATCGAAGGGAACGGTGTGTACGAGCTCAAATTGAACACAGTGATGGACGTGATTCTGCAGAACGCGAATACTCTCACCGTCAATAATTCAGAGATCCATCCATGGCATCTGCACGGCCACGATTTCTGGATTCTCGGCTACGGAGACGGTGTGTTCGACCCGGCAAACGATACTATAAATTACAACACAGTGAATCCTCCTCTGCGAAACACGGTGGCGGTGTTCCCATACGGATGGACGGCCCTACGATTTAAAGCTGATAATCCAGGAGTATGGCCGTTCCACTGCCATTTGGAGGCTCACTTTTTTATGGGGATGGGAGTGATGTTTGCAGAGGGAATAGAGAAAGTGAAAGATTTGCCCAAAGAATCAATGGGATGCGGCCTCACCAAACACAAAATCCATCTGCATCATTAAGTCCCTTTTTAAAAATCGAGGGATTTCCAATTACAACTTAACACTGTATTTCGATATTCGAGTCTGCAATGCGATCGGCGCATGTCTAATGTTTATATGGTAAAAAATTGGATTTCGTGGTTCGTGTTCGTTTTAAAAGTGGGGTGGTTAAAATGATTTCTCTCAAATTTTATTTTCATTTTCAATTTCAACAAACCTTTATTTTTATTTTTTTAAGCATTGTAATTAATTAGTTATTATTTTGATTAGTTATTGACTTTTTATTATTTCTAAAAATTTGAGAATTAAGTAACATTTTAATTATGGAAAGTTGGAAAATTAAAAAGGCATATTGGTTGAGAAAAATCTTTTAATTACGGAGAAAATATACCTACTTTGCATTTTGAAGATAAATTAAGAAAAAGTATATTATATATAAACTTTATTGTATCATATGAAATAATTTAGTTAGAAAAAAAAACTAAAGAAAAAAGAAAAAAATATAAAAGAAAGAAGAATTAAAAAAAATTTAAAATATAATAATAAGTAAATTATACATATATATAAGTATTGGTATATGATTGATTTAGTTTGATAATAATTATTATATATATTTTAGATAAATTTATATAAAATATTTTGAAAGATATCATTTTCAAAATAATTAATATATTTATGTCACAAATATAATATAATTATTAAGAAAATTTCTTGACATCTCTTATATAAATTTATTTAAAATAAATTTCTTTATTTATAAAAAGTATTTTAATCCTTTTAAAAAATAAGAAAGATTTAATTTTGATTAGTAGCCACCATACAACAAAATAATGTTATCAATTGTAAGCTTACACTTTATAATGAATTAAAAAATAATGATCTTATTAAAAAAAATTATGACAATTAACTCTCTTTAAAATCTAAAAATTTAATATAATTTTTAATTTATTTTTTATATTAAATTAAAATAGACCATTATTCCCATTGACCTTCAAATAATGCCCTGACTCACCTCACCCCTCTTTCAAATGATGCCCTGTTGTGCTTCACCTCACCTCTAATGAACCTTTAAATCTACATTATAAATTATATTTTTTTACAAATAAACTACATATTTTAAATTCATTTAACTATTTTGAAGAAAAAAAATCCAAGTATAACTTATATATTGAAGAAAAATGACCATCCACAAATTGGAAATCCAAATAAATAAACCAATACACAGGGAGCGGTGGCCACCATCCATGGGTAAATAAATATAAAGGCAGAGCTAAATTTAAATTAAATTATTACATTATTACAAAATAATTAAAAATAATAATATTAAACAAATTAAAACTTCAGAAATACGTGTTCAATTTTTAAGAGGCTCCCTAAGCGTTTATTCTATGTATTGCCTTATGTGCACGTGTCTTCTCCACACAAACATAAAATATTTTCTTTCACATTTCATTGTGCTTCATTTACATGTAAAAGATAATATGCTAAAATAATATATGTTGAGAATATTTTTAAGTTTTGATATTTTAAAGATTATTTGGGAATAGATGCTGGTTATATTTATATTTTTTTTTTGGTATACAATCAAGAATATGTGTTTTTATGTTATTGTATATTACATTTCTTGATATAATTATGAATAAAAAATGTAGAAGGTATTGTAAACACATAAAAATGTTTTTTAAATATTTATTAGTTATTAGATTTTATATATTTAAGATATTAATGTATTTATTTTTATTTTTTTTAAATTAGACATTATTAGAATATTTTATTATTTTCAATAGTTTATGTATTTTCTTTCAAAAAAATTTAGTTGTAAGTTCGTCACTCTTAAAAATTCATATTAGTTTTATTTTCTTGTCTAAAATATACAAGTGAAAATCATTTTTGGACCCTTCCATCTTATGATCTATGTAATCTTTATCGTATATTTTTCACATTTTAGAGTATTAGATGTCAGTTAGCATATCAATAAAGATCTAATTTGAATTCAAATTATCTATAAATATATATGTCTTAATTCATTTAAGTATCTAAGATAATTAAAAAGAGTTAAGTAAAAGTTAAATAATTCCTTTATTTTTTACAAATATCTTTTAATAATTTTAAATAAATTAGAAAAATAATTAAAAATTTATTGAAACACAAAATTTCATATTAAAATCACAATTTATAATACTAATTTTTATAATTAATAAATTACATTAATTATTACTATATAATTTTCAATATTATTTATTATTGATAGGACTGAAAAAATCAAAATAGATTAATTTTTTTTCCCCTAATATAACATAGAATACAAATCACATACTATTTTATTTGAAATTCCAAGAAAGGAAAAAAAAAAAAAAAAAAATTCCCAATTAAAAAAAGGAGAAAAGTTTCATTTTCATAACAATATATTCAAATGTGAGGAAAACTTGGAAAGATTTGTGGAGGTCTAAAATAAATAAGCGTTATTGAGTGTGTTCGAGAGTCTAAGGGAAAAACAAAAGAAACTTTAAAAATTGTTTTGGCATGTTTGCATAGCAAAAGAAAGATATCCACTAGCAAAGTAAATTGATATTTTTTAAGGAGGGAGACACATTGAAAATTTTGAGTTATGTTTGGATATATGGCTCTGATTGGATATCCATTTCTGGTGGATATTTGTATTTTAAAAAATATTCATTTTGACTATTAAAAGCATACAGAAATATTCAACATATCAAAATATATTTATTTATTATTGTTTAAAATAGTATTTTTCCTGGTTTTGTAATTTAATATTTGTTTTTTTAATTAAATTAACAAAATTATTACATGGTTATGATTGTAGGATATGTTCTCCATAAAGTTATGATATTAAAATAAATTTTAAATAAAATAGAGAAAAAGATAAACACTATGAATAACAAAATTGATATGTGTTAATCATTACAAATTTTTAAAAAGAGAAATTCTTAAATTCTCATTACATGATAATTTAGAATTGAATATCACTAAAGAGATATTCATGAAATATTTTTTTCCACTCCATTTTAAGACAATTTAAATAATCAAAAAATATAAAATTTTCCATTGAGTGGTCTATATATCCATATAGAATGTAAAATTCACATATTGATGGTGGATAGTTTTTATGATTATATTTTTTATGAAAAAGTATACATAAAATTTGTCTTGCACAAAAATGTGAATCATTTTGATATAAAGAAGTTTTTGAGGTTGAGGTAAGCATACCACATTGTATATTGTGGCATAAAGAATTATATAACACCCTTTTTTTTACTTTCACATTTTTTTTATTCATATTATTTCTATCCCAAACCATATTGCCACCTAAGAGGTTACACATTATCTTCTTATTAATTCTATATCTCATATATAAATATTTATAGAGTTGGGCTCATAAATGTCCGTTGTATTTGGATGAAGAGTTGGCATAGACATTTCATATTCCACTTTTTGGGTTAGAATTAAAAATTTCACTTAACATCATGTTTACATATCTCACAAGTACAACACATACACTAATATATGTGTTGGTCTCATATCTCTCAAAAATGATCTTGAATTGATAGATTTTAAAGAGTTATTTACAAACATGTAGAGGTAAGATAAATAACTGTAATCACAAACAAAATATGATTACTTCTTTTGAAAAAATTTATTAATTCAATATATAAATGCTAACATGTAATTTATGTATTAAACTTTTCAATTGTTTTTGAATTTGTTTCAAAATATTTGGTAGTTGATTCATTATCAAATCATGTTTAGAGAGAGGTTTAAGAACTCAAATTTGGTGTAATTTAATTTAGCCACAATTTTTTGGAATAAAATTTAATTTCATTTTAAAATTTATTTTGTTATATATATTTATAACATTATATGTTTTATAGTAAATTTTTTTTAATAAAATGTTTTATGATTAATTTTTTCGAAATTTAAATTTTCACAAAATCTTAGATATTCTATTTACTCCATATTAATAAAAAAATAAATTAAGACTTCATATCACCTTCTCAAATATCTCTATAATGTTTTTTTTGACAATCTCAAAATTGAGGCCACACATGAAAATAACATTGAAATAATATAAAATTTGTAATTACGTTTCTCTTTGTACATTTTATGGTTTGGTATGTTTAAAGAGAGTAATGGAAAATCAAATGTGAATGCCACAAAACCTAGACACTTAACATTTATCTAGTTTGCCTCTTTTCGTGACACAGGTATGCAAACATTAAAGTATAAATAAGATGTACAATAAGTTTATTGTTATCCAATTGGTGAAATTTACTAACATTTATCTTTATAATTTATAAGTACACACAAAATGTTTACATTATCTCTCATTTAATGTAAGAGATCAGGAAACTTCATCATTTCGAGGGACCATGGGAGATTGGTATCCATCATGATATTGAAGAATGAAGATAAAAATATTTGAAGCTTTTGAGGACTAATAGTAATAGTTTTTATAAGCATAATATTATGGATGAGCTATGTTATTTTTTTTAATCTATCAACTTGTAACTGTGTTCATTATTCATCCTTGTACGACATTAAATCTTATATAATATTTATTTCTTTTTAATCCATTATTAATGGATGGCATATTGATACACATTATAATGTTTATTTAACATGTATTTTGTAAAATTAATCTTATATTTAATTGTCCAATAATACTCTATATTTATTTTATGCCATTATATCAATTATTATTATTAATTATGTACTTACCATAAATGATTGATTGTTTTGTTATTGCTTAAGTTTCTTTGAGGGTTTAGTATTAAAGAAAAACACGTTTGATTGCATCATAAAATATTTTGTGTATTCACTTTCATCCTCCATTCAATGTGAGGTACATTTTTGTTTCAACAATTTAAAGCTAGTTTTCAATCATTTAACAACATGGTTTGATTTTTTTTAAAGATTATAATTCATATATGTTTGACATGATTTTAAGTAGTTCATTCTGATGATTTTTTCACAATAAGATAATTTTCAACACCCAAATACCATAAATTCAAAGTTTTCAAATGTTATAGAACATTTATAAATATTGTATTTAATCTTTTGAGAAACCGGTATTTGTGATTTGAGCATTGAATTTCAGACATTTACAATCCATAAAATTCTCATAATATTTATCAAATTATGGTACAATACTGAAGGTATTAACCCTATACAAATAGATTAAAAAACAAACAAAAAAGTGTAGATTAAACTTGTTGGAAATAAACTTCAATGCAAATATCTACAATAGACCATAAAATCTTCTATGAAGACAATGAAAGGATTGGATTAATTGTTTACATAAAATGGAATACATACACCTCATAAATAAAGGTCTTATTGTACTATACAATAGACAAGAAACAAAACAAAAACTATAAAAAAAGATAACTCCTTTCGATGAAGGTCAGATAGTGCACACAGTAGTGGTAGATAACGGTGGTTAAAGGTCGACAGTAGTTGGTGGATTGCTTTTGGTAGTGATTGACAAATCTGATTTCAACATAGATGGGATGTGGGTGGAATTACAACTTTTTCCAATATCCCCCCTTAATTCCTACCATTAACTGCTTCAACATCTTTAATGCCTAATTCTTGTCTTAGGCATTCAAAATTTTCTTGTGTCAATGCCTTTGTGAATATGTCTGTCAGCTACTCTTTTGACTTCAGAAAATGAAGCTCAATCTATTTATCTTCAAATATCTTCCTTATAAAATGATAATAGATCTGAATATGCTTTCTTTGACCATGGAAAACTAGATTCTTCATCTTGGCTATTGAGGATATATTGTAGTACCATTTATTTATTCCTCAATCAAGTCAACTAGGATTATCTTGAGCCAAATAGCCTGACATATAGCTATATTTATTGCAATATACTCACTCCTACTATAGATAAATAAGTTATGGGTTGTTTCTTGGAAGCCCATGAGAAGGATCCTGAACCCACATGAATCACATATCTTGATGTGCTCTTCTTGTCATCTACACTTCCAACCCAATTTCTATCTATGTAACCAACCAACTTGAATTCACTTGATGTAGTATAGAAGATGCCAAAATTCTTTGTGCCATTGACATATCTCAAGATTCTCTTTCCTATTTGCCAGTGTGTATCCTTAGGTGTCTCCATGAATCTGGAAACTAGGATTGCAACATACATAATATTAGGCCTAGTAGCTATCAAGTACATTAGACTTACAACCATGCTTTTGTATAAGGTTGGATTCACCTCATTGCTACAATTTTCTTTATTCAATTTTAGACCTATGGCTATTAGTGTTGGTGCAATCTTACTGTTCAACAATCTGAATTTTTTCAAGATTTATGTGGCATATTTAGATTGAGAGATAAATATGCCATGATCCATTTGGTGTAATTCTATGCCAAGGAAGTACCTTAACAAAGCTAAGTATATCATTCCAAATTTCCTTTTCATTGCTTCTTTGAACTCAACAATTAAAGGATCATCATTTTCTATAAATATAAGATCATATACATATATTACAACAATCAAAATCTTACCATGGCTTGCCTTGATGTAAAGTGTGGGCTCACTATTGCTTTTTCTAAAGCCATTACTAGTAAAATATGAATCAATTCTAAAGTACCATGTCCTTGGTGCTTGCTTAAGCCCGTAGAGTGCTTTATTAAACTTATAGACCTTGTCTTCTTGTCTTAGGAATTCATAACCAGGTAGTTGATCCACATATACCTATTCTTTGAGCACTCCATTTAGGAAGGTAGACTTCACATACATTTGATATAACTTCCACTTATGCTAAGCAGTTGTTGCTAAGACAATCCTCACAATTTCCATTCTTGCAACAAGAGCATATGTCTCATCATAATCTATACTAGGATGTTGTTTTTAGCCTTCAACAACCAATCTTGCTTTATGCCTCTCAATCTTCCCTTCTGTAGTGATTTTGGTCTTATAGATCCACTTAAATCCAATCACCTATTTACCCTTAGGTAATTCAGCTGGCTCCCAAGTTTTGTTTCCCTCAACTGTATCTATTTCCTCATCCATGGTTTTACACCATTTTTCTTCTTTTACTGCTTCTTCAAAATATGCAAGATCACTATGAAAAAATAAATTAAAATTCATATTTTCATCATCATACCTTGTATTATCATAAATATCCCTCAAAATCCTTGTCTTTCTTGGCATTAGAGAAGCAAGGGTTGGATCTAAACTATTGCTGGAGCTACTTGACTTAGGAGTATGTTGTGAAATTGATGTAGATGGAAATGTTTCCATAGGCTCACCATGTTGATCTATGATTGGTTGAATGTGAATGTCTTTATTTCCACCTTCTATATTATCCATGGGTATCATTACTGAGATACCTATGGTAGTGTCAATAGTGCCATCCCAAGATTCATTTTCAATGAATTAAACATCCATGTTGGTCATAATCTTTTTGGTAATAGGATTTTATAGTCTATATGATTTATACTCTTCACTATAGCAAATGAAAATGCAATTTTATCCCTTACCATAAAAATTTTACCTCTTTTCCTTTGGCACATGTGCATATGCCACGCATCACAAAATTCTTAAATGCTCCATAGTGTATTTTCTATTTGTCCACACTTCTTGTGGAATCCTATTTGGTAAGACCTTTGTCAGACTTCTATTTGACAAGTACACTATGGTTACTATAGCTTCATCCCAGTAATATTTTGAAAGTCCCTTGGATTTAAACATGCTTGTAGCCCTCTCCAAGATGCTTCTATTCTTCCTTTCTGCCACTCAATTTTATTGTGGAGTGTACCTAGTGTTGAATTATTTTTCAATGCCTTCTTTCCTACAAAAAATCAAAAATAATTTAGAGATATACTTTCTTCCTCTATCTCTTCTTAGGGCCTTGATGAAGTGCCAAATTTTCTTCTCAGCCAAAGCCTTAAACCACTTGAATTTGTCAAAAACTTCATATTTATTCTTCAAGAAATAAACCCAATGTCATCTCATTGTAGTCATCTATGAAAGTCAAGAAATATGCATTCTTACCAAATGTGAGAGTTTTCATTGGGCCACACAAATCAAAATGCACCAAATACAATGGTGATTTTTCCCTCCTAGACATCTTTGATTGGAAAGATTGCCTATGTTGTTTTCCTAAGAAGCTTCCCTCATATTTTCTATCAGGTTATACTATTCATGGTAGTCCCTTAACCATATCTTTCTTAGACGAAAGACTTAATATAGAATAACTTAAATATCCATACCTCAAATTCCAGAGTATGGATGTGCCTTTGATGACTATCTTGAAGGCTCCCTATTATAGTCTCGCTATACTCTTTATCTGTTTAGGGAAACTAGTTTGCATCTTGAGCAGAAATATATGGTTCTTTGTCATTTGAATCGTAGAAATCTTTCTCTTACTTCCATCCTTGTCAAAAATTGTGCACTCTCCATTTTCCATCAAGACTCTATACCCTTTTGTGGCAAATTGTCCAATGCTCAAAAGATTATGTTTAACCTTTGGAGCATACTAGACATCCTAGATTTCTCTTCTCTCACCTTGCTTGGTGTAAATGATGATAGTCCCTCTACCCACAATTGGAACCTTTTCATTGTTCCCCATCTTGATCTCAGACTGAATGCTCTTGTCAATGGAGGCAAATAAACTCTCATTACCACTCATGTGGTTACTACAAGCACTGTCCAAGAACCAAACCTCATCATTGCTCTACTCATCAATATTACATACAATGAACATGTTTGGCAAATGTATAGATTCACTTAATCTCTCATTAGCTATGTTTGCTCTTTAGCTTGACCAGTCACGCTACCTCTTTAAGTAATCAGTAGCAAAATATCCATACTTGAGATAATAGTAACACTAAACTTTACTTTAGTCATACCTTTGATATGAGATATAGTTCTCCTTGTTGTCTAAGGAGTCTGAACATGTGATTCTTGTTCCTTCTTGATTGCTTGAACTTATTATTTGATAAGATCTTCTTCCTCTTCCTCTACCACTGAAGCTTCTACCTCTATTTTATCTTCCTCTCCCCCTGCCTCTGAAACTAGACTGAGCCTTGAAGGCTTACCCTAGGGAAGAAGGAATGGATCCATTTAGCCACTACTCATGGGTTTGGAGTGAACCTGTCAACTCATCCACAGTCATTCTTGAAAGGTTTGTAGCCTCTTCAATTGCAATGACCATTGGATCAAATCTCAATTGCAAACTCCTCAGGGTCTTCTCAATGATCCTTTGATCTTGCATTATTTCACCATTAATCCTTATCTGATTTGTTAAACTAAAAATTCTAGTATGAAAATTTGAAATGGACTCATCATCATTCATCTTATGAGTTTCGAAATATTTTCTAAGTATTTGGAGTTTCACTAACCGTACCTGATCAATACCTCAGTAGGAATTTTGGAGGATCTCCCATGCATCCTTTGAAGTTTTTAGTGTTCCTATTCTGGGGTAATGGCTTCTGCCATCGCTATCTCGATCAAGTTTAATGCTTTTGCATCCTTTCTTCGATTCTCCTTCAACAGGGTCTTCTGGGCATTTGACAATACATTAGAGGCTGCTGGATTGATCACGTTTGTGAATCCAATTACTACAAACTCCCACAAATCATTCACCTCAAATATTGTCATCATCTTCTTAGCCTATATGTCATAATTTTGACCATCGACCGTTGGTGGATGTTGCCAGTACTTACCCTCTATTCCGACCATCCTTTGGATTTAGTTTGCTTCTCTAAATCAACAAGTCTCACTGGTGACACTACTTTTCAGCTGTGCCCTGACCGTAAACTGCACTCTTTATCACCTTCCCACGCTTCAGGTTTTTTCCTCGCTAGTGTTGACTTTTATATAATAGCTTCTTCTTTGGTAGTGCTTCTCCAACGTGGCTGCATCTCTTCTGGATAGCAGCAACGCTCTTATGAGCTCCTTGGCTACACTTCACTTGTTACGACTTTCAACCCAAGAAAAATTGAAAACATAAAAAAATGATCTATTTCACTATCTTCTCCAATGCACAAACAATGCTTGGACTATCAGCAACACACTTTTCTTTGGCTTGAATGAGGCTCTGGACTCACATAGGCTCTCTTAGACTGTGCTTTATTTCCAACTGGTTGCGCTCTCCCCCTGGATGTAGCTGACTGTTCTGCCTAGATCTGTAGGCTCTGATACGAAACTAAAAGTATTAACCTTCTACCAACAGATTAAAACACAAACAACAAAGTGTAGGTCAAACTTGCTGGAAATAAACTTCAATGCAGACATCCACAACAGACCATAAAATATTCTGTGAATATAATGAAAGGATTGTATTCATTGCTTGCATAAAATAGAATACAGATGCCTCATAAATAGAGGTTTTATTCCACTATACAGTAGACAAGAAATTAAAAGAAAATTGTAAAAAAAAGCAACTCCCTTCGGTGCAGGTCGGTTAGTGCACGCAATGGTGGTTGAAGGTCGGTGGTAGTCAGTGGATCACTTTCGGAGGTGATTAATAGATCTTCTTTCAGTGCATATGGGACGTGGGTGAAGTTACAACTTTTTCCAACAAATACATTACAACTATAATTGCAACATAAGATGCAACAAACTCTAACTCTTTTTATTAAGAGATTAATTTTACTGAATTCATAATGTCTAGTCCATCTCTTACACAATTTGGAATTCATCCCGAATGAATCTGGTTTTATACAACAGACAATTTTTGTTTAATGAAATATTGATGTTTACGAAAAACCAACTCTTTTTTAATTAAAAGGAGGATATTCTTCCAGTGGAAATGATCATCCATTAAAGGTATTTAGAAACCACAAGTGGTGTAGCTATTTTATCTATCATGACGAGCTAGAGGTAAAGATCTATAGTTGAGCCTTTGGAATCGAAAACATTTGTTGTCAAACACTTTCCATGTTGGACTGAGGAAAAACACGTACTTGACTAGATTTAAAAGACCTGATCTTCCATCGTATGTTTTATCTCTTGGAAGCAGAAACACTGTGTTTTGGGTGAATTACTAAATCTATTTTGATGGATCTGTCTCTTCTTCCAGATTGACGTAAATAAATTAATTTAATGAATTCCTGAAAAGAAGTGGTGGCAGTGGCGGTGGGGGCACTTTTTATTGAATGTCTAAATATTACACGTAATTGCTGAACTATATATATTGTCAGTATCTTTGCTTAGATTTCTATTGCAAATATATAATGGATTATAATTCTGAGTAAAGATACATCTAAATCAGTGAGTTTTTTGGCTAAGTAGTCACAATTAAGGGGTATTCATAACGTCAAAATCATCACATGTATGATCTTATCTTCAATGATGAGTAAGGATACATTTAAATTATGAGTTCTTTGGCTAAGTAGCTACGACTAAGGGGAGCCCATACCATCAAAATCATACCTGACATGATCCTGACTTTAATTGCTTGACTCTCTATATTAAGTCTATAGAGAAATTTGTATTTTGGTGGATGAATATAAATAACCATCATCCTCACTTATTAGACTGTAACCTTTTTAACAAGAAAATGTTTTTGAAGAAAGAACAAATATCTCGTATTTCAACTAGGTGTAGTTTAATGCCACACATATAGCACAAGGAGTTATTTGACATCCATAACATATTTTGACATCTAGTTTAAAATCACAAAGAATCATAGGTAGAGATTTCTAGGTGTAAATACTATCAATTCTCCACATAATAGAATAACATGAGGGAAAGCTCATACTAGGATGGATTCATAGGTCATGGTCTCGATTGCAAATGTTATTTACCTATTTTGATCATTAGAAATGATGGTGTTGTGATTAGAGGCATTGTAAGTGAAAATTTTGCTTCAACAAAAAGGAAAAAAAAAACACACCCTGCCTCTTGAATGTATAAAACTGCTTTTTAAAACTAATCACTAGATCTTGTGCCACATATCCATCTCCTCTTCATGATCGATATGCTTATGGGTGTCAATATATGACGTCCATGTACACTTAATGGTTCATTTTATTTGACCATATTACTTATAGTTCCCATTTTATCATAGATTGAAGTTCACCATAAAAATAATAGTTATTTTGAGGATGTTTTTGACATTGTGACAAGGAACCTCTCTTAAAATTGAGCATACTTAGAGGCCTACATCTTATAATATTTTTTGTTTGGCATCTCAATGTGAAAGTGTTGACTTCTAATTTTTCAATCACTAATACTTATGGGAATAGATTTTCAAGTGCGTCTCTAAAATTGACAAAATTTGTTGTCAATTTCTTTACAATCAATTTTTTATTATATGGGCACCAAATAAGCTTATTTTACTTTCAATAAGGTAACCTTATGCTCACACAACCAACCAAACGAAGTTGGAAGCCATCCTAGCCATACTAATCTTAGTATTAAGTACTTTTAAAAATAAATAAATAATTACAACTGTAAAAAAATGCAAATATAAGAATGCATTAACTTTAATTATTAGTCAAATATAATTTTTATGCCACACATATAGTACAAGGAGTTATTTGACATCCATAACATATTTTCACATCTAGTTTAAAATCACAAAGAATCATAGGTAGAGATTTCTAGGTATAAATACTATCAATTCTCCACATAATAGAATAACATGAGGGAAAGCTTATACTAGGAGGGATTCATAGGTCATGGTCCCGATTGAAAATGGTATTTTCCTTATTTTGACCATTAGAATTGTTGGCGTTGTGAGTGGAGGCATTATAAGTAAAAAAATTGCTTCAACAAAAAGGGAGACAAAAACACAACTTACTTCTTGAATGCATAAAAACTGCATTTTAAAACTAATTACTAGATCTTGTGCCACATATCCATCTCCTCTTTTTGATTGATATATCTATGGTTGTAAACATTTGACATCCATATACACTTAATAGTTCACTATATCTAACCATATTACTTATAGTTCCCATTTTATGGAAGATTGAAGTTCACCACAAAAATAATAGTTATTGTGAGAACATTTTTGAAGTTGTGACAAGGAGCCTCTCTTACAATTGAGCATACTTGAAGGCCTACATCTTGTATTAGCTGTTATTTGACATCTCAAAGTGAAGGTGTTGATTTCTAATTTTAAAATCACTAATTCCTTTGAGTATAGATTTTTAAGCGCGTCTCTAAAATTGATAATATTTGTTGTCAATTTCTTCACAATCAATTTTTTATTATATGAACACCAAATAAGCTTCATTTACTTTCAATAATGTAACCTTATGCTCACATAACCAACTAGATGAAGTTAGAAGCCATCCTAGCCATACTAATATTAAAGTGATATTAGTATTAGGTACTTTTAAGAATAAATAAATAATTAGAACTGTAAAAAATTCAAATATAGGAATGTATCAACTTTAATTATTAGTTAAATGTAAGTTTCAAGTTCTCTCTAATCTCGAGAATTTCTAACATCGCTTCGTGATCACCATTAAAAAATGTCCAATTATCGGCCTTGAGCTTGGTAGCATGTAAAACCAATTAAACATTCATAGAAACAACCTGGTGTTCAAAATATGCAAACATATTGTTTTCTCTCGTAGTACTCAAATGCTAGAATTCCAATTTTTGTTTTCCCAACTAGTTCCTTATTAAAATACTAAGCATGTAAATTTGTCTCCATCTATAGTAAGCCATTATAAGTTTATGTTCGAACCAATAATATGACTTTTGAAAATTTATAGGAAGGGAAACAAGAACATAAACATTTCTAAGTTACATAAGTTGTTATATATGAACATAGTTTGTAGAGATTTCCATTTCATCAACATGACATGGTTGAAGCACTATTGGATATGTAAGTGGTTGTCGATAGAAAGAATCGACCCACTTTTTAAATCTCTCCCCAATCCCATTCCCACGCCATACAAATTTCACAAAAATATTTTAATAATTATGCTAAAAATTCTATGCACTTATGTCTGAGATCGTGAATGAATGCATTATGTTTTTATTCAATAACTTTGAAATTGTATTTTATATACTATTTATTTTTCATCTATCAATTAACAAATTCTTCGCACATGTCAATTATGTGTAATTCTATGTACTAATGCATGGCTATGTTAATATATAATAGAATTTTCATCAATAAAATTAGGTATACCATGAATATTCATCTGATCTCTAATCAAGATTATCTCAACACACACATCTGCTCCATCATCCTTCCATTTATCATGCCATGCCTCAAATAAAATCCATACATGAGCAGAATTTTAGTCTTCATGAATTCTACTCAACCAATATAACATTAATGAGTTTTTAACTGTCATGTACAATGTATTTCAAATGTTGAAGCATCGATATATCTTTACATTAAAAAATCATAAAATATGCTAAAATAATATTGGACAAACTCTGTAGAATGGCATTGGTCATTTGTAATGTAAAAATGATACTACATTTGAATATTCATGTTCTATCTTGTAGTGTCAAGTGCATGCCAAATTAATGTTGACAAAGAAGAAATTTTTAATAGAATTATAATTTTATGAATGAGTGAAATGAAATATTTAGACATTAGGTTATTGTTTAAATGTGAAATCAATATGACACAATAAATTAATTTTTCACCGATTCACAATTGGTTACTTCATGCCTACTCTTTAAAAGGTGATTCATTATTTCATACAATTTTATTTCAGCTAATTATCTTCCAAGATTGCCTTCACTATATGCGTGTCGCATGGTTTCAACTTTGCAAAGCCATCGATATATTTCGTTTGTTGTTTAATATTTGTTATAAAATGGATGGCACTTTAGCTTTCAATTTAAATATACTTAACCAAATTTCTTGTTAACACAGGAGGGTATAACACCTCGACACTCCTGTAACACCATGTTAGCATATATATATATATATATATATATATATATATATATATATATATATATATATATATATATATATATATAATTTGAATGTAATGTGAAAAGGAAGGGGTACATAATACTATTTTATATAAGACTCAAATATCCTTTGGTTAATATTGAAACATAAAATGTATTTAGAAAAAAATATTATATATTTAATTTTAGATACAATTCAAGTAGTGTTTTTCATGGGATATGTGGTCTCAATGTTAGTAGTGGTCCTTAGAATTACTTTTCAGTATATGCTAATGTTGTAGTCTACAATGTTATTATGAGACTCTAAAAATTTGTTGAAGTTTAAAGACATGATACTAATACACACAACACATATTCATATGCTAAGATTTCTTCCTCTTTACTATTTATGTATATGCATTTATTAAGGTTTTACCATTCAAAGAATCAACGTTATATAGTAAACAAAGATACATTTAGTCATTAGGAAGATTTAATCAAGAAAAGTAAGAATTATACAGAAACATAATACATTTTTCAACATAATATTGAATTATGAAGTAACATGTATTAATTTATATTACATTACAAGGTCAAAGTATAATTTTGTGTCCCACTAGGCGGCTAAAAAAAAAATGGAAAAAAATTCTTTAAAATTACTTAATAATTTTTTCTCAATTGAAAAGAAATTATGCACGAAATATTTTTGTATCTAATAATTTAATATTATAATTATTTGTGTAGTATAGTAAATTTCTTACAATGAAAGTTAAAAATAAATATAGTTAGCAAAATAATTTAATGTGATCCTTGGGAATAATGTCAAATTTTTTTGGCTTTCTTCGTGCGAAACCTATCTTCCCTAAATCTCTTGGTGTTATTTATCCCTACATGGATGGAAGGTTTGGAATGATGAATACTCTAATCGCCTCTGCTCTTGACCTGATGCAACCATTATTTATGAATCCAAGAGTTGTGTTTGTTCCTTCCATGACAAAATTGGGAGGACATTCTTAGGCCGCATTAGGGTTTTCGATGCATGCCAAGGCTCCTAGTACCCTATATTATCTCACATCCTCTCCAAATGTGCTCAAAACCTTTGCTCAAACATTATTTTAAGGGGTTCAGGTTGAGCCTCCTGGTGTTAATATTTTGGCAGTGGTAAAGAACAAATTAGTGGTTTATTTTGAAGATGGCACTTTAGAAAAGGTGCTTATAAATAAGGCTTAGTCTACATCTTAGGGTTTTGTTTTTAGATATTATAGGTTTTGCCAATTCTTCTTATCCTGCACCAATGGATATCATATTTGTGGTAACCTTTCCTGGAAGACACCTTAAAGATCTTATTAGTGTAGGTTTTTATTTTTCCCTATTTATTAATTAGGGAAATTGTATTTCTTGTGCATACATGGAGTTTTCCTACATTTGCGGGATAGGCTAGCTTATGTGGAGGTGTGTGTCATAGATGTGTCATAGGTGTAATAAGAATTTCATAGGTAACTCCTTTGATGGGAGTTACTTCTCTATTCTTAGCACCTTGTCACCACCTTTCATGGAGGAGTTATTGTCTATTCTTGGGGTGCCTTGTCCACCTTTTGCAGAGGAGTTACTTTCGTACTCTCCTATATGTATTCCTCACTTTGGCCATCTCATGCTAACCAAATTTTGGTTTTCTCCATTTTGTCTTGTGTAATCTATCTTTTTGTGTTATTTTCAAATTACTTTAGCAACTATGTGGTGTGCACTTGCTTCAACTTATGTGATCATGTCTCTATTGCACTCGTATTATCTAGATTCTGGCAACAACTCCGATATGGTATCAGAGCAAGAATGGTAATCGTGTGTATGGTTATGTTTTTAGTTCATTTTGAAATCAAGAGGAGTGGAGTTCTCTTTATTTTTTTTTATTTTCTAGATTTGATCTAAAATAAATTAAAAAAAACTTTCAAAATATTTTTTGGTATCATTTCCTTGTCCTTTGGGTGTCTTGGCTGGTTCAACAGTTAGCTTGGGCGCCATTATTGAGCACTCAGTAACAAAGGAAGGAGCAGCACTTAGCAACAAGGGAGGTGCACCACTCAACAAGCTTCTGCACTCCAAGAGCTCAGCCTGCAAACCCATGCACTTCTAGTCAGCAGTCCTTCCAACTTTGTGCCACACTCCTTCTAGCTAGGCACCTTCAGTTCCAACAACAGAAGTCTATCATTCCAGCATGCCAAGTAGCAACAAGGTGCCTTGACTTCTGCCATGCCATCAGCTATACAACATCCAAAATAGGTCTATTTTTTTGTGAATATGGCACATTTTTCATGTATGCTTCTGCCTAGACCTGTTGTGCATTGAAGTCAACAGATTTCATCATCTTTTCTTGCCCAGCAAGGTGCCAAGTAGGCCATATGGCATCCAACAGGTCTACACATTTATTTTTTTGTCTTTTTTGAGTCAAAATTCTAGACTGTTTGCTTTTGGACGCCCCTTCCTTACTTGGCATCCCATTTGGCACCTCTTAGACACGTGAAAACCATTATTCTGTCTATGCTTCATTTGTTTTTAGTTAAAATTGACTTGATAAAATAAAAATTAGTCAATTTGATTGAATATTCAGTTTTATAGACAGTTTTGTAAATTGGGGGTTTTCAATTTAAAACTTGTATCTTCGACCTATGAAGACGAAGGGTGAGGCCCAGGTTAGCAAGAGGCCAATTTCCTCTCACACAAACCTCCTTTGGATTCCTCATTCTGTGCTGAATCCAAAAAGTAGTTGGAAGGCCACTTTCTCTCTCCAAATAGGCATTTTTTTAATGTTTTAGTGCTTTTTTTGCAAAAACACTAGTTTACAGGAAAATTGAACCTTTAATATCTTGTAAATGGTAGCTCAAATTTAGGTGCCATTTTTTCAAAAAGTGTTTTTAATTCAATTATCCACAGTATAGGCTTTTTATTTGTCAAAAACACACTAGTTTATAAAGTGCCAAAAATTTGGGTCTCTCAGGACGCATTTTCGGCTGAGTCTGACGTTATGTTTTCTTTAGTCTTGCACTGATTGCTCTAAGATGCATTCTCAGCTGAGTTCAATGTATTTTGAGCATTCACTTACATATTTGGGGGGGGGTCAATATTTCAGGGGGGGGTGTGATTGCTTTTCACAACTTGTAAATATTTGATTTCATTCTCCTTTTTGCATAATTTCACAACTTGCAATCAACACAACTTCACCTAAATTCAGCTAAAAATTAATTTTTATCAACTTAAACCCCTAAAAACCTTCAACTATCATGAATGGAAGGTTAAAATGTCAATCATTCTTAGAAGCAAAGGGTTGTATAGGATCACCATGGGTACTGAAGTAAAACCCAACACTGATGCTAAAAAGGTCAAGTGATACAACTGTAGTGAAGAAGCCCATGGATTACTAAGTTTGTCTATGTCTCTAGAAATTCTCTTCCATTTAGAATCCTCCCAAACTCCTAATGACATATGGGACACCTTAGAAAAGTTATTTGGGAAGCTTGATGATATGAGAGGTCACGAGCTCGAAAATGAACTTCCCAAATAATTTTTCTAACTTTGCTATTAGGGAGTTGCATAGTGATACTATAGTGGTAGTGGGTAGGGCAGATCACCAAGCAAGGTTATACACCTTCTCACATTTTGCATCAGATTCTTCTCCAATAGCATTGCTGACTCATTCAGATGGAGTTAGCAAATTATGGCATGAGTGGTTTGGCCACCTTAACTATTGCTAGCTTGAGCAACTTTACAAAAATGACATGGTCATTAGCTTGCCTCATGTCTAATTCTCAAAAGGAATTTGTGAGGGGTGCTCCGTTGGGAATCATCTCAAAGCAAAACTTGACAAAGGCAAAGCTTGGAGGACTTCACAACCTTTAGAGTTAGTCCACAATGATGTATCGGGACCCTTTCCCAAACCATCTTTTACAAGGGCCAAGTACATCCTCACTTTAATAGATGATTTCTCTAGGTACACTTGAATATATTTTCTTAAACAAAAGTCTGAAGTGTTTGAAAATTTTCTATACTTCAAGGCTCTTGTTGAGAAACAGAGTGAAAAATTCATCAAGGTTCTTCGAATTGATAATGGAGGGGAGTATGTCAGCATTAGGTTTGAGTAGTTTTGCACCACAGAGGGGATTAATTTACAGTGCACAGTCACTTACAGTCCTTCATAGAATGGGGTTGTAGAATGCATGAATAGGTTCTTGAAAGAGATGGCTAGCTGTATGATTCACTCCAAATCCTTAGCACCACAGTATTGGGTCGAAGCCATCAATTATGCTTGCTACATTCAAAATAGGGTTCCTCACAAAGCTTTGAAAGGGATAACACCCTTTCAAGCTTGGCATAAAAGAAAACCTGATATTGAGAACCTTAGAGTTTTTGGATCCCCAGCCATGGCCTGCATTCTAAAGAAGAAACACAAAGCTATGGAACATCAGTCCAAGCCTTACATCTTTGTAGGATATCTAGATGGTATTAAGGGATATCGCCTTCTAGATTTAGTCACTCATGAGTTGTTCATCGAGAGAAGTGTCCATTTTTAGGAGAGTTCTAGAGCCTCAACACTTGACACTTCTTCTCCCTCATCAGATCTACTTCTTCATGATGATTCCTCATCAGATTCAGATTAGCCATAGCAGGTTCTTGACCCAGAGACATCTTCTTCTTCTTTGAGTTTAGACAGTGAGGATAGTGATGTAGAGTCATCCACCTCTAGTCAGTTAGAGGATGAGGAGTTAACACCTGACTTGCCCACTTTTGGGCCACTTTGGGCGAGATAGACACTTGAGAGGGCTGGCACTTGGGTAGGAGATCCTGCAGATGACAGACATACTAGGGCGATTTTTAGAGAGATCCACATGCCTTCTTTAATACAATTTTGGATCCATAGACTTTTTGAGAGGCACTGGGGGGTACCTGAGTGGGATAATGCTATGGGGGAAGAATATTATTCCTTAATCAATAATCACACTTGGGATTTGAATTCACTTCCTAAGGGAAGAAATATGGTTCAATGTAGGTGGATATATCAGACCAAGTTTGTAGCAGATGGGTCAGTTGATAAGTACAAGGTGCAATTGGTCGCCAAGGGTTTCTCACAAGTGGTAGGCATTGACTACTTAGAGACCTTTGCACCTATTGAAAAGATGACTTCTATCAGACTCACCTTGGCTATTACCATAGCACTTGGTTGGGATGTGCATTAGATGGATGTAAAGAGTGCCTTTCTTCTCGGAGACATAGAGGAGGAGATCTACATGGAGCAGCCACCAAGATTTGTTCAAGATTCTTTCTTAGTATGCAGACTTAGGAAATCTATCTATGGCCTCAAATAGGCCCCTCAAGCTTGGTATGCCAATATGGATTACTTCTTTCTCATAGCGGCTTTCACTAGGTGCCATTCTGATCCCAATGTCTACTTCTTATGGTAGGATGATTCGCTCTTGATTTTGGTTCTATATGTTGATGACCTTTTGATCACCGAGAGTTATTCATCAGCTATTGCAGTGGTGAAGGCATCTCTTTAGGATAGATTTGACATGATAGACTTGGGTGTGTTGCACTAATTTCTTGGTATCGAGATCTCACAGTCAGATTTAGGTATTTCTCTCGCACAACCTAAGTATGCTCTTGACTTATTGGCTCGGTTTCACATGGCTGATTGCAAGCCATCTCTAACTCCCTTTCTATCATGAGTCAACCTTGAGGCTGATTATTCTTCACCATTAGTTGATGCCACTCGGTATCGACAACTTATTCGTAGTCTCATCTACTTGACTCACACCAGGCCCGACATATTATATACAATGGGACTTGTCTCTAAATTTATGTAGGAACCTCATGAGCTGCATTAGAAAGCAACTAAGAGGATCTTGCATTACATATAGGGTTTACATAGATACGAGATTCATTATAGATTTGGCAAAGAGGTTGACTTGGTTGGATATATAGATTCAGACAGGGGTATCAATTCATAGACTCACAAGCCCACTTCTAGTTACAATTTCTCTCTTGGTTCAGGTCCTATCAGTTGGTCTAGCATGAAGCAAAATGATATTGCTATATCATCCACAGAAGTAGAGTGCAGGGGAGCTATTAATGTAGCTACTGAGGTTATTTGGCTTTAGGGGATTCATTCTAAGTTTGGTATTCCTATCAGGCAGCCCACCATCATTTATTGTGACAACTAGAGTACCATTCACATTTGCAAGAGTTCAGTTCAGCACCAGTGGACCGAGCACATAGAGATTCACATGCATTTCATTCAAGAGCTCATTCATAGTCAGGTCATTGACTTGATATTTTGTCAGTCTTCAGAGCAAGTTGCAGACATCTTCACCAAACCTTTCACTGAGAGTAAGTTCATTCATCTATGAGCTCTTCTTGGGGTGCAGTCCACATCTGTAGCAGCATCATCTTCAAGGGGGGCCTCCTAGCCTCTTCTTTTCTTTCATGTCTCTCTTTTGGGGGGGAGGAGTTTTTTTGAACGGGTTTTCTCCTTTTCTCTATCTTATGGGAGATTGCATTTGTACATGGGTACCTCATCAGGCCTAGTTGCTGGGACCTATTTTCTATTTCCACACTGCCCACCTAAGCTGTGCTTATGGGGGGTATTAGTGTAGGTTTTTATTTTTTCCTATTTATTAATTAGGGAAATTGTATTTCTTGTGCATACATAGAGTTTTCCTACATTTGTAGGATAGGCTAGCTTGTGTGGAGGTGTGTGTCATAGGTGTCAGAAGAATGTCATAGGTAACTCCCTTGATGGGAGTTATTTCTCTATTCTTAGCACCTTGTCACCATATTTCATGGAGAAGTTACTGTCTATTCTTGGGGTGCCTTGTCCACCTTTTATGGAGAAGTTAATTTCGTACTCTCCTATATGTATTCCTCACTTTGGCCATCTCATGCTAATTAGATTTTGGTTTTTTCTATTTTGTCTTATGCAATATATCTTCTTGTGTTATTTTCAAATTGCTTTAGCATCTATGTGGTGTGCACTTGCTTCAACTTGTGTGATCATGTCTCCATTGCAATCGTATTATCTAGATTCTAGCAACATCCGATAGATCTACCCCTATGTTAGGGGCTTATTTATTATCATTTTTAATAGTTTGGTTGACCAAAATAAGGTGGCTCTTGCTAAACCTTGGACTTGGTATTAACATATCCTTATTATAAAACCCTAGAGCCCTTCCTTCAATCTTATAATTGAAATATTATTGTTGGTCCTATTTAGATTCAATTTTTGTATCTACCATTTTAATTTTAGATTGATTCCTATCTTTCAGTCATTGGTGCTAGTGTCTGGATCCAATAGTAGTATCCATGGCCAAATAAGTGATACTTCCAAAACCTAATAACTCAACCAAAATATACAATCCTGCATAATTTACACCTATTTCTAATCCATATATTCACTCACATAGTAAATCACCTATGTACCATTATTCATTATTTGGTGCAATATATTTCAATTATTTTACTTTACTATTTTTAACAATCTTAGTTGTATAAATTTAGAACATTGTTTATATAAGTTTTTTTTATTAATTAGACTATTATAGATTAGTTTATCATCCTTGTGTTAGATTTACTTCTATATTTATTAAACTTATATACCCCACATCTAAATTTTGAGTTTAAAAACTATGCACTTGTGGTGATTGCATGTTTGATCCTTTCTTCTTGTATTTACTTTATATTTTTGATTTATATCAATGATTATCTATGTTTATAATTGGTATTTTCTTCCATTTTATTTAGTTGCTTTTATATTTTTTCTTTCCCATTTGGATTTGGATTTAGTATTTTTATTTTTATCTTCTGCTTGGAAATTTTGTTGTCAAACCTATTTGGGTTTGGTTTCTATATCTAGCACATTAATTCTAGGTTGATTTATATCTTTCATCTATTGGTGATTCTCTAGGGAATATATTGGTGATTGACACTTTAGATTCTATCATTTCCCATACAACATGTTATCAGATTGTAGTTAGTTTAGATGTTTTATTAGATATCATAACTTCTATTAAATTAAGTGTTAAATACCAGATCTAGAATCAATCCCTATATTATGAGGGACTACCTTTTAGATGTTGTAGGTGTTTCTTCATGGTTATCTGGCCTCCTATTAATCTTCCTCCAATTAAAAATTTAACTATTCTCTATGGAAGGATGTTGGTGTTGATAACCTTTCAGTTCCTCTTGTGATCCCCCATCCTAATTATGGTGATGACACCCCTGAAGTGAATCATAAGATTCCTAAACTGAGTGTCGAGAACTCTTATATGTTTTTTATTGATCATATAAATGTCACTAATAGGTTTGAAGGTATTGGTGGGTTGAATACTACTAATAAGTATGTTTATATTTTAGGGATTATAGTTGGTAGTTTCACATACTCTATTGAGGGTCCAAATATTTCATGTACTCTGGATGAGTGGACTATAGATCAGGAAAAATAAGGGTGGCTTGTCCCAAGTTAACTCTATATGAATCTCTGCTTTCCCCATAGAAAAAAGAATGAGAAGCATTTAGGTTTAGGGTTTTTGGCCTTTCCTTGGTCCTTAGATTTATAGTATTGGTGTTATCTAGATGTGAAGGCTGAAAGATCCTTAATTTTTTGTGGTTTTAGTTTGGTTTTATGTTTTTCCATTACTATGTTGCTATCTTGGGAATTCTTAAGTGCTCTTTAAGGATTTTGTCCTCCATTAAATGGTTTTGGGTTATTTTAGCTATTTTTGTAAATTTATTTCCCTCATGGATTTTCATCCAAGGTAAATGTATATAATATGAAACACATTTATTTGATCAACATCAATGAGCAAAACTTAGTATATTTGAGGAGAATTTTGAAGTGTATGTGGACTTTTTATGCCAAAAAGTGGGACATGTTATTAAAAAATTTAAACTTTTCTATTACAAAATAAATTATATTTAATGTTTAAAAGTGACTATGACTCATTTCAAAATATTTGATATTTAGGATCAAAGGGACAATTTAACATCCATGTGTTTCAATATCCTACATTAGATCATGATTTATAAAAATTGTGTTACGTCGTATAATTTTTTCCTTACTTATATTAGGAAATAATTTATCGAAATTATGATTCTCATATCCATACTAACACTTTATCATAATTGAAGAGGTTTATTATCCTAAGACAAATATTCTATTAGATAACCACTCTCTGTAGCTAGTAGCGTTGTTTTCAGTTGAGCTGTTAAATCAGTTAACAAGCAATGGTCATAATTTTGTTTGAAGTACCATTTTATATTTATCACCTTTTTCACACTATTTAAGAACCCTTATGGGTTTTAAAATAATTAACACACTGATATACCACCCTTTGAAGGTTTTGAATAGGTTTTAATAATCATGAATCCTCCCTTTATAGGGTAACAACCTTATTTCCCCTATTTGCAAAGATTCTTTACTAAAAAAAAAACATATTTTTAAAAGTTAACAAAAATTTCAAGGTTGCAATACCTTACTATGATAGAGGAAGCATAGTCTACAAAGATACAAATAAGATGAATTAGGATGATTTAGAAATTACTAAAAAATTACAAATGAGGATGCAAAATAATATGGCATGGAGGATTTGTATTAAATATGTATAAGTTGAGTAGGTGGAATGTATTGAGGTTCATCTGCAATCCCTCTAATGGACCTATTAATATTTTTCAAAATTATTTTTAATTTTTTCAATCAGCCAATCTATTCCTAACCATATTGAATATTTTACAAAGGAGATCTTAGATTTACATAATGGCTTGTATATCATCATCAGTGACAACTACAATAATTGGCTTGTGTTTTTCAACCTTTTATTAGATGCACTTGATCATCTAATCTATTTTATTTAAATACCATTATGATTAAGTGCCTGTAAACATGTTTTAGAGAATATATAACTCCCAAGTGTGCATTTTATACATGAAACTATCTCTCAATGTGAGAGACTCATCAAGAACATTATACATTTCACATGGTGTCACCTTAGTTCTACACTATCACCATATATATTTATATTTAGGAGATATTCAGTGTCATATCATTCCAATAATGTTGAAATTTTATCCTTATAGTCAATCATATTCCTATAAAACTATGTATCCTATTGTATAGTGGTGTTTATAATATTTAATACTCTAACAACTAAAAACAAACTAACGTTTCACTTTGAATTTGTTTCACATGGGATTTTATGTCATGTAAGTATTGTGTCATAACCTAATCTTGAGTTAAATTTATGAATATGTTAGTGGGATAATTTTTATTAGACATGATTGAGCCCACAAAAATATATTGAACATGTGCTGGGTAGGTTTCATAAATCAACCTGTGTGCTTTTAAAAATTGATCTTACATCTCAATAGTCATTACATTCAATTGAGTGCTTTTACACTTAATCTCTACCACCTTCTACATCATAGATATATGAAAATTAGTAAAACCTTAAATATAATTTGTCATTGACAATTAAGAAACATCAAGGGGAACCTTTTGGAATAAAGTAGTTAGGACTAACTTTTCCACATAAGTCATAGATTTTGTTGGTTAGTGCCTTATTTATGTAATAGGAAGAGTGAACATGGTTAATTTTTGTGTTGGTATTTTTATATGCATCCACCATGAAATTTTTAACTCACATTTTTATTTTAAAGCTTCCTCCTATGCCTCTCCTTGTTCAGATCCTAAAACTGTAGATGCTCCTAATGATATTGGTTGGGATTCTACTATTCTAACCTACATTATTCTATTAGATGACTCCAACATATTTGAATGTCATATATTTTAGGAAACCCTAGGATTATATGAGAGTGAAAATAAAATTAAAAGTGAGATTCATAAATGTCTATTAGATGATTACCCAAAAATTACAAAGGAGGTTCTTTATATACTAAGATATTAGGTCACCATAAAGTTAACAACTAATATCAAAATTAGAAAACATATTAAGTATACACTAATGACCTTAACAACCCTAATCAATATAACTAATGACCATGTAAGTAAAACCAAAAGCAAAAAAAATTCTACAATAACACCCCTAAAATGTAGTTTATATGGGTAAGTGAATTGGGTCCTCGAAATGAGGCTTAATGAGGTACCCAAGCACAATGCAACTCCCATGAATCAAATAAAAGGAGAAAACATGTGGAATAAAAATCAACCCCAAAAGATATAAAATAAGAGAAGAAGGATAAAAAATCCTACTAAAGTATACAACTACCTATTTCCATATTACATTCTATAATGAAGTTCATACAATTAACTATGGATTAGAAACTTAGATGTAGTGAAGAATGGACCACCGTAGAATAGTGAATGTGTCTACCAAGTGCCTGATATATCTTAAACTAAGGTTTAATTCTTATACAATGAACCATTCATGAAAGGTATGAATGATAACTTCTCTAAAGGATGAAGGTGTAGTGAAAACATAGGCTAAGAAGGACTACCAAATGCCCAAAAATTATGGAATAGATTTCCCAATATTTTGTGTGTCCTAGATAATTATACCTACACCATGTAATGTATGAAGTGGACTAGAGGTAGGTTGATCAGGAAATAACACCTAAATATCATGAAGATGACAAGGAGATGATAGCGGTGTGTCCCAATCACTACTATAGTCATTTGTACTAGAATAAGAGTCATTAATATTATATGAGAGCTTAGGCTCATAAATCTAATCAAGTTTAGGTGTGTCCAAAGAATAAAAATCTGAATAAGAGTAAAATTAAATGTGTTAGAATTTATATAATTGAGTCTGATGATTGACCATTCCAACTACCAATATAGTATGATTGTGTATCTCTTAACATATATTGAATATAGATTGAACTAAACTCACATGCTTAGACTAGGGTGGCTGACAGGGTAAATTGATATGAGTTTAGTTGAAAATGAGGGAATACTTAAAATATTATTAAATATTCCACCACTCACTTCAATAGACCCTCTCTTGAGATTTTTTTTAGAAGTTTCATCACACATTTGTTTATAATGAATGTCACATAGTTATAAATAACTAAACTTTATCTATGATGAGGACACATGATGTGAAGCACCAGAGTTAATGAAAAATGTAGGATTCATAGGCACAATAGTAGCTAGGTCCTTGCCCTTTGATTTGTCATTAATATTATATTTTCCTTTTCTTTATGATGGTCATTTTCCTTAAAGGAATCATGGGTTGATGAACTCTAATTGATAGAATTAAGGACACTAATATTATGTTTCTCAAGTATGTCTATCAGTTGGTCAATCTACTTCTTCAATATTTTTCTCTCATCATGATTTCCTGAGTAAAACCCATATTTGATTTTATATTTATTAGGATTAACACTAGAAGAAGAGGTCTCACTATTTGACTTGTAGGTGTGAGGATTTTCATCCTTCTTTTGATCCTTTTTGTTCTACTTCTTCTCTCTATTTTTGAAGCCTTCTCTTTCTTAGAAAAAAGTGCATGAGATTTTAAGTACTTCACTATACCCATCAATATTATCTTATCTTAGTCCTGAATCAAGTTAACAACAAATGTTTATAAATAATACACCTTCCATGAGACTCTAAGAACACTTTTTGTGGCATGGAAATTAGATAAAAATATATAATAATCTAGACCTAGTTTGGAGATCATCTATAGATTAATTTGTTCAACTTTATTTTGAATTCCACCTTATTTCAATTGCAACCTAAGAAAATTAATGTAGGTAAAGATGTCATGTAGGGTGTCATAGTCATCTAGGCTCAAATTGATTAACTCATTCTCCATCTCATGGCCTCTCATTAGATCTAACTTACCAAAGAGTGTTCCCAAAGTGATGATCACTTGAGTAGGTATTTTGGAATATTCTATGTGAAAAAATGGATCAGGAGAGATGGAAAGAAACAATAGTCCATGGAGTCTATTATAATATTTGAACCAATAGATTGTTGTTTCTATTATATAAGGCTCAATCTCAGTTCCCAGTATAATTTTATTGTAACCCTTAGTTTCCAAAATGATTTCCATTCATGATAATTAAAAAGTGTGAGCAGACTTATTATACATGATTCCATATTGTATAAAGAAAAGATGATGTAGAAGGTAAAAAGGAAATGGAGTAAAATAAATTTAGATCACTACACAATACCCCCTTAGAAATATAAAAAAGAACACCCCTTAAAGTTTCAAATATGAGCATGCTTATATAGATGTAAGACACAACTAAGAATACACCTTGAACAATATGTGTGTAAGTATGAAATAACTTGAGGGATGTTAGGAACAGTGGATAATGCATCCAAGAGTGTACATTGGTTATTTTTAACAAAGTTTCGATAGACCTAAGAAGACCACCAAGGTGTAGATCATGAAAAAATAAGCACTTTGGAAGAAGTAAACACTCAAATCTAAATTACTGATAAAAAGTTATAGTTGTTTGAAAATCTTTCCCTCATGGAAAAATTTAGGTGAAAATAGTGGTAGAAAATATTTTTAATCAACTTATCCAAAAAAACTTAAGGATACTTAGATCAAAAGAGCAAAAACATTTAGTAATAAATTTCCTAAAAAAAAAGCTTAAGGCCATTTCGATCAAGAGTTAATCATTTTTGGGTTGGAAGTGGCCAAGGGATTATTTCCCATATGACCAACCATGCTTACATTTGACGTCTTCTTGGTTGTTACTAGATGCAAATTGACTTGTGGGAATTTGAGTGCCCTTTTATAGTGATAATAATATACCTAGGTTTCTTTAAAGTAAATAAAATTCTAATGAGGGTGTTTGCATATTGGTCAAAGTCTATAGGGGTTGGGGTTGCCAATAAAGTGGTCAAAGTTTGTAGGGGTTGCCAACATGATCATTTAGTTCTGATAGTATTGCTAGTATGGATGTTGGATTATGATGGTTATGCTAGTAGGGCTGTCAAGATATGATGATTGTGATAAAACGGTTTTTAGTATCTAGTGAGTGTGATGGAAAGGTATTTAGGATCCTACAAGTATATAGGTAGGTGCCCAAAATTTTGCCAACTACCAAAATTACTTGTGAGGGGAAAAAATCATGTTAAGAAGAAAAAAACGTCCAAATAAAGGTAGATTTTGTATGGTTGTATAAAAACTATAAAATAAAAATTTAAGAAATCAAAATACTTAGAAAAATACAAAAAATGATTCCTAGATTGATAATCTCATTATACAAAAATATGTGAGATGACCAAAAACACCTCAAAACCTGCCAAAAATGGTTGTCACGAATCTATATCATGTTTACAACTGATTTTATGGTTTCTCCACCTTCTAGATATGATGGTTCTATCCATTAATAAAATAGGATACTATGGCTTTGTAGTTCACACATATTTTCATAAATCCCATCAAACCTATTGAAACCCAAAAAAATAAGAAAACCAACATAATGCATGAAAGAATGATGAGAGTAGGGAATTTCATAAATGGAAAAATGGCCATTAAATTAGTGCTCTAATATCATGTCATATCACTCCAAGATCTCTGAACATAATATATTTCTTGAAATTTTAGGATTAGGTGAGAGCAAGATGCAAAGCAAAAGTGAGCTTCAGAAATATCTATTAGTTGATTAGCCAAAATGTACAAAAGAGGTACATTATATGGTGAGATATTAGGTCACCATAAAGGTAAATACTCAACTCACAATTTGACAACACATTAGGTATATTTTACATAATGACCATAACATCTCTAAGTAAGTTGACTAACAATTATGTAGGTAGAACTAAAAGTTATAAAAAAACCTAAACTGACATGTTCCAGTTCCTTATTTTTTATGCCACATAAGATTTAGTTGTTCTACAATTGTTTGAATTTAGAATTCAGCTACCTATATGGACTTCATAGCCTCATCCCATAACTTTTTAAATTTTTTATCCTTATCTTTTACACATTTTTTGGCTACATCTTTTTTTACTTGCTCTTTTGTATCCTTCTTCATTTGATCCTCCTACTAGTGTAGGTATTATTTACACTTTTGGTTGGTATTTTTTGCTACTTTTTTGGCCTTAGCATTATCTTTTTCTTCCTCTTTTGAAATTTATTTTGCCATGTTGGGTTTTTTTTTGGATCAAATCCTCCTAATATTTTTGGGCTTTCTCTTCAACTAGCTTCTATTCCTCCCTTTTGACATTATAAATTCTATGTGAAGACTACTTCTCTTATTTATCTTGAACCTCTAGTTCATCTACATTCTCCTACTTAGGAGGTTGATTTATTGGTTCTTATTTTTTCTACACACTCTTTGTCAAGGACTCAACAGTGTCAAAACTTGAAGGAAGTACTTGCACATGTTTTATAGAGTATGGTAAGATTTGGGGTGAAAGTGGTTGGTATGAATATGGTGTGACCTAGTGATTTGGCATGATAGTCAATTAGAATATAGAGGGAGATATCAAAAATTTATTTTGGTGCTTCATAGTATGGGTCTTAGCTATTGTAACTTTTGTTTATATTTCCTCTACTAATCCCTCTAGAATTATTAATGTTTTTATGCAATCTAAAATGCTTTCATGTATCCAATTACATTCATTCATGTGATATTCATTCTCTAAAGGATTGAAATGGATATCTTAATTAGAATTACCTTTTTCCAACATAGAATTCCTTAAAACTTATTTTTTTCCAAGGTGGTTTCTTCTACTTATTCCACTGTGATTAGTATATGTGTCATTGTACATTCTTGTAGTGATGTTGATGACACTGATGACCATTATTGAAATAGAGATTTCACTTGATGATCAATCTCCTCTTCCAGCCTAACTATTTCAACTATGATGGATTCTAAATCTGCATGAATATATACTAGTAGGACAAATGGGAAATCATTTTACCCCTGGAATGTGCAAACTAACTAACAAAATAAGAACTCCTTATCCCCCTCTTTGTCATAGACATCATCATTTACATCCTTAAGAAATACCCTATACACCTCTTCAAGTGTAACTACATTTGACTATATAACATATTCTATTTTGATTATGGGCATCGCTTTGTTGCTGAGCCATTGCATAATTATGTAAGTCTATTTGGAAGGTGATGAGGTTTACAAAGATAGTGTATTTTAATTAGAGGGACATTATTTAGTAGATGAGTATGATACTTTATCCTTACATTCAGCCTATGTTGTTCAATGGTTGCTCTTATGGGTCAGTCTTTAGTTGTGATTGAAGTAATGGTTTATTTGCTCTAGGTGGCATCGATCATAATGGATAAATGTTCCTTGAAGGTAAGTTATGAACAACTATTTTATAGATTAAATCATGTATAATATATTTATATAAATGTTTCATATCATACTATGTGATTCATCATCAGGGTAAGAGTCCAAGAGAATAGTGAATAGTGATGCAAAAATCTTATATGTAGTTTAATACAAAAAAAAATTGTTCTTTTCTTAATAGACCATGGAAATACCATCTCTCTTACAACTAAGTTATATTTATTATAAAATTAGTAGTTTTATATTTATATATCAATTAATAAAATAAGTTTTATAACTCGTCATTTTTGTAGCTCAGTAATGCATACTTATACTCCACTTTACATTTTCCTAACTATGGAAATTGGTATGAGATAATTGAGGACCTCCTTGGGTAAATGCATGTGTCTTGCAATCATGTTTTGAATTGTACATTCCATCATTGTATGAACCTACACACTTACATGAGTTGTTGTCCATTGCAGGGCTAAATGAGGTTGGAAAAGGCACTAGCTAGCCAATAGTTAACATCCAGTGTGATTTATCCTTTTAGGGTTGTCGACTACATGAAGTACAGTAAAAGAACGAAAAATTGGTAATATAGTGATTGGGTTTATAGTACAAGGTGATTATAAATGTTATCTATGAGTTATACTATGAGAAAAAAAATATTTTGAATTAGTCCTTCAGCCGATCAACTTTTCCACAATATAAACTACACCTTTTTTAGCCTACCTCACACCTTTTGTTGTCTACCAATACTATCACATTAGCATTTTTAGTGGACCAAAGAGGTGCATATGTGACCTAATTTATTGTAAATCTTATAGTTTTCAATATTTCCTAGATTATTGAATTAATGTGAGTTTTCTTTATCTTTTACAATTGCAGTGAAGTCCCCTTGTTGGAAGTCATGTAGCCTGAATAATAGCTTTGGCCTATATGTGAATAGTGAGATATTTATAAAAATACAGGATTTCTCATTACTTTTTATGATTGGGGTCATCATCAAATCATAATTTTGGATTAATATAGGTAGTCTCCATAATCACTTGGTATCAGACCCTCATATTAATCAAGAAGTGCAAACATTCCTTGTTATGGAGAAATTTATTATGGATGAGAAAACCAGTCACTTTTTATCACATCATTGAATTTAGATGGATTTGCATCATAAAATTTATATATTTTTAATTCTAATCCAATTCCCATCTCTTCCTTCTATGATTTTGATAATGGCACTAGGATCTGATTCTTGTCCGCTTGGTCTTATATTGTACTATGATTGTAAACAATTATTATTGAATGCATAGGATTATGTTTAGATTTAAATAGTTTTGTTTACTCCTAATTTTTCAAGTATGACTTGCATCGTCATCCCAAATTATTTATAAATGCAACTCCAAATCTTAAACCTTGATTGTACTCATCCATCGATCTACCTTTTGTACCTCCACATGCTTGATTTAAATTCAATTTAATATTTTTATTTGGACCTTAGCATTTTGGTGGTTAGATGAAATGTTTATTTAAAATAATTTTTTGATGTAACATGTGACCATTTCATGTTTAAATGTTTTATTTTTGACCTTAACTACCTTTCAAAATATTTTTATTTTTTGAGAAATTACATAATATTTATTTTGATTTGCAATTAGCTAATTTACGTTTTAAGCAGTTATACACCCTCACCATTTTTTATAAGTGTTTTGTCATTTTTACTAGACATAGATTTATTCAAAACCTAACATAAATATTTTCATTGTCTTGATCCTAATTCTCTTGAATCGATTGTACCAAATATTGATTGTATTTCATCATGATATTTCTTACGATATAGATTACACTACATTCACATACCAATATAAAATTATAAAAATATACAACCCACAAAATAAAAATACTACTTTAATTTTTGCCTTGCAACACTTATTGTACTAAGTTTTTTATACTTAGAGATCGTTGGTGGTAGGGTTTGCTCTGATAGACATTTATTATACTTATAAGAATAATTCATTGAAGATGCTTGAGTATTATAGTGCCTTATTGAGGTAGTTGATGAATTATGTAAGGAGATTTCCATCTCCTACACAAATTTCCTAGGAGCATTTTGAATCTATTGTCATATAAAACCACCATTTTTCTCACTAAAACTCTTTAGATTTATAGGTTGCATCAATACCATTCATTACATATTTTCTTATGTAATTATTGAGTATAATTTTCTATATAACTTGTTTACTCCATTATGTTCAATTCCACCAATTATCATTTCAATGACTCCTATCTCCTAATCACATTATCGGTATATGTTATAAGCTTGGAACTATGTATTCCATGGGCATCTCAACTTCAATTACATACACCATTTGAATTTATGTGTACCAAATCACACAATTATAATTTATATATATGCATATAATATATTCAGTATACGATCTTACCAATAATATCCCTATATGTTACATATCTTGGTCAACATCTTCTCTAGAACCTTATTATATATATATTTTTAGTTATTTACCTATGGGTGGTATGACTTGAAATCATGATGTCCTATATTAATATTTATATATTATTATTAAAGAAATATGTACCCCTATAAATTTTTATCTTTTGAGGACATCCAAACCATTTTATGATGTTTTCATATAGTAATGTTTTAGCATATTTTAGCAATACAACTTGGATTTAAAATAGCTTCAACCCATTTGGTGAAGTGATCTATCACAATGATAATAAATCAAACATTAGATAGTTTAGATGGAGGATTGATAGACCCCAAAAATTTAATTTTCCATTGATCACATGGTTGCACAACCAAACTAGGATTCAAATGTATCTCATCCTACTGATTGGGTTTTCCTACCCTCTGAAAAATATGACAATCCTTCAAAACCTTGTGCACTCCTTGAAATATTGTTTTCCATCAAATACCATTTTTTACTATGTTACTCACAATAAAATCACCTAAAAAATGTCCTCTAATTACTCTTTGATATGTTTTTTCAAAAACATGAGGTCTTTCATACTCGATAGCCAATCTTCATAGAACCTCATCCATTTAAATCTTGAATAGAAACCCATTTATGATGTTGAATGGTAAAACACATGATCAAATAATTCTTGTACTACTCTAAATAATGTAATTCTAATGTACCCTATTTTTCAAAGTTCTCAATATCTTCTAGTTATTTAGGAATAATAGTCAGCTTGCATAGATGTGTATTTGGAGATTTATCTTTTAGTTATTCTCCTATTTCAATATGGATTTGGTGGTTAGGTCCCACATTTTACCTATGGGGTTTTAGATTGATTTTGAACTGAAATTATTGTAAACTTATTATCCACCTATAAATCTTTCCTCCTAACATTGTTTTATTAAAAATGTATTGCAAAGTTGGGTGATATGTAAATTTCATACCCTTACAGAAACCTTTTGATATCCCAGATGTACCTAAACTTTCTAAAATAATACATTCCATAAATAATGCACATAGTCACCTTGGAAGGATTTAGAGATTAGTATGTTACCTATTGGAATAGATTTGAGTGATTTTCATCTCCAAAGTGTATCAGATGGAGTTAGAATAGCTTATCTCTAGTCCAATATTGGATGATTGTCGTTTGGGTTCTAAACACAGGGAAAACATTTTCCATTAAAATTCACCATTTTTATGGACATTGTACAACCCTTTTTTGAAGAAATGGGAGACCCCTCTTTAAAACTGTTAATTTCAAAGTGCCTAGATTTTTAGTGCCTCTCTAAAAAATGTATCTATGTGGAAGTCCTCAAAATTTACATCCTACCCCATTTTGCCTAGTGTCTAATGTGATTAAAATGATAATTTGGCCTTCCCTATAAGATTATAAGTTTAAACAAATTCAATTCCTCATTGTGTTTTAAGGAATCAAAGTAATTTCATACTTAGAGTAAATTTTTTTTGTGCTAGCAATTTTTTATACAAATTTCAAATTGTATTGAAGTTCCAAGAGTCTCAATTCCTAGAGATTAAGTCTTTTAGAGTCATAGTCTCCAATAGTCCTATGTGGTACCTCGTATATTCCCATTAGTGGGTAGGTGAGCATATTTATTGATTATGTGGCTTCCATTTCGTAGTTAGTTTATTTTTCTTAAATTTCTATAGGAGTGACCAAATGAAAGAGTGTCATATGGCCCCTCATGCTAGAGGTGCCAATATCCTAGACCTATTAGAGATATCAAAGCTTGGGAGAGCCTGACAGAATGAAGGAGTACCACATAGATTTTTTTAGATCTTTCAGTCTCCTAGACCTATCATATATCTTATAGCTTAGAAGAGCCAAACAAAATGAATGAGTACCTCGTGTCCCATATTTTTAGAGTTGTCAGTCTCTCAAACCTCTTAAAGATGTCAGACTCTGAGAGAGCTCGAACAAATGAAGGAATACCACATTACCCCTCCTATAAAATATCTTAGTCTCCTAGACCTATAAGAGATGTCAAATCCTTTGGGATCTTGATAAAATGAAGTAACATTATGTGGCCTCTTTTATTAGAGCTATTTGTCTCCTAGA
>JARHVA010004877.1:1135000-1170000 GCA_037957365.1 Torreya grandis
ACACATTCGGTAGATATGCATTTTAGTTGAATTTTAAAGTTTTATTTCCATATGATTTTAATTTTATAATACAAAATATAAGATCATTGAGGAGAAGGTGAGATCATTTTTGAAAAGAACAGAAGTTAGGTTATATAAGATTTATCCTATAAACTATAAATTCATTTATGCATTTTCTTAATTATTATTGTTTAATGAAGTTTAGTTTATATATTATTTAGTCTATAAAATATAAAATCATTCAAAAAAATCATTTTTGAAAAATTTACCAACATTTTTGGTTTTATTAGTGTTTGTTTGTTCTTGATTTATTTGGGATCTTTGTATTTCACTTGGCCATGTTTGCTCACTAATTTTAAAATTATTTTTCTTATTTCTTCTTTTGACAGTGGTTGCTTCTATTTTAGTCTTCATAGGCCCTTGTATATCATCATCAATATTAGCAAAATTAAATTCCAATGGCTCTATCAATCTTTCTTGTGAGATTTATGGTATAGACTCTATTCTAATTTCACTTTCATGAATATAAATTTAGAAAAAATCCATCACATGTTATACTTCTCTCTTCATTGAAATTTTATCATTACCATCCACATCGACATTATATTTGTAAGACGATGTCTTTGTACTCTATCTCAATTTTATTATTGTAATAGTTCTCTTTCTGCATCAATCATTTTATTTGCATGCATTGATATTTGTAATCTTCTTAATACAGCTTGGTCTTGTTGAGAATTTTGTGCACGATGAGCTATCATATATTCTATATGTTCTCTCATTTGTCTTTCTAGCTCTTCGATTGACAATTCAGCTCTACATTTTGTAAATCATTGTCTTTCATATTCATTTTTGTTTATTCTATCCTCATCTACCATCAGTAATCGTCATTTTTGTCTTCGCTATTCTTTAAAGTATTCTCTAACATTCTCTCTTTTGTTCTTCATATTATTTTTTCTATTGTTCATTTTCAAACTGGATTTTTTGTCAAATTATATTCCCTAGATATTTATTAAATAATTTTTATATTAGTCATATAACTATAATACTATTATAATATATTCATATTAATTAATATATAAAATTATATATATATATATATATATATAATAACTAATTATCTTAAAATGATGTAAAACTCACAAACCTGATATAAAAAATAATTAAATAATTAAATATCATATTTTACAAACTAAACTAAAATTAACAATTATATATAAAATTATATCAATGTAAATGAAACTTTCAATTTTTAATTATAATTTATGTGAAAAGATACACATTCATTAAATATGTATTTTACTTGGATTTTAATGTTTTAATCCCATATGATCTTAATTTTATAATACAAAATATAAGATCATTGAGAAGGTGAGATCATTTTTAAAAAGAATTGAAGTTAGGTTTATATAAGATTTATCTTGTAATTTATAAATTCATTTAAAATAATCTAAAGATCACTGTGTGTTTTTTTTAATTATTATTATTTAATGAAGTTTAATTTATATATTATTTAGTTTAGAAAATATAAAATCATTAAAAAAAAAAGCAAGAGATCGTTAGCCTATTTTTCTATTAATTTATGGGTATTTTTTCTTTTTTCTCCCCTCTAAACTAAAGTTTACGCATATTATTTCTATATAGAACTGGGAAGAAGTGGCCATAAATCACTGTCTTAAATATATGTTTTAATTGAAGTTATGTTATAAAATTTACATATGATTTATATTATAAAATATGCTTCATCTAGATAAAGCCTTCATTTTACTTGCAAGGTTGGATGGAAGAACTATTTTGCTTGTCTTGCAATTTAGGGTAATGTATTAGGATAGAGAATGTTTTAGTAAATGTAAAGTTTTAATTTTTAAATTTATGTTAATGTATTTTAAATATGATGCATCTACATTGTAATTATTTTGACTCAATCCATATAGTAATGTAGTGGAAGATAAGATGTAGTTAGAATAAATTTTTTCTAATATTTTTAATTTTAATTACAATAATGAAAATTGAAATAAATAGATTTTTTACATTATTAACAACTAAAATATATATGAATCTTGTATATATATTAGAAATACCAGAAATTTGAAATAAAAACTCACAATTTTTTTTTGAATCCTCTCTATTGTGCTATGCTCTACATTACAACATGATGTTTTTCTTGTTTGAATTGGTGAATGCTATTTTTTTATTTTATTTTATTTTATTTTGTGTGTGTGTGTGTGTGTGTGTGTGTGTGTGTGTGTGTGAATTTCAATTATTTTAAATGGTACATCAAGTCATATTCTCTAAAAAGTCAGCTTCTAATTAATTATTTGCCAACCCACTCGCACCATTACACCCTTTCACTCTCCTTGGTGAATACCACTATAGGGAATACCTATCGGTGTAATAAATATATTAGTTACAAAATTATTTGTTATATTATATATATCAAATAATTAATAACAAAAGTCAATGCATGAAAGGAAATTTTGATATAAAAGATATGTGTTAGTCATGAGAATCTAATAATTATCTTTAATTTGGGTTTGGTGTATGATTTGGGCCACTTGGATTAGGATATCATCTAAAATAACCTATCATTTCCCTACCATTAGTGCATGGCTCACCTTGAAATATTTTACTACTTGCATATTTTGTATGGCCTTGAATTTTTTCTAGGGGTCTAAGTATGGAATTTATGTAGTTTATTAAGTCTGATGTAATTGACCTAGATGTTAATTTACTAGTATTATTGAAGAATAAAAGCTACAAGATATACTCTGAAATCTCAGTGTTTTGTCCTCACATTAGCAATATTATAATGCTAATTCAAGCCACACATTGGATGTGGATCCTTGTTTTAACCATATCAGCTCATAGATTGTGCTTATCCACCATTAAAAATATAAAATGACAAATCAAATATGCCACCACCCTACATGCTGCAAACCCCTTTGCAATGGGTTCAGGTCATGTAAATCTAAACATTTACCCCAAATCAAGATCTATCTTTAATATGGGACCTCTAATGTATGATAACAAATATAATATAATATAGGGTACCCTATATTATAGAGTTATTAAATATTGTAATAATAATTTTAAATAAATATTAAATATCTCAATCAATGACTATACTTTCACAACATTCACATTGTATCACAAAAGATGTCCCCTTATGCACCCATGTAGGATGCACTCTGAAAAAGCTTTGGTACTCACTTCAAATGCAATGAAAGAAACAAGATAGACTTCATCACCTCAATTTATTCCCCGCAATCAATAAAATTATAGTATTGATTTGATTCAAACATTGGACATGGAGTCCTTCCATAATCAGATAAAAATAGTCAGTAAAATATGCCACCACCTTCCAAGATACAAATCCATTTTTAATAGGTATCACCCTCAAATTGGGGCATGCATATGATATGTGTCCTCTAGTGTATGACATCACTTGAAATATTTTGTTATTGCCCCTCATCATCACCACTCAATTCATTGTGAAATATTACACCACCTACAAGTTTTGTATGGTGTTTCCCTCTATTATCATATTACCAACATTAGATATAACCTATCAATAAGAATCCATCAATTTATATGTATATATTATATAATAAATAATGTGTATTGTTACTTTTATTTATTTAACTACCATTGTTACTTTACTTTGGAAGGTAGGCAAGGCTTTCTGGGTGGTGAAATAGACCTCATAAACACATGTATGGGACAAACATGTATTTTCTATTTAAAAATAGTAAATATTGACACCCATAATGTCCATCGACAACCTTTACAGTCTTTTACTATGACATGTTGGAATAACAACAAGCTCATTGCCATCTCATATCTTATTTCTTCTCTATATATGCTCTGTTTGAATTCTCAATCCATAAACACTAAAAAAATCAAGATGAAGGACTTGCAAATTATTCTCATAACACAAAAAAAATGTAGACGTAATCATGGTCTAAGGAAATGAGTTATAAATAGTGATGAATGTGGAAGTTGGATTTTTGATTTGTGTTGTGAGGCACACATGACAATCCATGCAGATGCAATGTGGTTGGTCCCACACTGACATTTATTACATTCTTGGTGGTTTTTGTTATGCAAGGACCTGTGGGGTGTTTGGTTTACATGTTCAATGATCCTAATGAAAATAGGATTATGGGCCATCCTACTACTGAAGTTTATCCTTGTGTAACAAACATTGTTCCCTTCTAATCATTACTTCATTGCTTCTTTGTTGCTTCCTCTCTTTACATTGTTAAGTTGGAGGTTTATTACTGTAACTTTAAATGAATGTAATGAAAATAGTTTTGAAGCTCAATGGACTCTTGGTGGATATTATTTTATAATTCACAAATACCTACAATGTATTTTATTTATTTTTAATACTTGTTTTTATGATGAATATGAATTTATAGGTAGGATTTATAGTTTCTATTATTATTAAGTGTTTTATCCAATAGCTAATATTATTTTTTTGTATTAAAAATCAAATTTTAATCCCAATATATTGTCTCTTGTTCATTGACATTGGATTCCCATAGTCTAAATATATAGATAGTACCTCCCCTACACCCTACCCACATCTCAATAACTAAATGAAGGGAAAAAACTTGTTTTTAGGTGTGATTTGAGATGAATCTTAGTTTCCCCAAGGGTGCAAGGAATGATAGAATAATTGTAAATTTAATTTTCATGATTTTATTGAGTTGGCCTAATGGTGAAGACCATATGCTCTTGAAAGGGAAGTCATAGGTTTGAATCCTGCATGGGTAACATACATAGGCCCCGTATTTGAATCATAGTAAGGTCCCTCCCCATGATGGGAATACGAAGTGATCCCATATGTTGTAAGCTACCTCATAGACCATAAACAAGCTCCTTAGCATCATGGACCTTAAAACCTATAATATTATATTTATTATATGTTAAGTGTTTTCTTTTCATTTATAGAGTATATTCCTCTTTTAAGTGTACAATGTGAGTATCGACTACTACATGAGAATTAAACCTACTATTAATATGATAAAAGACCTAAAATAATCAAAGAAAAGAAAGTTGGTTGTATTCAAAGAAATTGAGGGAAGAGCATAGATTGGTCTATATAAGATCTATTGAGTTTTTTTCTCTGTACTAGACACATTTGCCTTTTAGATTAATTATTATTTTTATTTGTAGGGTGTTTTTATAAAAATTGAATAATCCATTGATTTCATAAGATTTTATTTTGATGGGTGCTATAAAGTTATCATTTTGTAGAGTTGATGCTTGAGAAATTACGATTATAGAGAGTGACTTGGAAAATTATAAGTACCCAAATTTTATAAGCTTCCCTATTAATGAATCTACACTCTATATATGTTACCATATTTTGATTGAATCTCTAATATAAAATTAGTAGATACAACTAAAAAAATATAATTTTTTTTATGTAATTCGATGGATTTTTATATCCACATACAATGAAGAATGATAAAGATAAGACAGGTGTTGCTTACCTACTTTTGTGTTGTGCACATCTTATGGAAAGGTCAATAGGCTACTTCTCTACTTTCTTTCTATGATTCCATGTTTGAGTCATGATGTCTAGTGTTGGAATCCAACACCAATTGCTTAGAATAAATCATCAAGACATTTGAAAGAAATGGTTGTGAGGGTCTCACTTCATAGAAGGGATGATAACCATTTTATGAAATTTGGATATTGATTATCGCCTCTTACCTAATGTTAATTTATGAATTATGCCCATGTTTTCCCTCACTTCTACGTGACTTCCCTCCACATCTATGACATAAATATGTTTGGCATTTGCCTTGCTATTTTAATCTAATAAGTTGTTTGGCATTTGGTTAGGCAAGATGAAAATTGGGTGTTCATCTCACAATGAAAATGCCTTATGTGTAATTAATTAAAAATAAAGTCATTAGCAACAAGATAGACTTAATAACCTCAATGTATTTCCACCACATTAGCGACATTGCATTGTTGATTTGATCCACACATCAAATGTGGATTCCTTCTGTAATTAAATAGAAAATAGTTAATAAAATATGCTACCATCTTGTCATTACCCTCATCATTACCACCCATCTCACATCAAAATTTTTTGCCACTTGCATGTTTTATATGGCCTTGTGATTTATTACATGGTTAGGAGCATCTATTTCAAGTATAAAACTAAAGAGGACTTTGGCATTGAGATTTTGACGTAGGAGGCATCTTAAGGTAGCTCATATATATTTTAATTAATTGTAAGGATAACTTATAATGTCTAAGTTTGTGTAGGGGTGGAAGAGTCAACAATGTTGAATATGGAAAACAAAAGTAAGGAGACATTATGGCCAGATGTACTTTCAAGCCACTGAATGGTGAAGGGCAACATCTCTATGAATCCCTAGGAGTCAAATATGTTGTCCTTATCATCAAATTGGTTTGTGAAGGTAAAGGGTCGAAGTAGGTGAAATTTCAACATAGCCAAGTTGGGCTCCTACTAGATAGTTCATCATTTAAAGTTTATGTGGGCGAACATGTGTCAAGCATGAATTTGTTACAGTAAGGCATTTCCCAGATTAGTAGATGAATCTCATATATTTTCTTCCCACTTCAAAATATTTCACCACTTGCAAGTTATGCATGGTCTTGCACTTTATTCCATGGGTATGAGTATGGTGTTTCTATATTCCTTAACTCAAATGTAATTACTTTAGGTGTCAATATATTGGCAACACATGAAAATATGTTACAATATAAACATTGAAACCTCAATGTCTTGTCTCCACATTAGTGACATTACAACACTAATTTGATTCGCATATAAGATGTGGAGGTTTCATGCAATAAAATCAGCCTCATGTTATCCTCATCAATCCTTGACAATAGAAAACATTCAATTAAAGCACTTGCCACCTTACACGCTATGTACCCCTTTACAATGGATGCAAGTCATGCAACTTCAACATTATCTAATCCTTTAATTCCTTGGGATTTACATTTTATGGTTGTTACAATCTACCAAAAGATATATCTATATTTCGTGTTTATTTTGAAAGCATTTGATCGTAATTAGAAAGACAAAGTCTACTACCTATAATCTCATGGATCAACTTAAATATAATATGGAAAAATCTTAACTAAATAATTAGCCTTAATAAAAAATGCCACCATATTTGATATAGTTTGATATTATATCATATTATATTTTAGTATTAGATTATATAATATATATTTTAATATTAAAATATATAATATTACAATACAATATAATATTAAAATCTATATTATATAAAATATAAAATATTTATATATATTATATAAATAATATTTTATAATTAAAAAATTATAATATACTTTTTGATATTTAATTAATAAATATTTTATATCATATCACCACACATGGTTGTTTTCCTTGCACATACCGTTTTTAAGGCTTTCCTTGTCCTATCCGTTAGCCCAAATTTAGAGGAAGAAATAGGTATACGTCAAGAGATTTTTACGTTAAACTATGAATATATTATTATATTTTTTCATATCATGGGCCTTTGGTGACGCTTAAGGCCAATTATGTATTGCACTTATTTAGGGGATCCAGCGTATTCCATAGTGTATAGAGGTCAGTAACGCCATATTTAGTTTGATTTATAAAGTTAGGCGTCTTTTTCTCTGGGATGAAAATAGCGAACTGCCGAGTAATTTGAGTTGCGTAGAAGTATCAAACCCTGATAAAGTTATTGCAAGCGCTTAAAGTCAAGAAAGATGGTAAATTATTCCATGGCGCAGACAGTCGAACAAGGTAATGAACTTTCTGCAGTCGCAATGGACGCACAAAGGTCTATCTCGGCCACCTTCACCTCAAGACCTTTGGGCCAGAAAAGCCGTTTTAGCGTTCAAAATATTCCTATATTCCGTTTCTTGGTGGCGCAGATAAGACACTTATGCTCACACGTGTCAGTACCTCATAGATGGAAAAAAATTCAACAATTTAGGGCGTATGGGAAATGAATCTTTGCATACTCTACCATATAAAACGCCTCCGTCATAATAACGTATGCAAGCAAATATGTAACATAAACAATATAGTGTTGCTTCGACACTATTATAGTTAGGTCGACTGGTGCACATTGAAAATTTGGCACACTATGTTAATTTCTATAACCCAGCAACAGATTAATTCCACAATAAATTCATAGACATAAATCTGATTTATAACGATTAATACAACTGGCTTAATTAACAACTAATAATAGCAGAAGCAAAAAAAAACAATAATAAGCCAATACAAAAAGAAGACAGTAACACAGATATACCTAGGAAACCCCAATGCGGGGAAAAAACCTACAAATGTTGGATCTTCTATTCAGCCTAACAGCAAACTTCTCTTTTGCAAAAATACAATGTAAGAGTTTGCTACAACAATCTTACTTTTATAGAGAGCCTAGCTGCTTTACTTAGCTTGCAAGAAAAAGAAGTTTTCCTTGATTTCTTTGGCTTTTCTATTTTTACACATAAAATCACACTAGGATTTATCTCATCCTTACAAACTTAGAAACATTCTTGAAACTACTATTCCTGAAAATCCAACTCAAATTGTTTTAAAACATATCTAATCTTGAGTTGTTTTAAAAAAATTCCACATTCCACCTTTCGAGCTACAAAAATCAACACTCCCTCTTAGCGAGGAAGGTGTTCTGCACCACACCCAACTTGTCCCTGAAGAATTCAAACTCGCTCTTCATCAAGGCCTTCGTTAGGATATCTGCAATTTGTTTATCGATAGGAATGTAATTGAGCTTCACTATCCCCTTCTCCACACAATCTCTGATGAAGTGATACTTGATCTCAATGTGCTTTGACTTGTCATGAAACACTCGATTCTCAGAGAGTTTGATACAACTCTGATTATCACAATAAATGACTGTAGGATACAGCTTCTAATTAAAGAGCCCAGCTAGAAGTTTTCGAAGCCAGATAGCCTCACATGTAGCCATACTGGTGCCATATACTCAGCCTCTGCAGAACTCAGTGCAACTAACTTCTATTTCCTGCTATACCAAGAGTCTGCTCCTAATCCCAAACTAAAACTACACCCTGAAGTGCTCTTTCGATCAGCTGTACTGTCTGCCAAATCTGCATCAGTAAACCCCTTGAGCTTCACTCCATCCTGTTGAACATACTTCAGCCCATAATTAACTATGCCTTGGAGATATCTCAAAACATGCTTTGCAGCTATCCAGTGAACACGTTTAGGTTCCACCATAAACTGACTGAGTGAGTTCACTACTTAACAAATGTCTAGCCTAGTGTTGACCAGATACATAAGAGAGCCTATCAACTTTCTGTATAAAGTAGGGTCCACTGCCTCTGATCTAAAAGCATCAATCTTCTTCCATTTGGTCACAAGTGGCGTTGACATAGGCTTATAGTTTTCCATCCTGAATCACTTCAAGATATCAATTAAGTACTTCCCTTGTCCAAGGAAGATTTCTCCCTCTTTCTACCACACCTCCAATCCAAAAAGTAGTGCATCAACACCAAGTCCTTCATCTCAAACTCTCCTACAGGATCCCGCTTGCAGTGTGCTATGTGCTATGAGAAATAGGTCGTCAAGATATAACAATAATATGAGAAGTTTACCCTTCACCTGAACATAGTACAGGTTCGAATCTGCCTCACTCTTGATGAAGCCCACACTCTGCAAGTAACTATCAATACGTGAATACTGTGCCCTAGGAGCTTGCTTGAGTCCATACAGTGCTCTTTTCAATCTGCATACATGAGAATCCCTCTCATGTGCTTCAAACCCTTCTGGTTGCTCTATCTAAATCTCTTCCTCAATCACCCCGTTGAGGAAGGCCGTCTTTACATCCATCTGATGAATCCTCCAACCCATCTGTGCTGTTATAGAAATGATAGCTCTTATGGATGAGTACCTGGCTACTGGAGTGAAAGTCTCATCATAGTTGATTCCTTCATTCTATGAAAACCCCTTAGCCACAAACTGAGCTTTGAACTTTTCCACACTACCATTTTCAGCATGCTTAATCTTATACAACCATCTCGAGCCCAACACATACTTATCTTCTGGTCTAGGTACTACCTCCCACACACTATTCTTCATGATGGAGGAATATTCTTCCACCATGGCATCTCTCCATACTTGGTGCTTGGATGCCTCCTAAAAATTGGAAGGCTCTACTTCAATTAATTCACTCATAAGTGCCACATAATATGAATAACATCTGGAAGCCCTTCTTTGTGTGACTAAATCTTGAGGATCACCTACATACTAATAAGAATTTGAGGCTGAGGAATTATTTGTTCCTCTATCTGATCATCCTGCTTGTTCTACTCTCCAGCTTGTGTGACTGATGTTTGAGGAATTTGTGCTACCTCAACTATGGATGTTTGTTCCTCCTCATTCATCAAGTTACTTGACTTCTGAAGAGCCCTCTCTTCCTCAAACTTCACATCTTTGTGAACCACTATTTTCCTGAGAGCAGGAATATAAACCCGATAAGCCTTAGAAGTTTCACTGTACCCAACAAGGATACCCTTCTCTATAGTAGGTTCCAATTTGGTTCTCTTCTCGTCAGGAATGTGACAATACACAAGACATCCAAAGATGTGAATGTGCCCCAAATCTGGTTTCTTACCAGTGAATGCCTCTTTTGGAGTCAATTTGTCCAATACTTTGTGAGGGCTCCTATTCTACAAATACACAGCTGTGTTGCAAGCTTCTACCCATAAGAACCAAGGTAGATCCTGATCATGAAGCATGGCTTTGGCTACTCCAATGATAGCTCTAATCTTTCGTTCAACAACCCCATTCTGTTGAGGGTTCTACAGAACTATCAACTCTTTCTTGATACCTTCCTGAGCATAAAAATCTTTGAAGGCATTCAAGGTATAGTCGCCTCCATTATCAAACCTTAGTCTCTTGATCTTCTTCCCAGTTTGGTTCTCCACGAGAGCCTTAAACTCTTTGAACCTACTAAAGACCTCATCTTTATTCTTCATGAAATATATCCACGTCTTCCTGGAGAAATCATCAATGAAGGTAACATAATACTCATATCTATTTAAGGATGTTGTTGACATAGGTGCACACACATCTGAGTGTACGAGATCCAAAATCCCTTTAGATCTAGTGTTGCTACTTGGAAAATTGGTTTTAGCATATTTCCAAAGAGCACAACCCTTGCACACCTCATGCTATTTTGTCTTCATCTCAGGCAGCCCCGTCAATATTTCCTTAAAAATATTAAGTGCTCCATGGTGAAGGTGAGCCATCCTCTTGTGCCACAATTCTCCTATCCCTTTACAGCTACTAACCGACACATGTGCTGGCTCAAATTGTAACTGAAACAAGCTGCCATGCCTAACACCAATCACTTTTGTAGTCATGGAATCTTTGGGATGAATATAGACTTTTCCCCTCTCAAAGGTCATGATGTAACCCTTGTCTTCCAAGGAAGAAATTGAGATTAAATTCTTTGTCATGCCAGGGACATACAACACATCCACCACTAGCAAAGGTTTTTCAGACTCCCTCTAAAACTTAACTGTGCTAATACCAGTTGCATGGTACTTGGCATTATCTCTGACCTCAATATAGAAATCCAGCTTCTTCTCCTCCAACTTGGTGAAACATTCTTTGACTCTCGTCATGTTGCGAGAATCCCCATTGTCAATATACCATACTCTTTTGGCACTTGAACTTGAGAGACAGGCAATGAGTGAAAACTCATTCTCAAATTTTGATGCAAACTCATCCACCTCTATTGTAGCAGCAAATTGCTTCTTTTGCTTGTCCTTATTTTTCTTATTCGGACATTGACTGGCATAGTGACCCATCTGATGGTAGCAAAAACATTAATCTTGCACAGATCTTTCTTCTTCCCACTCTTAGAAGAACCTTGTGATTGCTCTTTATTGGACTTCTTCTTACCATTGCTTGCAAGAGCAAGATTTTCTTCATCTTGACCCTTCTTTGTCTGATCTTCCTGATGAGCACCTTCACAGATCTCCTCCTGAACAAAATCATCCCAAAGTCTTGCCCAATCAGGTAGCTGATCTTTACCAATAACACACTTGACAAACACTTCCCAGTGTTTTGAAAAACTATTCAAGGCTATACGCACCAACTCATCTTTTGTAATCATCTCTCAAACAATAGCAACCTCATCCCTGACCTGTGTCAGCTTGGACAAGTAAGAGGTCACACTCTCGCCTTTGGACATCTTTGTATTATGCAATTTGTCCTTGAGCATCATCTTACAACTCTGATAGTCACTCTGATAAAGTTTTGTGAGTGAATCCCACATCTCCTTGGTGGTGTCTTTCCCTGATAAATGAAGAATTAAATGATATCTTACTCCATCCAAGATAATCCTCTAAGTCTTGGCCTCTTTAATTTCTTGTGAATCTAAGGCAACAGGATCATTTATTGGTAGAGTCACTTCTGTGCTAGCATAGATCCACAGCCTATTCTCCTTAAGAACAGATGTAATCTGAACCTTCCACTGCAAGAAGTTAGACACACCCTCGAGCCTGTCCTCATAGCGAACGCTGGTTGCCATAGCCACAAAAAAAACTGAGGATGAAAGAACTATTTTTTTTTTTGAAATCTGCGTTACAAATATTGGCTTCGTATTCAGAGTTTAGAGCTTTGATACCATGTTTATTTCTATAACCTAGCAAAAGATTAATTCCACAATAAATTCACAAACATAAATCTAATTTATAATGATTAATACAACTGGGTTAATTAACAACTAATAACAACAGAAGCAAAAATAACAATAATAAGCCAATGCAAAAAAAAGATAATAACACAGATATACCCAAGAAATCCCAATGCGGGGAAAAAACCTGCAAATGTTGGATCTTCTATTCACCCTAACAACAAACTTTTCTTCTACAAAAATACAATGTATGAGTTTGCTACAACAATCTTACTTTTATAGAGAGCCTATCTGCTTTACTTATCTTGCAAGAAAAAGAAGCTTTCCTTAGCATGCAAGAAAAAGAAGCTTTCCTTAGCATGCAAGAAAAAGAAGCTTTCCTTGCATTCTTTGGCTTTTCTATTTTTACACATAAAATCACACTAAGATTTATCTCATCCTTACAAACTCAGAAACATTCTAGAAACTAATGTTGTCGAAAATCTAACTTGAATTGTTTTAAAGCATATCTAATCTTGAGTTGCTTTAAAACAATTCCACATTCCACCTTTCGAGCTACAAAAATCAACACACTAGTCGATAATATAAACAACCAACACAATCATGCTAGATAACATGTACAGTTTATTTGGTAAAAAAGTAAAGGAGATTATAAAATATTGATCCAAACATTTTAATTAATTTTTATTTAGCTTAATTTATATCAATTGTAATAATACTGGAAAAAAATTATAGAAAAATTATACACCTAATTTAATATATTAATATCTAAAAAAATTTAAAATTAATATTATATGTAATGTAGATCTTTCCTACATGAAATTGATATTGATATAAATTTTTAATCAAAAAAGATATTCAATAGGGATGAAATCTATAATTTTTACATAAAATTAATATGGAAAATCATCAAAACCACTTTCAACAAAAAATCCATAACTACTTGAAATACTTTCCTGTAATAGAAGATGGATATATTATACATCCAAGTGCAATAGTATCACTTTTATTTTGACATGTGTTTTCAATTAATTGTGAGTTTTCTCTCATAAACGGTGAATAGAAAAAATGCATTCCATTACGACATCGACATATATATAATGAAATGGAATCAAAGCAGTATTTCATATTCATTTGTTTAGTGTATTATGAAATCCAGATAGAATTTAATATTTGTTTAAAAGAAATCAATATTCTCTAGATTTTATAGATTATAAGAATAAAAAATAGGTAGCTTTAATTATTAAAAATATCACCCAATACAAAGTTAGCTTCTTTAAGAGTTTTTGACATGTATTTTTGTTTTATTTTTCAACATGAAATTTAAATGACCCAATATAATGTTGTCATCCTTAAAAGTTTTCGACACAACTTTTTATTTCGTCATTAAACTTTTGAATCTTTTTTTTTTTCTTCTTAACTTTAGTTTTAGAAAGATAAACGAATTCACTACAGTTCTTAACAATCATGAATTATTAAGAAAAAAACTTCTTCAACTTAACTCTTATATTTTATATATTTAAAAAAAAATATATTATATATAAATAATAAATTGCTGAACTAGATAGTGAAATAAGTAATACAACATATGATTTCCAAATAACTTTTCTAACTTTGCTATCAGGGAGTTGCATAGTGATACTATAGTGGTAGTGGGTAGGGTAGATCACCAAGCAAGGTTATACACCTTCTCACATTTGGCATCAGATTCTTCTCCAATAGCATTGCTGACTCATTCAGATGGAGTTAGCAAATTATGGCATGAGCGGTTTGGCCACCTTAACTACTGCTAGCTTGAGCAACTTTACAAAAATGACATGGTCATTAGCTTGCCTCATGTCCAATTCTCAAAAGGAATTTGTGAGGGGTGCTCCCTTGGGAATCATCTTGAAGCAAAACTTGACAAAGGCAAAGCTTGGAGGGCTTCACAACCTTTGGAGTTAGTCCACAGTGATGTATCAGGACCCTTTCCCAAACCATCTTTCACAAGGGCCAAGTACATCCTCACTTTAATAGATGATTTCTCTAGGTAAACTTGAATATATTTTCTTAAACAAAAGTCTGAAGTGTTTGAAAATTTTCTAGACTTCAAGGCTCTTGTTGAGAAACAGAGTGAAAAATTCATCAAGGTTCTTCGAATTGATAATGGAGGGGAGTATGTCAGCATTAGGTTTGAGTAGTTCTGCACCACAGAGGGGATTAATTTACAGTGCACAATCACTTACAGTCCTTGATAGAATGGGGTTGTAGAATGAAAGAATAGGTTCTTAAAAGAGATGGCTAGCTGTATGATTCACTCCAAATCCTTAGCACCACAGTACTGGGTCGAAGCCATCAATTGTGCTTGCTACATTCAAAATAGGGTTCCTCACAAAGCTTTGAAAGGGATAACACCCTTTCAAGCTTGGCATAAAATAAAACCTGATATTGAGCACCTTAGAGTTTTTGGATCCCCAGCCATGGCCTACATTCTGAAGAAGAAACACAAAGCTATGGAACATCAGTCCAAGCCTTACATCTTTGTAGGATACCTAGATGGTATTAAGGGATATCGCCTTCTAGATTTAGTCACTCATGAGTTGTTCATCGAGAGAAGTGTCCATTTTCAGGAGAGTTCTAGAGACTCAACACATGACACTTCTTCTCCCTCATCAGATCTACTTCTTCATGATGATTCCTCATCAGATTCAGATTAGCCATAGTAGGTTCTTGACCCAGAGACATCTTCTTCTTCTTTGAGTTCAGACAGTGAGGACAGTGATGTAGAGTCATCCACCTCTAGTCAGTTAGAGGATGAGGAGTTATCACCTGAATCGCCCACTTTTGGGGCACTTTGGCCCAGATAGACACTTGAGAGGGCTGGCACTTGGGCAGGAGATCTCGCAAATGACAGACATACTAGGGGGGATTTTCAGAGAGATCCACATGCCTTCTTTGCTACAATTTTGGATCCATAGAATTTTTGAGAGACATTGGGGGTACCTGAGTGGGATAATGCTATGGGGGAAGAATATTATTCCTTATTCAAAAATCACACTTTGGATTTGACTTCACTTCCTAAGGGAAGAAATATGGTTCAATGTAGGTGGATATATTAGACCAAGTTTGTAGCAAATGGGTCAGTTGATAAGTACAAGGTGCAATTGGTCACCAAGGGTTTCTCACAAGTGGCAGGCATTGACTACTTAGAGACCTTTGCACCTATTGAAAAGATGACTTCTATCCGATTCACCTTGGCTATTACCATAGCACATGGTTGGGATGTGCATTAGATGGATGTGAAGAGTGCCTTTCTTCACGGAGACATAGAGGAGGAGATCTACATGGAGCAGCCACCAAGATTTGTTCAAGATTTTTTCTTAGTATGCAGACTTAGGAAATCTATCTATGGCCTCAAATAGGCCCCTCAGGCTTGGTATGCCAAGATGGATTACTTGTTTCTCATAGCGGCTTTCACTAGGTGCCATTCTGATCCCAATGTCTACTTCTTATGACAGGATGATTCGCTCTTGATTTTGGTTCTATATGTTGATGACCTTTTGATCATCGAGAGTTATTCATCAGCTATTGCAGTGGTGAAGGCATCTCTTCAGGATAGATTTGACATGATAGACTTGGGTTTGTTGCACTACTTTCTTGGTATCGAGATCTCACATTCAGATTTAGGTATTTCTCTCGCACAACCTAAGTATGCTCTTGACTTATTGGCTCGGTTTCACATGGCTGATTGCAAGCTATCTATAACTCCCTTTCTATCATGAGTCAACCTTGAGGCTGATTATTCTCACCATTAGTTGATGCCACTCGGTATCGACAACTTATTCGTAGTCTCATCTACTTGACTCACACCAGGTCCAACATATTATATACAATGGGACTTGTCTCCAAATTTATGTAGGAACCTCATGAGCTGCATTAGAAAGCAACTAAGAGGATCTTGCATTACATACAGGGTTTACATAGATACGAGATTCATTACAGATTTGGCACAAAGGTTGACTTGGTTGGATATACAGATTCAGACTGGGGTAGCAATTCACAGACTCACAAGTCCACTTCTAGTTACAGTTTCTCTCTTGGTTTAGGTCCTATCAGTTGGTCTATCAGGAAGCAAAATGCTATTGCTATATCATCCACAGAAGTAGAGTGTAGGGGAGCTATTAATGTAGCTACTGAGGCTATTTGGCTTCAGGGGATTCATTCTGAGTTTGGCATTCCTATCAGGCAGCCCACCATCATTTATTGTGACAACTAGAGTACCATTCAGATTTGCAAGAATTCAGTTCATCAGTAGCAGACCGAGCACACAGAGATTCACATGCATTTCATTCAAGAGTTCATTCATAATCAGGTCATTCACTTGATATTTTTTCAGTCTTCAGAGCAAGTTACAAACATCTTCACCAAACCTTTCACTTAGATTAAGTTCATTCATCTATGAGCTCTTCTTGGGGTGCAGTCCACATTTGCAGTAGCATCATCTTCAAGGGGGGCCTTCTAGCCTCTTATTTTCTTTCATGTCTCTCTTTTGGGGGGGAGGAGTTTTTTTGAACGGGTTTTCTCCTTTTCTCTATCTTATGGGAGATTGCATTTGTACATGGGTACCTCATCAGGCCTAGTTGTTGGGACCTATTTTCTATTTCCACACTGCCCACCTAAGCTGTGCTTATGGGGGGTATTAGTGTAGGTTTTTATTTTGTCCTATTTATTAATTAAGAAAATTGTATTTCTTGTGTATACATATAGTTTTCCTACATTTGTAGGATAGGCTAGCTTGTGTGGAGGTGTGTGTCATAGGTGTCATAAGAATGTCATAGGTAACTCCCTTGATGGGAGTTTTTTCTCTATTCTTAGCACCTTGTCACCATATTTCATGGAGAAGTTACTGTCTATTCTTGGGGTGCCTTGTCCACCTTTTGTGGAGAAGTTAATTTCGTACTCTCCTATATGTATTCCTCACTTTGGCCATCTCATGCTAATTATATTTTGGTTTTTTCTATTTTGTCTTATGCAATATATCTTCTTGTGTTATTTTCAAATTGCTTTAGCATCTATGTGGTGTGCACTTGCTTCAAATTGTGTGATTATGTCTCCATTGCACTCATATTATCTAGATTCTAGAAACATCCAATAGATCTACCCCTATGTTAGGGGCTTCTTTATTATCATTTTTAATAGTTTGGTTGACCAAAATAAGGTGGCTCTTGCTAAACCTTGGACTTGGTATTAACATATCCTTATTATAAAACCCTAGAGCCCTTCCTTCAATCTTATAATTGAAAATATTATTGTTGGTCCTATTTAGATTCAATTTTTGTATCTACCATTTTAATTTTAGATTGATTCCTATGTTTCAGTCATTGGTGCTAGTGTCTGGATCCAATAGTAGTATCCATGGCCAAATAAGTGATACTTCCAAAACCTAATAACTCAACCAAAATATACAATCCTGCATAATTTACACCTATTTCTAATCCATATATTCATTCACATAGTAAATCACCTATGTACCATTATTTATTATTTGGTGCAATATATTTCAATTATTTTACTTTACTATTTTTAACAGTCTTAGTTGTATAAATTTTAAACATTGTTTATATAAGTTTTTTTTATTAATTAGACTATTATAGATTAATTTATCATCCTTGTGTTAGACTTACTTCTGTATTTATTAAACTTATATACCCCACATCTAAATTTTGAGTTTAAAAACTATGCACTTGTGGTGATTGCATGTTTGATCCTTTCTTCTTGTATTTACCTTATATTTTTGACTTATATCAATGATTATCTACGTTTATAATTGGTATTTTCTTCCATTTTATTTAGTTGCTTTTATATTTTTTCTTTCCCATTTGGATTTGGATTTGGTATTTTTATTTTTATCTTCTGCTTGGAAATTTTTTTGTCAAACCCATTTGGGTTTGGTTTCTATATCTAGCACATTAATTCTAGGTTGATTTATATCTTTCATCTATTGGTGATTGACACTTCAGATTCTATCATTTCCCATACCACATGTTATTAGATTATAGTTAGTTTAGATGTTTTATTAGATATCATAACTTCTATTAAATTAAGTGTTAAATACCAGAGCTAGAATCAATCCCTATATTATGAGGGACTACCTTTTAGATGTTGTAGGTGTTTCTTCATGGTTATCTGGCCTCTTATTAATCTTCCTCCAATTAAAAATTTAACTATTCTTTATGGAAGGATGTTGGTGTTGATAACCTTTCAGTTCCTCTTGTGATCCCCCATCCTAATTATGGTGATGGCACTCCTGAAGTGAATCATAAGATTCCTAAAGTGAGTGTCGAGAACTCTTATATGTTTTTATTGATCATATAAATGTCACTAATAGGTTTGAAGGTATTGGTGGGTTGAATACTACTAATAAGTATGTTTATATTTTAGGGATTATAGTTGGTAATTTCAAATACTCTATTGAGGGTCTAAATATTTCATGTACTCTGGATGAGTGGACTATAGATCAGGAAAAATAAGGGTGGCTTGTCCCAAGTTAACTCTATATGAATCTCTGCTTTCCCCATAGAAAAAAGAATGAGAAGCATTTAGGTTTAGGGTTTTTGGCCTTTCCTTGGTCCTTAGATTTATAGTATTGGTGTTATCTAGATGTGAAGGCTGAAAGATCCTTAATTTTTTGTGGTTTTAGTTTGGTTTTATGTTTTTCCATTACTATGTTGCTATCTTGGGAATTCTTAAGTGCTCTTTAAGGATTTTGTCCTCCATTAAATGGTTTTAGGTTATTTTAGCTATTTTTGTAAATTTTTTTCCCTCATGGATTTTCATCCAAGGTAAATGTATATAATATGAAACACATTTATTTGATCAACATCAATGAGCAAAACACAGTATATTTGAGGAGAATTTTGAAGTGTATGTGGACTTTTTATGCCAAAAAGTGGGACATGTTATTAAAAAATTTAAACTTTTCTATTACAAAATAAATTATATTTAATGTTTCAAAGTGACTATGACTCATTTCAAAATCTTTGATATTTAGGATCAAAGGGACAATTTAACATCCATGTGTTTCAATATCCTACATTAGATCATGATTTATAAAAATTGTGTTACGTCGTATAATTTTTTCCTTACTTATATTAGGAAATAATTTATGGAAATTATGATTCTCATATCCATACTAACACTTTATCATAATTAAAGAGGTTTATTATCCTAAGACAAATATTCTATTAGATAACCACTCTCTGTAGCTAGTGGAGTTGTTTTCAGTTGAGCTGTTAAATCAGTTAAAGAGCAATGGTCATAATTTTGTTTGAAGTACCATTTTATATTTATCACCTTTTTCACACTATTTAAGAACCCTTATGGGTTTTAAAATAATTAACACACTGATATACCACCCTTTGAAGGTTTTGAATAGGTTTTAATAATCATGAATCCTCCCTTTATAGGGTAACAACCTTATTGCCCCTATTTGCAAAGATTCTTTCCTTAAAAAAAACATATTTTTAAAAGTTAACAAAAATTTCAAGTTTGCAATACCTTACTATGATAGAGGAAGCATAGTCTACAAAGATACAAATAAGATGAATTAGGATGATTTAGAAATTACTAAAAAATTACAAATGAGGATGTAAAATAATATGGCATGGAGGATTTGTATTAAATATGTATAAGTTGAGTAGGTGGAATGTATTGAGGTTCATCTGCAATCCCTCTAATGGACCTATTAATATTTTTCAAAATTATTTTTAATTATTTCAATCAACCAATCTATCCCTGACCAGATTGAATATTTTACAAAGGAGATCTTAGATTTACATAATGGCTTGTATATCATCATCAGTGACAACTACAATAATTGGCTTGTGTTTTTCAACATTTTATTAGATGCACTTGATCATCTAATATATTTTATTGAAATACCATTATGATTAAGTGCCTGTAAACATGTTGTAGAGAATATATAACTCCCAAGTGTGCATTTTATACATGACACTATCTCTCAATGTGAGAGACTCATCAAGAACATTATACATTTCACATGGTGTCACCTTAGTTCTACACTATCACCATATATATTTATATTTAGGAGATATTCGGTGTCATATCATTCCAATAATGTTGAAATTTTGTCCTTATAGTCAATCATATTCCTATAAAACTATGTATCCTATTGTATAGTGGTGTTTATAATATTTAATACTCTAACAACTAAAAACAAACTAACGTTTCACTTTGAAGTTGTTTGACATGGGATTTTATGTCATGTAAGTATTGTGTCATAACCTAATCATGAGTTAACTTTATGAATATGTTAGTGGGATAATTTTTATTAGACATGATTTAGCCCACAAAAATATATTGAACATGTGTTGGGTAGGTTTCATAAATCAACCTGTGTGCTTTTAAAAATTGATCTTACATCTCAATAGTCATTACATTCAATTGAGTGCTTTTACAATTAATCTATACCACCTTTTACATCGTAGATATATGTAAATTATTAAAACCTTAAATATAATTTGTGCTTGACAATTAAGAAACATCAAGGGGAACCTTTTGGAATAAAGTAGTTAGGACTAACTTTTCCACATAAGTCATACGTTTTGTTGGTTAGTGCCTTATTTATGTAATAGGAAAATTGAACATGGTTAATTTTTGTGTTGGTATTTTTATATCCATCCACCATGAAATTTTTAACTCACATTTTTATTTTAAAGCTTCCTCCTATGCCTCTCCTTGTTCAGATCCTAAAACTCTAAATGCTCCTAATGATATTGGTTGGGATTCTACTATTCCAACCTACATTATTCTATCAGATGAATCCAACATATTTGAATGTCATATATTTTAGGAAACCCTAGGATTATATGAGAGTGAAAATAAAATTAAAAGTGAGATTCATAAATGTCTATTAGATGATTACCCAAAAATTACAAAGGAGGTTCTTTATATAATAAGATATTAGGTCACCATAAAGTTAACAACTAATATCAAAATTAGAAAACATATTAAGTATACCATAATGACCTTAACAACCCTAATCAATATAACTAATGACCATGTAAGTAAAACCAAAAGCAGAAAAAATTCTACAATAACAACCCTAAAATGTAGTTTATATGGGTAAGTGAAATGGGTCCTCGAAATGAGGCTTAATGAGGTACCCAAGCACAATGCAACTCCCATGAATCAAACAAAAGGAGAAAACATGTGGAATAAAAATCAACCCCAAAAGATATAAAATAAGATAAGAAGGATAAAAAATCCTACTAAAGTCTACAACTACCTATTTCCATATTACATTCTATAACGAAGTTCATACAATTAACTATGGATTAGAAACTTAGATGTAGTGAAGAATGGACCACCGTAGAATAGTGAATGTGTCTACCAAGTGCCTGATATATCTTAAACTAAGGTTTAATTCTTATACAATGAACCATTCATGAAAGGTATGAATGATAACTTCTCTAAAGGATGAAGGTGTAGTGAAAACATAGGCTAAGAAGGACTACCAAATGCCCTAAAATTATGGAATAGATTGCCCAATATTTTGTGTGTCCTAGATAATTATACCTACACCATGTAATGTATGAAGTGGACTAGAGGTAGGTTGATTAGTAAATAACACCTAAATATCACGAAGATGACAAGGAGATGATGGAGGTGTGTCCCCATCACTACTGTAGTCATTTGTACTAGAATAAGAGTCATTAATATTATATGAGAGCTTAGGCTCATAAATCTAATCAAGTTTAGGTGTGTCCAAAGAATAAAAATCTGAATAAGAGTAAAATTAAATGTGTTAGAATTTATATAATTGATTTTGATGATTGACCATTCCAACTACCAATATAGTATGATTGTGTATCTCTTAACATATATTGAATATAGATTGAACTAAACTCACATGCTTAGACTAGGGTGGCTGACAGGGTAAATTGATATGAGTCTAGTTGAAAATGAGGGAATACTTAAAATATTATTAAATATTCCACCACTCACTTCAATAGACCTTCTCTTGAGAATTTTTTTAGAAGTTTCATCATACATTTGTTTATAATGAATGTCACATAGTTATAAATAACTAAACTATATCTATGATGAGGACACATGATGTGAAGCACCAGAGTTAATGAAAAATGTAGGATTCATAGGCACAATAGTAGCTAGGTCCTTGCCCTCTTATTTGTCATTAATATTATATTTTCCTTTTCTTTACGATGGTCATTTTCCTTAGAGGAATCATGGGTTGATGAAATCTAATTGGTAGAATTAAGGACACTAATATTATGTTTCTCAAGTATGTCTATCAGTTGGTCAATCTACTTCTTCAATATTTTGCTCTCATCATGATTTCTTGAGTAAAACCTATATTTGATTTTATATTTATTAGGATTAACACTAGAAGAAGAGGTCTCACTATTTGACTTGTAGGTGTGAGGATTTTCATCCTTCTTTTGATCCTCTTTGTTCTACTTCTTCTCTCTATTTTTGAAGCCTTCTCTTTCTTAGCAAAAAGTGCATGAGATTTTAAGTACTTCACTATACCCATCAATATTATCTTATCTTAGTCCTGAATCAAGTTAACAACAAATGTTTATAAATAAGACACCTTCCATGAGACTGTAAGAACACATTTTATGGCATGGAAATTAAATAAAAATATATAATAATCTAGACCCAGTTTGGAGATCATCTATAGATTAATTTGTTCAACTTTCTTTTCAATTCCACCTTATTTCAATTGCAACCTAAGAAAATTAATGTAGGTAAAGATGTCATGTAGGGTGTCATAGTCATCTGGGCTCAAATTGATTAACTCATTGTCCATCTCATGGCCTCTCATTAGATCTAACTTACCAAAGAGTGTTCCCAAAGTGATGAACACTTGAGTAGGTATTTTGGAATATTCTATGTGAAAAAATGGATCAGGAGAGATGGAAAGACACAATAGTCCATGGAGTCTATTATAATATTTGAACCAATAGATTGTTGTTTCTATTATATAAGGCTCAATCTTAGTTCCCAGTATAATTTTATTGTAACCCTTAGTTTCCAAAATGATTTCCATTCATGATAATTAAAAAGTGTGAGCAGACTTATTATACATGATTCCATATTGTATAAAGAAAAGATGATGTAGAAGGTAAAAAGGAAATGGAGTAAAATAAATTTAGATCACTACACAATACCCCCTTAGAAATATAAAAAAGAACACCCCTTAAAGTTTCAAATATGAGCATGCTTATATAGATGTAAGACACAACTAAGAATACACCTTGAACAATATGTGTGTAAGTATGAAATAACTTGAGGGATGTTAGGAACAGTGGATAATGCATCCAAGACTGTACATTAGTTATTTTTAACAAAGTTTTGATAGACTAAGAAGACCACCAAGGTGTAGATCATGAAAAAATAATCACTTTTGAAGAAGGAAACACTCAAATCTAAATTACTGATAGAAAGTTATAGTTGTTTGAAAATCTTGCCCGCATGGAAAACTTTAGGTGAAAATAGTGGTAGAAAATATTTTGAATCAACTTATCCAAAAAAACTTAAGGATACTTAGATCAAAAGAGCAAAAACATTTAGTAATAAATTTCCTAAAAAAAAACTTAAGGCCATTTCGATCAAAAGTTAATCATTTCTGGGTTGGAAGTGACCAAGGGATTATTTCCCATATGACCAACCATGCTTAAATTTGACGTCTTCTTGGTTGTTACTAGATGCAAATTGACTTGTGGGAATTTGAGTGCCCTTTTATAGTGATAATAATATACCTAGGTTTCTTTAAAGTACATTAATTCTAATGAGGGTGTTTGCATATTGGTCAAACTATATAGGGGTTGGGGTTGCCAATAAAGTGGTCAAAGTTTGTAGGGGTTGCCAACATGATCATTTAGTTCTGATAGTATTGCTAGTATGGATGTTGGGTTATGATGGTTATGCTAGTAGGGCTGTCAAGATATGATGATTGTGATAAAAAGGTTTTTAGTATCTAGTGAGTGTGATGGAAAGGTATTTAGGATCCTACAAGTATATAGGTAGGTGCCCAAAATTTTGCAAACTACCAAAATTACTGTGAGGGGAAAAAATTATGTTAAGAAGAAAAAACGTCCAAATAAAGGTAGATCTTGTATGGCTCTATAAAAACTATAAAATAAAAATTTAAGAAATCAAAATACTTAGAAAAATACAAAAAATGATTCCTAGATTGATAATCTCATTATACAAAAATATGTGAGATGACCAAAAACACCTCAAACCTGCCAAAAATGGTTGTCACGAATCTATATCATGTTTACAACTGATTTTATGGTTTCTCCACCTTCTAGATATGATGGTTCTATCCATTAATAAAATAGGATACTATGGCTGTGTAGTTCACACATATTTTCATAAATCCCATTAAACCTATTGAAACCCAAAAAAACAAGAAAACCAACATAATGCATGAAAGAATGATGAGAGTAGAGAATTTCATAAATGGAAAAATGGCCATTAAATTAGTGCTCTACTATCATGTCATATCACTCTAAGATCTCTAAACATATTATATTTCTTGAAATTTTAGGATTAGGTGAGAGCAAGACGCAAAGCAAAAGTGAGCTTCTGAAATATCTATTAGTTAATTAGCCAAAATGTACAAAAGAGGTACATTATATGGTGAGATATTAGGTCACCATTAAGGTAAATACTCAACTCACAATTTGACAACACATTAGGTATATTTTACATAATGACCATAACATCTCTAAGTAAGTTGACTAACAATTATGTAGGTAGAACTAAAAGTTATAAAAAACCTAAACTGACATGTTCCAGTTCCTTATTTTTTATGCCACATAAGATTTAGTTGGTCTACAATTGTTTGGATTTGGAATTCAGCTACCTATATGGACTTCATAGCCTCATCCCATAACTTTTTAAATTTTTTATCCTTATCTTTTACACATTTTTTGGCTACATCTTTTTTTACTTGCTCTTCTGTATCCTTCTTCATTTGATCCTCCTACTAGTGTAGGTATTCTTTACACTTTTGGTTGGTATTTTTTGCTACTTTTTTGGCCTTAGCATTATTTTTTTTCTTCCTCTTTTGAAATTTATTTTGTCATGTTGGTTTTTTTGTTGGATCAAATCCTCCTAATATTTTTGGGCTTTCTCTTCAACTAGCTTCTATTCCTCCCTTTTGACATTATAAATTCTATGTGAAGACTACTTCTCTTATTTATCTTGAACCTCTAGCTCATCTGCATTCTCCTGCTTAGGAGGTTGATTTATTGGTTCTTATTTTTTCTACACACTCTTTGTGAAGGACTCAACAGTGTCAAAACTTGAAGGAAGTACTTGCACATGTTTTATAGAGTATGGTAAGATTTGGGGTGAAAGTGGTTGGTATGAATATGGTGTGACCTAGTGATTTGGCATGATAGTCAATTAGAAAATAGAGGGAGATATCAAAAGTTTATTTTGGTGCTTCATAGTATGGGTCTTAGCTATTGTAACTTTTGTTTATATTTCCTCTACTAATCCCTCTAGAATTATTAATGTTTTTATGCAATCTAAAATGCTTTCATGTATCCAATTACATTCATTCATGTGATATTCATTCTCTAAAGGATTGAAATGGATATCTTAATTAGAGTTACCTTTTTCCAACATAGAATTCCTTAAAACTTATTTTTTTCCAAGGTGGTTTCTTCTACTTATTCCCTTGTGATTAGTATATGTGTCATTGTACATTCTTGTAGTGATGTTGATGACACTGATGACCATTATTGAAATAGATATTTCACTTGATGATCAATCTCCTCTTCCATCCTAACTATTTCAACTATGATGGATTCCAAATCTGCATGAATATATACTAGTAGGACAAATGGGACATCATTTTACACCTGGAATGTGCAAACTAACTAAAAAAATAAGAACTCCTTATCCCCCTCTTTGTCATAGACATCATCGTTTACATACTTAATAAATACCCTATACACCTCTTCAAGTGTTACTACATTTGACTATATAACATATTCTATTTTGATTATGGGCATCCCTTTGTTGCTGAGCCATTGCATAATTATGTAAGTCTGTTTGGAAGGTGATGAGGTTTACAAAGATAGTGTATTTTAATTAGAGGGACATTCTTCAGTAGAGGAGTATGATACTTTATCCTTACATTCAGCCTATGTTGTTCAATGGTTGCTCTTATGGGTCAGTCTCTAGTTGTGATTGAAGTAATGGTTTATTTGCTCTAGGTGGCATCAATCATAATGGATAAATGTTCCTTGAAGGTAAGTTGTGAAATACTATTTTATAGATTAAATCATGTATAATATATTTATATAAATGTTTCATATCATACTATGTGATTCATCATCAGGGTAAGAGTCCAATAGAATAGTGAATAGTGATACAAAAATCTTATATGTAGTTTAATACAAAAAAAAATTGTTCTTTACTTAATAGACCATGGAAATACCATCTCTCTTACAACTAAGTTATATTTCTTATAAAATTAGTAGTTTTATATTTATATATCAATTAATAAAATAAGTTTTATAACTCGTCATTTTTGTAACTCAGTAATGCACACTTATACTCCACTTTACATTTTCCTAACTATGGAAATTGGTATGAGATAATTGAGGACCTCCTTGGGTAAATGCATGTGTCTTGCAATCATGTTTTGAATTGTACATTCTATCATTGTATGAACCTACACACCTACATGAGTTGTTGTCCATTGCAGGGCTAAATGAGGTTGGAGAAGGCACTGGCTAGCCAATAGTTAACATCCAATGTGACTTAACCTTTGAGGGATGTCAACTACATGAAGTACAGTAAAAGAACCAAAAATTGGTAATATAGTGATTGGGTTTATATTACAAGGTGATTATAAATGTTTTCTATGAGTTATACTATGAGAAACAAAATATTTTGAATTAGTCCTTCAGCCTATCAACTTTTCCACAATATAAACTACACCTTTTTTAGCCTACCTCACACCTTTCGTTGTCTACCAATACTATCACATTAGCATTTTTAGTGGACCAAAGAGGTGCATATGTGACCTAATTTATTGTAAATCTTATAGTTTTCAATATTTCCTAGATTATTGAATTAATGTGAGTTTTATTTATCTTTTACAATTGCAGTGAAGTCCCCTTGTTGCAAGTCATGTAGCCTGAATAATAGCTTTGGCCTATATGTGAATAGTGAGATATTTATAAAAATAGAGGACTTCTCATTACTTTTTATGATTGGGGTCATCATCAAATCATCATTTTGGATTAATATAGGTAGTCTCCATAATCACTTGCTATCAGACCCTCATATTAATCAAGAAGTGCAAACATTCCTTGTTATGGAGAAATTTATTATGGCTGAGAAAACCAGTCACTTTTTATCACATCATTGAATTTAGATGGATCTGCATCATAAAATTTATATATTTTTAATTCTAATCCATTTCCCATCTCTTCCTTCTCTGATTTTGATAATGGCACTAGGATTTGATGCTTGTCCACTTGATCTTATATTGTACTATGATTGTAAACAATTATTATTGAATGCATAGGATTATGTTTAGATTTAAATAGTTTGTTTACTCCTAATTTTTCAAGTATGACATGCATCGTCATCCCAAATTATTTATAAATGCAACTCCAAATCTTAAACCTTGATTGTACTCATCCATCGATCTACCTTTTGTTCCTCCACATGCTTGATTTAAATTCAAATTAATATTTTTATTTGGACCTTAGCATTTTGGTGCTTAGATGAAATGTTTATTTAAAATAATTTTTTGATGTAACATGTCACCATTTCATGTTTAAATGTTTATTTTTGACCTTAACTACCTTTCAAAATATTTTTATTTTTTGAGAAATTAAATAATATTTATTTTGATTTGCAATTAGCTAATTTACGTTGTAAGCAGTTATACACCCTCACCATTTTTTATAAGTGTTTTGTCATTTTTACTAGACATAGATTTATTCAAAACCTAACATAAATATTTTCATTGTCTTGATCCTAATTCTCTTGAATCGATTGTACCAAATATTGATTGTATTTCATCATGATATTTCTTACGATATAGCTTACACTACATTCATATACCAATATAAACTTATAAAAATATACAACCCACAAAATAAAAATACTACTTTAATTTTTGCCTTGCAACACTTATTGTACTAAGTTTTTTATACTTAGAGATCGTTGGCGGTAGGGTTTGGTCTGATAGACATTTATTCTACTTAAAAGAATAATTCATTGAAGATGATTGAGTATTATAGTGCCTTATTGAGGCAGTTGATGAATTATGTAAGGAGATTTCCATCTCCTACACAAATTTCCTAGGAGCACTTTGAATCTATTGTCATATAAAACCACCATTTTTCTCACTGAAACTCTTTAGATTATAGGTTGCATCAATACCATTCATTACATATTTTCTTATGTAATTATTGAGTATAATTTTCTATATAACTTGTTTACTCCATTATATTCAATTCCACCAATTATCATTTCAATGACTCCTATCTCCTAATCACATTATCAGTATATGTTATAAGCTTGGAACTATGTATTCCATGGGCATCTCAACTTCAATTACATACACCATTTGAATTTATGTGTACCAAATCACAAAATTATAATTTATATATATGCATATAATATATTCAGTATACGATCTTACCAATAATATCCCTATATGTTACATATCTTGGTCAACATCTTCTCTAGAACCTTATTATATATATTTTTTTAGTTATTTACCTATGGGTGGTATGACTTGAAATCATAATGTCCTATATTAATATTTATATATTATTATTAAAGAAATATGTACCCCTATAAATTTTTATCTTTTGAGGACATCCAAACCATTTTATGATGTTTTCATATAGTAATGTTTTAGCATATTTTAGCAATACAACTTGGATTTAAAATAGCTTCAACCCATTTGGTGAAGTGATCTATCACAATGATAATAAATTAAACATTAGATAGTTTAGATGGAGGATTGATAGGCCCCAAAAATTTAATTTTCCATTGATCACATTGTTGCACAACCAAACTAGGATTCAAATGTATCTCATCCTACTGATTGGGTTTTCTGACCCTCTGAAAAATATGACAATCCTTCAAAATGTTGTGCACTCCTTGAAATATTATTTTCCATAAAATCCCATTTTTTATTATGTTACTCACAATCAAATCACCTAAAAAATGTCCTCTAATTACTCTTTGATGTGTTTTTTCAAAAACATGAGGTCTTTCATACTCGATAGCCAATCTTCATAGAACCTCATCCATTTAAATCTTGAATAGAAACCCATTTATGATGTTGAATGGTAAAACACATGATCAAATAATTCTTGTACTACTCTAAATAATGTAATTCTAATGTACCCTATTTTTCAAACTTCTAAATATCTTCTAGTTATTTAGGAATAATAGTCAGCTTGCATAGATGTGCATTTGGAGATTTATATTTTAGTTATTGTCCTATTTCAATATGGATTTGGTGGTTAGGTCCCACATTTTACCTATTGGGTTTCACATTGATTTTGAACTAAAATTATTGTAAAATTATTATCCACCTATAAATATTTCCTCCTAACATTGTTTTATTAAAAATGTATTGCAAAGTTGGGTGATATGTAAAGTTCATACCCTTACAGAAACCTTTTGATATCCCAGATGTACCTAAACTTGCTAAAATAATACATTCCATAAATAATGCACATAGTCACCTTGGAAGGAATTAGAGATTAGTATGTTACCTATTGGAATAGATTTGAGTGATTTTCATCTCCAAAGTGTATCAGATAGAGTTAGAATAGCTTATCTCTAGTCCAATATTGGATGATTGTCGTTTGGGTTCTAAACAGAGGGACAACATTTTCCATTAAAATTCACCATTTTTATGGACATTGTACAACCCTTTTTTGAAGAAATGGGGGACCCATCTTTAAAACTGTTAATTTCAAAGTGCCTAGATTTTTAGTGCCTCTCTAAAAAATGTATCTATATGGAAATCCTCAAAATTTACATCCTACCCCATTTCGCCTAGTGTCTAATGTGATTAAAATGATAATTTGGCCTTCCCTATAAGATTGTAAGTTTAAACAAAGTCAATTCCTCATTGTGTTTTAAGGAATCAAAGTAATTTCATACTTAGAGTAAATTTTTTTTGTGCTAGCAATTTTTTGTACAAATTTCAAATTGTATTGAAGTTCCAAAAGTCTCAATTCCTAGAGATTAAGTCTTTTAGAGTCATAGTCTCCCATAATCCTATGTGGTACCTCGTATATTCCCATTAGTGGGTAGGTGAGCTATTTATTGATTATGTGGCTGCCCTTTCGTAGTTAGTTTATTTTTCATGAATTTCTATAGGAGTGACCAAATGAAAGAGTGTCATATGGCCCCTCATGCTAGAGGTGCCAATATCCTAGACCTATTAGAGATATCAAAGCTTGGGAGAGCCTGATAGAATGAAGGAGTACCACATAGATTTTTTTAGATCTTTCAGTCTCCTAGACCTATCATATATCTTATAGCTTAGAAGAGCCAAACAAAATGAATGAGCACCTCGTGTCCCATATTTTTAGAGTTGTCAGTCTCTCAAACCTCTTAGAGATGTCAGACTCTGGGAGAGCTCGAACAAATGAAGGAATACCACATTACCCCTCCTATAAAATATCTTAGTCTCCTAGACCTATAAGAGATGTCAAATCCTTTGGGATCTTGATAAAATCCTAGACCTATCAAAGATGTTATATCCCAGGAGAGCCCAACCTACTTGACCATGCCGCATACGAGTTTTATATAGATAGATAGAAGAGGATGAAGAATAAATAAGTAGTAGAGAGAAGTATCAATAGATATAAAAGGCTAATAACAGGATTTCATGTGTCACCTCACTCCTCAAGAAATAAATGGATCAAATTTATATGTAATAATTTTTAAGTATGAAACTAACTAGGAAAAATATTTAGCATTCATTATAAATATCGTTCAAATATTCATTCTGAATTATTTTGATTATTATCTATTAGATGCCAAAGAGCATGTATGAATCATTTTACTCCTCCCCATATACCTTAGTATATTAATGGTTACAATCTCTCTCATGTTATTGGTTGGGAGATCCTTTAGTGCTATTTCATCAATCTTGAAATTTCTACAAAACTTATCATGTTCAATATTATATTTAAGTGCATTATATACATTATCTTTATTCATAGTAAAATTGTATGTTATTTCAAATTATTACTTTACTCACACTATGGTAATTAGAAGATCTGAAATATGATGTGCTAATTTTTAGTAATGTCCTTAACATCTTGTGGAAGGAAAATACTATGCCCTTTATATTTTTATTGCCCTCTTATTTCATGGGGCACCTAAATAATTGGATTCACATGGGCAATCAACATCTCTTCCACTTGCGTTATGTTTGCTAATTTAGGTGGGTGGGGCCTGGGATCCATGTTATTTGCTTCAAAAAATTGGTGCACACCTTTTTCTTGATGACATCTTTTACAAATAGGCCCTTTAGGTGCTTATCCAATAACTAGACCAGGGTAACTCTCTTGAAAAATATAGCACATATGTGGTGAAGAAATTTTATCTAACTCACATCAAAATAATAACTATATAGTCTTGAAATCTATATAACATTTTTGATTATATTAATATTTGTTTGTTTTCAATTTTTCTAGGATCTTTGCACTTCACCTGCCCCTGTCTGTTCACTAATTTTAAAATTATTTTTATTATTTCTTCTTTTGATAGTGGTTGCTTCTATTTAATTCTTCATAAGCCCTTGTATATCATCATAAATATTAGAAAAATTAAATTCCAATGCCTCTATCAATCTTTCTTGTGGGGTTTCTGATACACACTCTATTCCACTTTCACATTCATGAATAGGGATTATAAAAAATTCCATATCATATTTTCTACTTCTCTCTCTATTAAAATTTCATCATTACCATCCACATCAACATTTTTATTTATAAGATGATGTATTTGTACTCTGTCATGATTTTGTTGTTGTAGTAATTCTCTTTATTCATCAGTCATTTTATCTGCATGCATTGATATTTGTAATCTTTTTCATAATACAACTTGGTCTTGTTGAGCAGTTTGTTCACGATGTGCTATCATATACTCTACATGTTCTCTCATTTGTACTTCTAGCTCTTTGATTGCCAATTTGGCTCTACTTTTTATGAATCATTACCTTTCATATTCATTTTTATTTATTCTATCCTCATCTGTCATTGGTAATTATTGTATTTAGCTTTGGTATTCTCGAGAGTGTTCTCTTTCATGTTCTCTCTTTTATTCTTCATATTCCTTTTCCCATATGTTCATTTTTAAACTGCATTTTTCATCGAGCCATATTCCCTACATATTTATTAAATAATTATTTGTACATTCATATAACTATAATGATATTATAATATATTTATATTAATTAACACACACACAGATATATATATATATATATATATATATATATATATATATATATATATATATATATATATATATATATATATATATATATATAATTAATCTTGAAGTGATATAAAACTCATAAATTGATAGAAAACTCATAACCCTAATATAAAATTAATTAAATATTTAAATATCATATTTTAAAAAACAAAAATAAAATTAACAAACATACACAAAATTATATCAATGTAAATGAAACATTCCATTTTTAATTATAATTTATATTGAAATAAACACATTTGGTTGATATGTATTTTACATGGATTTTAAAGTTTTAGTTCCATATGATTTTTAATTTTATAATACAAAATACAAGATATTTGAGAAGAAAGAAGGTGGGATCACTTTTAAAAGGAATGGAAGTTAGGTTTCTATAAGATTTATCTTATAAAATATAAATTCATTTAAAATAAGCCAAAGATCACTTCATGTTTTTTTTAATTATTATTATTTAATAAAGTTTAGTTTATATGTTATTCATTTTATAAAACATAAAATCATTCAAAAAAATATCTGTCTTGAAAGCTCTATCAACATTTTTGGTTATATTAATATTTTTTGTTCTCGATTTCTCTAGGATCCTTGCATTTCACTTGGCTATGTCTGTTCACTAATTTTAAAATTATTTTTCTTATTTCTTAATTTTACAGTGGTTGCATCTATTTGATTATTCATAGGCCCTTGTATATCATCATCAATATTAGAAAAATTAAATTCTAATGGCACTATCAATCTTTATTGTGAGGTTTATGATACACACTCTATTCTAATTTCACTTTAACGAATAGGGATTTCATCAAATTCCATCATATGTTCTGCTTCTCTATCCATTAAAATTTCATTATTACCATCTAAATCAACATCATTATTTGCAAGACTCTGTCTTTGTACTCTATCTCAATTTCATTGTTGTTGTAGTTCTCTTTCTACATCATTCATTTTATCTACATGCTTTGATCTTTGTAATATTCTTTGTAATATATCTTGGTCTTGTTGAGAAGTTTGTTCATGACGTGCTATAATATATTCTACGTGTCTCCTTCTATCTCTTTGATTGGCAATTTGTCTTTATGTTTTGTGCATCATTGCTTTTCATATTAATTTTTATTTATTCTATCATCATTGGTCATCAATAATTGTCATTTTTATCTTTGGTATTCTCGAGAGTATTCTCTTCAGCCTTCTCCCTTTTGTTCTTCATATTCTTTTTTTTGTTGTTCATTTTCAAATTACATTTTTTCGAGCGACATTCCCTACATATTTTTTAAATAATTTTTCTATTACTAATATAACTATAATTATATTATAAGATATTCGTATTAATTAATATATAATAATTAGTTAGTCTTAAAGTGATAAAAAAAACTCATAAAATGATATAAAAATCATAATCCTAATATAAAATTAATTAAATATTTAAATATCATATTTTGAAAAACAAAACTAAAATTAACAATCATACATAAAATTATATCAATGTAAATGAAACTTTCCATTTTTAATTATAGTTTATGTGGAAAGAGACACATTTGGTAGATATGTATTTTACTTGGTTTTAATGTTTTAGTTAAATATGACTTTAATTTTATAATACAAAATATAAGGTCATTGAGAAGAAGGTGGTATCATTTTTGAAAATAATGAAAGTTAGGTTTATATAAGATTTATCTTATAAAATGTAATATCATTTATGTGTGTTCTTGTTAATCATTATTATTTAATGAAGTTTAGTTTATATATTATTGAATCTATAAAATATAAAATCAATTCAAA
>JARHVA010004877.1:1175000-1217500 GCA_037957365.1 Torreya grandis
ATTCACATTGTATCACAAAAGATGTCCCCTTATGCACCCATGTAGCATGCACTCTAAAAAAGCTTTGGTACTCACTTCAAATGCAATGAAAGAAACAAGATGGACTTCATCACCTCAATTTATTCCCCGCAATCAACAAAATTATACTATTGATTTGATTCGAACATTGGACATGGAGTCCTTCCATAATCAGATAAAAATAGTCAGTAAAATATGCCACCACCTTGCAAGCTACAAACCCATTTTTAATAGGTATCACCCTCAAATTGGGGCATCCATATGATATGTGTCCTCTAGTGTATGACATCACTTGAAATATTTTGTTATTGCCCCTCATCATCACCACTCAATTCATTGTGAAATATTACACCACCTATAAGTTTTGTATGGTGTTTCCCTCTATTATCATATTACCAACATTAGATATAACCTATCAATAAGAATCCATCAATTTATATGTCTATATTATATACTAAATAATGTGTATTGTTACTTTTATTTATTTAACTACCATTGTTACTTTACTTTGGAAGGCAGGTAAGGCTTTCTGGGTGGTGAAATAGACTTCATAAACACATGTATGGGACAAACATGTATTTTCTATTCAAAAATAGTAAATATTGACACCCATAATATCCATCGACAAACCTTTACAGTCTTTTACTACGACATGTTGGAATAATAACAGGCTCATTGCCATCTCATATCTTATTTCTTCTCTATATATACTCTGTTTGAATTCTCAATCCATAAACACTAAAAAAATCAAGATGAAGCACTTTCAAATTATTCTCATAACACAAGAAAAATGTAGACGTAATCATGGTCTAAGGAAATGAGTTATAAATAGTGATGAATGTGGAAGTTGGATTTTTGATTTGTGTTGTGAGGCACACATGACAATCCAGCAGATGCAAGGTGGTTGGTCCCACACTGACATTTATTACATTCTTGGTGGTTTTCATTATGCAAGGACCTGTGGGGGGTTTGGTTTACATGTTCAATGATCCTAATGAAAATAGGATTATGGGCCATTCTACTACTGAAGTTTATCCTTGTGTAACAAACACTGTTCCCTTCTAATCATTACTTCATTGCTTCTTTGTTGCTTCCTCTCTTTACATTGTTAAGTTGGAGGTTTATTACTGTAACTTTAAATGAATGTAATGAAAATAGTTTTGAAGCTCAATGGACTCTCAGTGGATATTATTTTATAATTCAAAAATACCTACAATGTATTTTATTTATTTTTAATACTTGTTTTTATGATGAATATGAATTTATAGGTAGGATTTATAGTTTCTATTATTATTAAGTGTTTTATCCAATAGCTAATATTATTTTTTTATACTAAAAATCAAATTTTAATCCCAATATATTGTCTCTTGTTCATCGACATTGGATTCCCATAGTCTAAATATGTAGATAGTACCGCCCGTACACCCTACCCACATCTCAATAACTGAATGGAGGGAAAAAACTTGTTTTTAGGTGTGATGTGAGATGAATCTTATTTTCCCCAAGGGTGAAAGGAATGATAGAATAATTGTATATTTAAATTTCATGATTTTATTGAGTTGGCCTAATGGTGAAGACCATATGCTCTTGAAATGGAAGTCATAGGTTTGAATCCTGCAGGGGTAACATACATAGGCCCCGTATTTGAATCATAGTAAGGTCCCTCCCCACGATTGGAATACGAAGTGATCCCATATGTTGTAAGCTACCTCATAGACCATAAACAAGCTCCTTAGCATCATGGACCTTAAAACCTATAATATTATATTTATTATTTGTTAAGTGTTCTCTTTTCATTTATAGAGTATATTCCTCTTTTAAGTGTACAATGTGAGTATCGACTACTACATGAGAATTAAACCTACTATTAATCTGATAAAAGACCTAAAATAATCAAAGAAAAGAAAGTTGGTTGTATTCAAAGAAATTGAGGGAAGAGCATAGATTGGTCTATATAAGATCTATTGACTTTTTTTTCTCTGTACTAGACACATTTGCCTTTTAGATTAATTATTATTTTTATTTGTAGGGTGTTTTTATAAAAACTGAATAATCCATTGATTTCATAAGATTTTATTTTGATGGGTGCTATAAAGTTATCATTTTGTAGAGTTGATGCTTCAGAAATTACGATTATAGAGAGTGACTTGGAAAATTATAAGTACCCAAATTTTATAAGCTTCCCTATGAATGAATCTACACTCTATATATGTTACCATATTTTGATTGAATCTCTAATATAAAATTAGTAGATACAACTAAAAAAATATAATTTTTTTATGTAATTCGATGGATTTGTATATCCACTTACAATGAAGAATGATAAAGATAAGACAGGTGTTGCTTACCTACTTTTGTGTTGCGCACATCTTATGGAAAGGTCAATAGGCTACTTCTCTACTTTGTTTCTATGATTCCATGTTTGAGTCATGATGTCTAGTGTTGGAATCCAACACCAATTGCTTGGAATAAATCATCAAGACATTTGAAAGAAATGGTTGTGAGGGTCTCACTTCATAGAAGGGATGATCACCATTTTATGAAATTTGGATATTGATTATCGCCTCTTACCTAATGTTAATTTATGAATTATGCCCATGTTTTCCCTCACTTCTACGTGACTTCCCTCCACATCTATGACATAAATATGTTTGGGATTTGCCTTGTTGTGTTAATCTAATAAGTTGTTTGGCATTTGGTTAGGCAAGATGAAAATTGGGTGTTCATCTCACAATGAAAATGTGTTATGTGTAATTAATTAAAAATAAAGTCATTAGCAACAAGATAGACTTAATAACCTCAATGTATTTCCACCACATTAGCGACATTGCATTCTTGATTCGATCCACACATCAAATGTGGATTCCTTCTGTAATTAAATAGAAAATAGTTAATAAAATATGCTACCATCTTGTCATTAACCTCATCATTACCACCCATCTCACATCAAAATTTTTTGCCACTTGCATGTTTTATATGGCCCTGTGATTTATTACATGGTTAGGAGCATCTATTTCAAGTATAAAACTAAAGAGGACTTTGGCATTGAGATTTTGACGTAGGAGGCATCTTAAGGTAGCTCATATTTTTTTTTAATTAATTGTAAGGATAACTTATAATGTCTAAGTTTGTGTAGGGTTGGAAGAGTCAACAATGTTGAATATGGAAAACAAAAGTAAGGAGACAGTATGGCCAGATGTACTTTCAAGCCACTGATTGGTGAAGGGCAACATCTCTATGAATCCCTAGGAGTCAAATATGTTGTCCTTATCATCAAATTGGTTTGTGAAGGTAAAGGGTCGAAGTAGGTGAAATTTTGACATAGCCAAGTTGGGCTCCTACTAGATAGTTCATCATTTAAAGTTTGTGTGGGGGAACATGTGTCAAGCATGAATTTGTTACAGTAAGGCATTTCCCAGATTAGTAGATGAATCTCATATATTTTCTTCCCACTTCAAAATATTTCACCACTTGCAAGTTCTGCATGGTCTTGTGCTTTATTCCATGGGTATGAGTATGGTGTTTCTATATTCCTTAACTCAAATGTAATTACTTTAGGTGTCAATTTATTGGCAACACATGAAAATATGTTACAATATAAACATTGAAACCTCAATGTCTTGTCTCAACATTAGTGACATTACAACACTAATTTGATTCGCACATAAGATGTGGAGGTTTAATGCAATAAAATCAGCCTCATGTTATCCTCATCAATCCTTGACAATAGAAAACATTCAATTAAAGCACTTGCCACCTTACACGCTGTGTACCCCTTTACAATGGATGCAAGTCATGTAACTTCAACATTATTTAATCCTTTAATTCCTTGGGATTTACATTTTATGGTTGTTACAATCTACCAAAAGATATATCTATATTTCGTGTTTATTTTGAAAGCATTTGATCGTAATTAGAAAGACAAAGTCTACTACCTATAATCTCATGGATCAACTTAAATATATTATGGAAAAATCTTAACTAAATAATTAGCCTTAATAAAAGATGCCACCATATTTGATATAGTTTGATATTATATCATATTATATTTTAGTATTAGATTATATAATATATATTTTAATATTAAAATATATAATATTAAAATACAATATAATATTAAAATCTATATTATATAAAATATAAAATATTTATATATATTATATAAATAATATTTTATAATTAAAAAATTATAATATACTTTTTGATATTTAATTAATAAATATTTTATATTTTATATCATATCACCACACATGGTTGTTTTAGTTGCACATACCGTTTTTAAGGCTTTCCTTGTCCTATCCGTTAGCCCAAATTTAGAGGAAGAAATAGGTATACGTCAAGAGATTTTTACGTTAAACTATGAATATATTATTATATTTTTTCATATCATGGGCCTTTGGTGACGCTTAAGGCCAATTATGTATTGCACTTATTTAGGGGATCCAGCGTATTCCATAGTCTATAGAGGTCAGTAACGCCATATTTAGTTTGATTTATAAAGTTAGGCGTCTTTTTCTCTTGCATGAAAATAGCGAAACTGCCGAGTAATTTGAGTTGCGTAGAAGTATCAAACCCTGATAAAGTTATTGCAAGCGCTTAAAGTCAAGAAAGATGGTAAATTATTCCATGGCGCAGACAGTCGAACAAGGTAATGAACTTTCTGCAGTCGCAATGGACGCACAAAGGTCTATCTCGGCCACCTTCACCTCAAGACCTTTGGGCCAGAAAAGCCGTTTTAGCGTTCAAAATATTTCTATATTCCGTTTCTTGGTGGCGCAGATAAGACACTTTTGCTCACACGTGTCAGTACCTCATAGATGGAAAAAACTTCAACAATTTAGGGCGTATGGGAAATGAATCTTTGCATACTCTACCATATAAAACGCCTCCGTCATAATAACGTATGCAAGCAACTATGTAACATAAACAATATAGTGTTGCTTCGACACTATTACAGTTAGGTCGACTGGTGCACATTGAAAATTTGGCACACTATGTTAATTTCTATAACCCAGCAACAGATTAATTCCACAATACATTCATAGACATAAATCTGATTTATAACGATTAATACAACTGGGTTAATTAACAACTAATAATAGCAGAAGCAAAAAAAACAATAATAAGCCAATACAAAAAAAAGACAGTAACACAGATATACCCAGGAAACCCCAATGCGGGGAAAAAACCTACAAATGTTGGATCTTCTATTCAGCCTAACAACAAACTTCTCTTTTGCAAAAATACAATGTAAGAGTTTGCTACAACAATCTTACTTTTATAGAGAGCCTAGCTGCTTTACTTAGCTTGTAAGAAAAAGAAGCTTTCCTTGTTTTCTTTAGCTTTTCTATTTTTACACATAAAATCACACTAGGATTTATCTCATCCTTACAAACTTAGAAACATTCTAGAAACTACTGTTGCTGAAAATTCTACTCAAATTCGTTTAAAGCATATCTAATCTTGAGTTGTTTTAAAAAAATTCCACATTCCACCTTTCGAGCTACAAAAATCAACACTCCCTCTTAGCGAGGAAGGTGTTCTGCACCACACCCAACTTGTCCCTGAAGAATTCAAACTCGCTCTTCATCAAGGCCTTCATTAGGATATCTGCAATTTGTTTATCCATAGGAATGTAATTGAGCTTCACTATCCCCTTCTCCACACAATCTCTGATGAAGTGATACTTGATCTCAATGTGCTTTGACTTGTCATGAAACACTCGATTCTCAGAGAGTTTGATACAACTCTGATTATCACAATAAATTACTGTAGGATACAGCGTCTGATTAAAGAGCCCGACTAGAAGTTTTCAAAGCCAGATAGCCTCACATGTAGCCATACTGGTGCCATATACTCAGCCTCTGTAGAACTCAGTGCAACTGACTTCTATTTCCTGCTATACCAAGAGTCTGCTCCTAATCCCAAACTAAAACTACGCCCTGAAGTGCTTTTTCGATCAGCTATACTATCTGCCCAATCTGCATCAGTAAACCCCTTGAGCTTCACTCCATTCTGCTGAACATACTTCAGCCCATAATTAACTATGCCTTGGAGATATCTAAAAACATGCTTTGCAGCTATCCATTGAACACGTTTAGGTTTTACCATAAACTGACTGAGTGAGTTCACTACAAAACAAATGTCTAGGCTAGTGTTGACCAGATACATAAGAGAGCCTATCAACTATCTGTATAAGGTAGGGTCCATTGCCTCTGATCTAAAAGCATCAATCTTCTTCCAGTTGGTCACAAGTGGCGTTGACATAGGCTTACAGTTTTCCATCCTGAATCACTTCAAGATATCAATAAAGTACATCCCTTGTCCAAGGAAGATTTCTCCCTCTTTCTGCCACACCTCCAATCCCAGAAAGTAGTGCATCAACCCCAAGTCCTTCATCTCAAACTCTCCTACAGGATCCCACTTGCAGTGTGCTATGACCTCCTCTGACCCTATGAGAAATAGGTCGTCAACATATAACAATAATATGAGAAGTTTACCCTTCACCTGAACATAGTACAGGTTCGAATCTGCCTCACTCTTGATGAAGCCCACACTCTGCAAGTAACTATCAATACGTGAATACCATGCCCTAGGAGCTTGCTTGAGTCCATACAGTGCTCTTTTCAATCTGCATACATGAGAATCCCTCTCATGTGATTCAAACCCTTCTGGTTGCTCTATCTAAATCTCTTCCTCAATCACCCCATTGAGGAAGGCCGTCTTTACATCCATCTGATGAATCCTCCAACCCATCTGTGCTGTTATAGAAATGATAGCTCTTATGGATGAGTACCTAGCTACTGGAGTGAAAGTCTCATCATAGTCGACTCCTTCCTTCTGTGAAAACCCCTTAGCCACAAACCGAGCTTTGAAATTTTCCACACTACCATTTGCAGCATGCTTAATCTTATACAACCATCTCGAGCCCAACACATACTTATCTTCTGGTCTAGGTACTACCTCCCACACACTATTCTTCATGATGGAGGAATATTCTTCCACCATGGCATCTCTCCATAATTGGTGCTTGGATGTCTCCTAAAAATTGGAAGGCTCTACTTCAATTAATTCACTCATAAGTGCCACATAATATGAATAACATCTGGAAGCCCTTCTTTGTGTGACTAAATCTTGAGGATCACCTACATATTCTTGAGCCTCTCTTAATGTTTGCTCAGCTGCCCTGTTTCTCCTCTTCTCACTAATAAGAATCTGAGGCTGAGGAATTATTTGTTCCTCTATCTGATCATCCTGCTTGTTCTGCTCTCCAGCTTGTGTGACTGATGTTTGAGGAATTTGTGCTACCTCAACTGTGGATGTTTGTTCCTACTCATTCATCAAGTTACTTGACTTCTGAAGAGCCCTCTCTTCCTCAAACTTCACATCTTTGTGAACCACTATTTTCTTGAGAGCAATAATATAAACCTGATAAGCCTTAGAAGTTTCACTATACCCAACAAGGATACCCTTCTCTGTAGTAGGTTCCAACTTGGTTCTCTTCTCATCAGGAATGTGATAATACACAAGACATCCAAAGATGTGAATGTGCCCCAAATCTAGTTTCTTACCACTGAACGCCTCTTTTGGAGTCAATTTGCCCAATACTTTGTGAGGGCTCCTATTCTACAAATACATAGCTGTGTTGCAAACTTCTGCCCATAAGAACCAAGGTAGATCTTGATCATGAAGCATGGCTTTGGATACGCCAATGATAGCTCTATTCTTTCGTTCAACAAACCCATTCTGTTGAGGGTTCTAAAGAACTATCAACTCTTTCTTGATACCTTCCTGAGCATAAAAATCTTTGAAGGCATTTGAGGTATAATCGCCTCCATTATCAAACCTTAGTCTCTTGATCTTCTTCCCAGTTTGGTTTTCCACGAGAGCCTTAAACTCTTTGAACCTATTGAAGACCTCATCTTTATTCTTTATGAAATATATCCACGTCTTCCTGGAGAAATCATCAATGAAGGTAACATAATACTCATATCTATTTAATGATGTTGTTGACATAGGTGCACACACATGTGAGTGTACGAGATCCAAAATCCCTTTAGATCTAGTGTCACTACTTGGAAAATTGGTTTTAGCATATTTCCCAAGAGCACAACCCTTGCACACCTCATGCTATTTTGTCTTCATCTTAGGAAGCCCCGTCATTATTATCTTAAGAATATTAAGTGCTCCATGGTGAAGGTGAGCCATCCTCCTGTGCCACAATTCTCCTATCCCTTTACAGCTACTAACCAACACATGTGCTGGCTCATATTGTAACTGAAACAAGCTGCCATGCCTGACACCGATCACTTTTGTAGTCATGGAATCCTTGGGATGAATATAGACTTTTCCCCTCTCAAAGGTCATGATGTAACACTTGTCTTCCAAGGCAGAAATTGAGATTAAATTCTTTGTCATGCCAGGGACATACAACACATCCTCCACTAGCAAAGGTTTGTCAGACTCCCTCTAAAACTTAACGGTGCCAATACCAGTTGCATGGTACTTGGCATTATCTCTGAGCTCAATATAAAAATCCAGCTTCTTCTCGTCCAACTTGGTGAAACATTCTTTGACTCTCGTCATGTGGCGAGAATCCCCACTCTCAATATACCATACTCTTTTGGCACTTGAACTTGAGAGATAGGCAATGAGTGAAAACTCATTCTCAAATTTTGATGCAAACTCGTCCACCTCTGTTGTAGCAGGAAATTGCTTCTTTTTCTTGTCCTTATTTTTCTTATTCGGACATTGACTGGCATAGTGACCCATCTGATGGTAGCAAAAACATTTAATCTTGCGCAGATCTTTCTTCTTCCCACTCTTGGAAGAAGAACCTTCTGATTGCTCTTTATTGGACTTCTTCTTACCCTTGCTTGCAAGAGCAAGATTTTCTTCATCTTGACCCTTCTTTGTCTGATCTCCCTGATGAGCACCTTCACGGATCTCCTCTTGAACAAAATCATCCCAAATTCTTGCCCAATTAGGTAGCTGATCTTTACCAACAACACACTTGACAAACACTTCCCAGTGTTTTGAAAAACTATTCAAGGCTATACGCACCAACTCATATTTTGTAATCATCTCTCAAATAGCAGCAAGCTCATCCCTGACCTATGTCAGCTTGGACAAGTAAGAGGTCACACTCTCGCCTTTGGACATCTTTGTATTATGCAATTTGTCCTTGAGCATCATCTTACAACTATGATAGTCGCTTTGATAAAGTTTTGTGAGTGAATCCCACATCTCCTTGGTGGTGTCTTTCCCTGATAAATGAAGAATTAAATGATATCTTACTCCATCCAAGATAATCCTCTGAGCCTTGGCCTCTTTAATTTCCTGTGAATCTAAGGCAACAGGATCATTTGTTGGTAGAGTCACTTCTATGCTAGCATAGATCCACAATCTATTCTCCTTGAGAACAGATGTAATCCGAACCTTCCACTGCATGAAGTTAGACACACCCTCGAGCCTGTCCTCATAGCGAACACTGATTGGCATAGCCACAAAAGGAACTGAGGATGAAAGAACTAATTTTTTTTCTTGAAATTTGCGTTACAAATATTGGCTTCGTATTCAGAGTTTAGATCTTTGATACCATGTTCATTTTTATAACCTAGCAAAAGTTTAATTCCACAATAAATTCATAGACAAATCTAATTTATAATGATTAATACAAATGGGTTAATTAACAACTAATAACAACAAAAGCAAAAATAACAATAATAAGCCAATACAAAAAAATACAATAACACAGATATACCCAAGAAACCCCAATGTGGGGAAAAAACCTGCAAATGTTGGATCTTCTATTCACCCTAACAACAAACTTTTCTTTTGCAAAAATACAATGTATGAGTTTGCTACAACAATCTTAATTTTATAGAGAGCCTATCTGCTTTACTTATCTTGCAAGAAAAAGAAGCTTTCCTTAGCATGCAAGAAAAAGAAGCTTTCCTTGCATTCTTTGGCTTTTCTATTTTTACACATAAAATCACACTAAGATTTATCTCATCCTTACAAACTCAGAAACATTCTAGAAACTACTGTTGTTGAAAATCTAACTCGAATTGTTTTAAAGCATATCTAATCTTGAAGTGCTTTAAAACAATTCTACATTCCACCTTTCGAGCTACAAACATCAACACAATCATGCCAGATAACATGTACAGTTTAATTGGTAAAAAAGTAAAGGAGATTATAAAATATTGATCCAAACATTTTACTTAATTTTTATTTATTTAATTTATATCAATTGTAATAATACTGGAAAAAAATTATAGAAAAATTATACACCTAATTTAACATATTAATATCTAAAATAATTTAAAATTAATATTATATGTAATGTACATCTTTCCTACATGAAATTGATATTGATATAAATTTTTAATCAAAAAAGATATTCAATAGGGATGAAATCTATAATTTGTACATAAAATTCATATGGACAATCATCAAAACCACTTTCAACAAAAAATCCATGACTACTTGAAATACTTTCCTGTAATAGAAGATGGATATATTATAAATCCAAGTGCAATAGTATCACTTTTATTTTGACATGTGTTTTCAGTTAATTGTGAGTTTTCTCTCATAAACGGTGAATAGAAAAAATGCATTCTATTACGACATCGACATATATATAATGAAATGGAATCAAAGCAGTATTTCATATTCATTTGTTTAGTGTATTATGAAATCCAGATAGATTTTAATACTTGTTTAAAAGATATCAATATTCTCTAGATTTTATAGATTATAAGAATAAAAAATAGGTAGCTTTAATTATTAAAAATATCACCCAATACAAATTTAGCTTCTTTAAGAGTTTTTGACATGTATTTTTGTTTTATTTTTCAACTTGAAATTTAAATGACCCAATATAATGTTGTCATCCTTAAAAGTTTTCGACACAACTTTTTATTTCGTCATTAAACTTTTGAATCTGTTTTTTTTTTTTCTTCTTAACTTTAGTTTTAGAAACATAAACGAATTCACTACAGTTCTTAACAATCTTGAATTATTAAGAAAAAAACTTCTTCAACTTAACTCTTATATTTTATATATTTAAATATATATATATATATATATATATATATTATATAAATAAGAAATTGTTGAACTAGATAGTGAAATAAGTAATACAACATATGACTTCCAAATAACTTTTCTAAATTTGGTATCAGGGAGTTGCATAGTGATACTATAGTGGTAGTGGGTAGGGTAGATCACCAAGCAAGGTTATACACTTTCTCACATTTTGCATCAGATTCTTGTCCAATAGCATTGTTGACTCATTCAGATGGAGTTAGCAAATTATGGCATGAGCGGTTTGGCCACCTTAACTACTGCTAGCTTGAGCAACTTTACAAAAATGACATGGTCATTAGCTTGCCTCATGTCCAATTCTCAAAAGGAATTTGTGAGGGGTGCTCCCTTAGGAATCATCTCGAAGCAAAACTTGACAAAGGCAAAGCTTGGAGGGCTTCACAACCTTTGGAGTTAGTCCATAGTGATGTATTGGGACCCTTTCCCAAACAATCTTTCGCAAGGGCCAAGTACATCCTCACTTTAATGGATGATTTCTCTAGGTACACTTGAATATATTTTCTTAAACAAAAGTCTAAAGTGTTTGAAAAATTTCTAGACTTCAAGGCTCTTGTTGAGAAACAGAGTGAAAAATTCATCAAGGTTCTTTGAATTGATAATGGAGGGGAGTATGTCAGCATTAGGTTTGAGCAGTTTTGCACCACAGAGGGGATTAATTTACAGTGCACAGTCACTTACAGTCCTTCATAGAATGGGGTTGTAGAACGCAAGAATAGGTTCTTGAAAGAGATGTCTAGCTGTATGATTCACTGGAAATCCTTAGCACCACAGTACTGGGTTGAAGCCATCAATTGTGCTTGCTACATTCAAAATAGGGTTCCTCACAAAGCTTTGAAAGGGATAACACCCTTTCAAGCTTGGCATAAAAGAAAACTTGATATTGAGCACCTTAGATTTTTTGGATCCCCAGCCATGGGCTGCATTCGGAAGAAGAAACACAAAGCTATGGAACATCAGTCCAAGCCTTACATCTTTGTAGGATATCTAGTTGGTATTAAGGGATATCGCCTTCTAGATTTAGTCACTCATGAGTTGTTGATCGAGAGAAGTGTCCATTTTTAGGAGGGTTGTAGAGACTCAACACTTGACACTTCTTCTCCCTCATCGGATCTACTTCTTCATGATGATTCCTCATCAGATTCAGATTAACCATAGCAGGTTCTTGACCCAGAGACATCTTCTTCTTCTTTGAGTTAGACAGTGAGGACAGTGATGTAGAGTCATCCACCTCTAGTCAGTTAGAGGATGAGGAGTTAGCACCTGACTCGCCATCTTTTGGGCCACTTTGGGCCAGATAGACACTTGAGAGGGCTGGCACTTGGGCAGGAGATCCCGCAGATGATAGACATACTAGGGGGGATTTTCAAAGAGATCCACATGCCTTCTTTGCTACAATTTTGGATCCATAGACTTTTCGAGAGGCATTGGGGGTACCTGAGTGGGATAATGCTATGGGGGAAGAATATTATTCCTTAATCAAAAATCACACTTGGGATTTGACTTCACTTCCTAAGGGAAGAAATATGGTTCAATGTAGGTGGATATATCAGACCATGTTTGCAGCAGATGGATCAGTTGATAAGTACAAGGTGCAATTGGTCGTCAAGGGTTTCTCACAAGTGGCAGGCATTGACTACTTAGAGACCTTTGCACCTATTAAAAAGATGACTTCTATCTGATTCACCTTGGCTATTACCATAGCACATGCTTGGGATGTGCATTAGATGGATGTGAAGAGTGCCTTTCTTCACGGAGACATAGAGGAGGAGATCTACATGGAGCAGCCACCAAGATTTGTTCAAGATTCTTTCTTAGTATGCAGACTTAGGAAATCTATCTATGGCCTCAAATAGGCTCCTCAGGCTTGGTATGCCAAGATGGATTACTTGTTTCTCATAGCGGCTTTCACTAGGTGCCATTCTGATCCCAATGTCTACTTCTTATGGCAGGATGATTCGCTCTTGATTTTGGTTCTATATGTTGATGACCTTTTGATCATCGAGAGTTATTCATCAGCTATTGCAGTGGTGAAGGCATCTCTTCAGGATAGATTTGACATGATAGACTTGGGTTTGTTGCACTACTTTCTTGGTATCGAGATCTCACATTCAGATTTAGGTATTTCTCTCGCACAACCTAAGTATGCTCTTGACTTATTGGCTCGGTTTCACATGGCTAATTGCAAGCCATCTCTAACTCCCTTTCTATCATGAGTCAACCTTGAGGCTGATTATTCTTCACCATTAGTTGATGCCACTCGGTATCGACAACTTATTCATAGTCTCATCTACTTGACTCACACCAGGCCCGACATATTATATACAATGGGACTTGTCTCCAAATTTATGTAGGAACTTCATGAGCTGCATTAGAAAATAGCTAAGAGGATCTTGCATTACATACAGGGTTTACATAGATACGAGATTCATTACAGATTTGGCAAAGAGGTTGACTTGGTTGGATATACAGATTCAGACTAGGGTAGCAATTCACAGACTCACAAGTCCACTTCTAGTTACAGTTTCTCTCTTGGTTCAAGTCCTATCAGTTGGTCTAGCAGGAAGCAAAATGCTATTCTATATCATCCACAGAAGTAGAGTGTAGGGGAGCTATTAATGTAGCTACTGAGGTTATTTGGCTTCAGGGGATTCATTTTGAGTTTGGTATTCCTATCAGGCAGCCCACCATCATTTATTGTGACAACTAGAGTACCATTCAAATTTGCAAGAATTCAGTTCAGCACCAGCGGACCGAGTACATAGAGATTCACATGCATTTCATTCGAGAGCTCATTCATAGTCAGGTCATTGACTTGATATTTTGTCAGTCTTCAGAGAAAGTTGTAGACATCTTCACCAAACCTTTCACTGAGAGTAAGCTCATTCATCTATGAGCTCTTCTTGGGGTGCAGTCCACATCTGCAGCAGCATCATCTTCAAGCGGGGCCTTCTAGCCTCTTCTTTTCTTTCATGTCTCTCTTTTGGGGGGGAGGAGTTTTTTTGAATGGGTTTTCTCATTTTCTCTATCTTATGGGAGATTGCATTTGTACATGGGTACCTCATCAGGCCTAGTTGCTGGGACCTATTTCCTATTTCCACACTGCCCACCTAAGCTGTGCTTATGGGGGGTATTAGTGTAGGTTTTTATTTGTTCCTATTTATTAATTAGGGAAATTGTATTTCTTGTGCATACATGGAGTTTTCCTACATTTGTAGGATAGGCTAGCTTGTCTGGAGGTGTGTGTCATAGGTGTCATAAGAATGTCATAGGTAACTCCCTTGATGGGAGTTATTTCTCTATTCTTAGCACCTTGTCACCATATTTCACGGAGAAGTTACTGTCTATTCTTGGGGTGCCTTGTCCACCTTTTGTGGAGAAGTTAATTTTGTACTCTCCTATATGTATTCCTCACTTTGGCCATCTCATGCTAATTATATTTTGGTTTTTTCTATTTTGTCTTATGTAATATATCTTCTTGTGTTATTTTCAAATTGCTTTAGCATCTATGTGGTGTGTACTTGCTTCAACTTGTGTGATCATGTCTCCATTGCACTCGTATTATCCAAATTCTAGCAACATCCGATAGATCTACCCCTATGTTAGGGGCTTATTTATTATCATTTTTAATAGTTTGGTTGACCAAAATAAGGTGGCTCTTGCTAAACCTTGGACTTGGTACTAGCATATCCTTATTATAAAACCCTAGAGCCCTTCCTTCAATCTTATAATTGAAAATATTATTGTTGGTCCTATTTAGGTTCAATTTTTGTATCTACCATTTTAATTTTAGATTGATTCCTATCTTTCAGTCATTGGTGCTAGTGTCTGGATCCAATAGTAGTATCCATGGACAAATAAGTGATACTTCCAAAACCTAATAACTCAACCAAAATATACAATCCTGCATAATTTACACCTATTTCTAATCCATATATTCATTCACATAGTAAATCACCTATGTACCATTATTTATTATTTGGTGTAATTTATTTCAATTATTTTACTTTACTATTTTTAACAATCTTAGTTGTATAAATTTAGAACATTGTTTATATAAGTTTTTTTATTAATTAGACTATTATAGATTAGTTTATCATCCTTGTGTTAGATTTACTTCTATATTTATTAAACTTATATACCCCACATCTAAATTTTGAGTTTAAAAACTATGCACTTGTGGTGATTGCATGTTTGATCCTTTCTTCTTGTATTTACTTTATATTTTTGATTTATATCAATGATTATCTACGTTTATAATTGGTATTTTCTTCCATTTTATTTAGTTGCTTTTATATTTTTTCTTTCCCATTTGGATTTGGATTTGGTATTTTTATTTTTATCTTCTACTTGGAAATTTTGTTGTCAAACCTATTTGGGTTTGGTTTCTATAACTAGCACATTAATTCTGGGTTGATTTATATCTTTCATCTATTGGTGATTCTCTAGGGAATATATTGGTGATTGACACTTCAGATTATATCATTTCCCATACCACATGTTATCAGATTGTAGTTAGTTTAGATGTTTTATTAGATATCATAACTTCTATTAAATTAAGTGTTAAATACCAGAGCTAGAATCAATCCCTATATTATGAGGGACTACCTTTTAGATGTTGTAGGTGTTTCTTCATGGTTATCTGGCCTCCTATTAATCTTCTTCCAATTAAAAATTTAACTATTCTTTATGGAAGGATGTTGGTGTTGATAACCTTTCAGTTCCTCTTGTGATCCCCCATCCTAATTATGGTGATGGCACTCCTGAAGTGAATCATAAGATTCCTAAACTGAGTGTCGAGAACTCTTATATGTTTTTTATTGATCATATAAATGTCACTAATAGGTTTGAAGGTATTGGTGGGTTGAATACTACTAATAAGTATGTTTATATTTTAGGGATTATAGTTGGTAATTTCACATACTCTATTGAGGGTCCAAATATTTCATGTACTCTGGATGAGTGGACTATAGATCAGGAAAAATAAGGGTGGCTTGTCCCAAGTTAACTCTATATGAATCTCTGCTTTCCCCATAGAAAAAAGAATGAGAAGCATTTAGGTTTAGGGTTTTTGGCCTTTCCTTGGTCCTTAGATTTATAGTATTGGTGTTATCTAGATGTGAAGGCTGAAAGATCCTTAATTTTTTGTGGTTTTAGTTTGGTATTATGTTTTTCCATTACTATGTTGCTATCTTGGGAATTCTAAGTGCTCTTTAAAGATTTTGTCCTCCATTAAATGGTTTTGGGTTATTTTAGCTATTTTTGTAAATTTTTTTCCCTCATGGATTTTCATCCAAGGTAAATGTATATAATATGAAACACATTTATTTGATCAACATCAATGAGCAAAACTCAGTATATTTGAGGAGAATTTTGAAGTATATGTGGACTTTTTATGCCAAAAAGTGGGACATGTTATTAAAAAATTTAAACTTTTCTATTTCTCCTCTTCTCACTAATAAGAATCTGAGGATGAGGAATTATTTGTTCCTCTATCTGATCATCCTGCTTGTTCTGCTCTCCAGCTTGTGTGAATGATGTTTGAGGAATTTGTGCTACCTCAAATGTGGATGTTTGTTCCTCCTCATTCATCAAGTTACTTGACTTCTGAAGAGCCCTATCTTCCTCAAACTTCACATCTTTGTTAACCACTATTTTCCTGAGAGCAAGAATATAAACCCGATAAGCCTTAGAAGTTTCACTGTACCCAACAAGGATACCCTTCTCTGTAGTAGGTTACAACTTGGTTCTCTTCTCACCAGGAATGTGATAATACACAAGACATCCAAAGATGTGAATGTGCCCCAAATCTAGTTTCTTACCAGTGAACACCTCTTTTGGAGTCAATTTGCCCAATACTTTGTGAGGGCTCCTATTCTACAAATACATAGCTGTGTTGCAAGCTTCTGCCCATAAGAACCAAGGTAGATCCTAATCATGAAGCATGGCTTTGGCTACTCCAATGATAGCTCTATTCTTTCATTCAACAACCCCATTCTATTGAGGGTTATACATAACTATCAACTCTTTCTTGATACCTTCCTGAGCATAAAAATCTTTGAAGGCATTTGAGGTATACTCGCCTCCATTATCAAACATTAGTCTCTTAATCTTCTTCCTAGTTTGGTTCTCCACGAGAGCCTTAAACTCTTTGAACCTACTGAAGACCTCATCTTTATTCTTTATGAAATATTTCCACGTTTTCCTGGAGAAATCATCAATGAAGGTAACATAATACTCATATCTATTTAAGGATGTTGTTGACATAGGTTCACACACATGTGAGTTTACAAGATCCAAAATCCCTTTAGATTTAGTGTCACTACTTGGAAAATTGGTTTTAGCATATTTCCCAAGAGCACAACCCTTGCACACCTCATGCTATTTTGTCTTCATCTCAGGCAGCCCCGTCAGGCAGAATATTAAGTGCTCCATGGTGAAGGTGAGCCATCCTCCTGTGCCAAAATTCTCCTATCCCTTTATAGCTACTAACCAACACATATGCTGGCTCATATTGTAACTGAAACAAGCTGCCATGCCTGACACCAATCACTTTTTTAGTCATGGAATCTTTGGGATGAATATAGAATTTTCCCCTCTCAAAGGTCATGATGTAACCCTTGTCTTCCAAGGCAAAAATTGAGATTAAATTCTTTGTCATGCCAGGGACATACAACACATCCTCCACCAGCAAGGGTTTGTCAGACTCCCTCTAAAACTTAACGGTGCCAATACCAGTTGCATGGTACTTGGCATTATCTCTGAGATCAATATAGAAATCTAGCTTCTTCTCATCCAACTTGGTGAAACATTCTTTGACTCTCGTCATGTGGCGAGAATCCCCACTGTCAATATACCATCCTCTTTTGGCACTTGAACTTGAGAGATAGGTAATGAGTGAAAACTCATTCTCAAATTTTGATGCAAACTCGTCCACCTCTGTTGTAGCAGGAAATTGCTTCTTTTTCTTGTCCTTATTTTTCTTATTCAGACATTGACTGGCATAGTGACCCATCTGATGGTAGAAAAAACATTTAATCTTGCGTAGATATTTCTTCTTCCCACTCTTGGAAGAAGAACCTTCTGATTGCTCTTTATTGGAATTCTTCTTACCCTTGCTTGCAAGAGCAAGATTTTCTTCATCTTGACCCTTCTTTGTCTGATCTCCCTGATGAGCACCTTCACAGATCTCCTCCTGAACAAAATCATCCCAAAGTCTTGCCCAATCAGGTAGCGGATCTTTACCAACAACACACTTGACAAACACTTCCCAGTGTTTTGAAAAACTATTCAAGGCTATACACACCAACTCATCTTTTGTAATCCTCTCTCAAATAGCAGCAAGCTCATCCCTGACCTGTGTCAGCTTGGACAAGTAAGAGGTCACAATATCGCCTTTGGACATCTTTGTATTATGAAATTTGTCCTTGAGCATCATCTTACAACTCTGATAGTCGCTCTGATAAAGTTTTGTGAGTGAATCCCAAATCTCCTTGGTGGTGTCTCTCCTTGATAAATGAAGAATTAAATGATATCTTACTCCATCCAAGATAATCCTTTGAGCCTTGGCCTCTTTAATTTCCTATGAATCTAAGGCAACAGGATCATTTGTTGGTAGTGTCACTTCTGTGCTAGCATAGATCCACAGCCTATTCTCCTTGAGAACAGATGTAATCCAAACCTTCCACTGCAAGAAGTTACACACACCCTTGAGCCTGTCCTCATAGCGAACGTTGGTTGCCATAGCCACAAAAAGAACTAAGGATGAAAGAACTAATTTTTTTCTTGAAATCTGCGTTACAAATATTGGCTTCGTATTCAGAGTTTAGAGCTTTGATACGATGTTAATTTCTATAACCTATCAAAAGATTAATTCCACAATAAATTCACAGACATAAATCTAATTTATAATTATTAATACAAATGGGTTAATTAACAACTAATAACAACAGAAGCAAAAATAACAATAATAAGCCAATACAAAAAAAAGACAATAACATAGATATACCCAAGAAACCCCAATGCGGAGAAAAAACATGCAAATGTTGGATCTTCTATTCACCCTAACAACAGACTTTTCTTTTGCAAAAATACAATGTATGAGTTTGCTACAACAATCTTACTTTTATAGAGAGCCTATCTGCTTTACTTATCTTGCAAGAAAAAGAAGCTTTCCTTAGCATGCAAGAAAAAGAAGCTTTCCTTGCATTCTTTGGCTTTTCTATTTTTACACATAAAATCACACTAAGATTTATCTCATCCTTACAAACTCAGAAACATTCTAGAAACTACTATTGTTGAAAATCTAACTCGAATTGTTTTAAAGCATATCTAATCTTGAGTTGCTTTAAAACAATTCCACATTCCACCTTTCGAGCTACAAAAATCAACACACTAGTCGATAATATAAACAACCAACACAATCATGCTAGATAATATGTACAGTTTAATTGGTAAAAAAGTAAAGGAGATTATAAAATATTGATCCAAACATTTTACTTAATTTTTATTTATTTAATTTATATCAATTGTAATAATACTCGAAAAAAATTATAGAAAAATTATACACCTAATTTAACATATTAATATCTAAAATAATTTAAAATTAATATTATATGTAATGTAGATCTTTCCTACATGAAATTGATATTGATATAAATTTTTAATCAAAAAAGATATTCAATAGGGATGAAATCTATAATTTGTACATAAAATTAATATGGACAATCATCAAAACCACTTTCAACAAAAAATCCATGACTACTTGAAATACTTTCCTGTAATAGAAGATGGATATATTATACATCCAAGTGCAATAGTATCACTTTTATTTTGACATGTGTTTTTAATTAATTGTGAGTTTTCTCTCATAAACGGTGAATAGAAAAAATGCATTCTATTACGACATCGACATATATATAATGAAATGGAATCAAAGTAGTATTTCATATTCATTTGTTTAGTGTATTATGAAATCCAGATAGATTTTAATACTTGTTTAAAAGAAATCAATATTCTCTAGATTTTATAGATTATAAGAATAAAAAATAGGCAGCTTTAATTATTAAAAATATCACCCAATACAAAGTTAGCTTCTTTAAGAGTTTTTGACATGTATTTTTGTTTTATTTTTCAACTTGAAATTTAAATGACTCAATATAATGTTGTCATCCTTAAAAGTTTTCGACACAACTTTTTATTTCGTCATTAAACTTTTGAATATATATATTTTTTTTCTTCTTAACTTTAGTTTTAGAAACATAAACGAATTCACTACAGTTCTTAACAATCATGAATTATTAAGAAAAAAACTTCTTCAACTTAACTCTTATATTTTATATATTTAAAAAATATATATATATTATATAAATAATAAATTGCTGAACTGGATAGTGAAATAAGTAATACAACATATGATTTCCAAATAACTTTTCTAACTTTGCTATCAGGGAGTTGCATAGTGATACTATAGTGGTAGTGGGCAGGGCAGATCACCAAGCAAGGTTATACACCTCACATTTTGCATCAGATTCTTCTCCTAAAGCATTGCTGACTCATTCAGATGGAGTTAGCAAATTATGGCATGAGCGGTTTGGCCACCTTAACTACTGCTAGCTTGAGCAACTTTACAAAAATGACATGGTCATTAGCTTGCCTCATGTCCAATTCTCAAAAGGACTTTGTGAGGGGTGCTCCCTTGGGAATCATCTCGAAGCAAAACTTGACAAAGGCAAAGCCTGGAGGGCTTCACAACCTTTAGAGTTAGTCCACAGTGATGTATCAGGACCCTTTCCCAAACCATCTTTCACAAGGGCCAAGAACATCCTCACTTTAATAGATGATTTCTCTAGGTACACTTGAATATATTTTCTTAAACAAAAGTCTGAAGTGTTTGAAAATTTTCTAGACTTCAAGGCTCTTGTTGAGAAATATAGTGAAAAATTCATCAAGGTTCTTCAAATTGATAATGGAGGGGAGTATGTCAGCATTAGGTTTGAGCAGTTTTGCACCACAGAGGGGATTAATTTACAGTGCACAGTCACTTACAGTCCTTCATAGAATGGGGTTGTAGAATGCAAGAATAGGTTCTTGAAAGAGATGGCTAGCTGTATGATTCACTCCAAATCCTTAGCACCACAGTACTAGGTCGAAGCCATCAATTGTGCTTGCTATATTCAAAATAGGGTTCCTCACAAAGCTTTGATAGGGATAACACCCTTTCAAGCTTGGCGTAAAAGAAAACCTGATATTGAGCACCTTAGAGTTTTTGGATCCCCAACCATGGCCTGCATTCTGAAGAAGAAACACAAAGCTATGGAACATCAGTCCAAGCCTTACATCTTTGTAGGATATCTAGATGGTATTAAGGGATATCGCCTTCTAGATTTAGTCACTCATGAGTTGTTGATCGAGAGAAGTGTCCATTTTTAGGAGAGTTCTAGAGACTCAACACTTGACACTTCTTCTCCCTCATCGGATCTACTTCTTCATGAAGATTCCTCATCAAATTCAGATTAGCCATAGTAGGCTCTTGACCCAGAGACATCTTCTTCTTCTTTGAGTTCAGATAGTGAGGACAGTGATGTAGAGTCATCCACCTCTAGTCAGTTAGAGGATGAGGAGTTAGCACTTGACTCACCCACTTTTGGGCCACTTTGGGCCAGATAGACACTTGCGAGTACTGGCACTTGGGTAGGAGTTCCCGCAGATGACAGACATACTAGGGGGAATTTTCAGAGAGATCCACATGCCTTCTTTGCTACAATTTTGGATCCATATACTTTTCGAGAGGCATTGGGGGTACCTGAGTGGGATAATGCTATGGGGGAAGAATATTATTCCTTAATCAAAAATCACACTTGGGATTTGACTTCACTTCCTAAGGGAAGAAATATGGTTCAATGTAGGTGGATATATCAAACCAAGTTTGCAGCAGATGGGTAAGTTGATAAGTACAAGGTGCAATTGGTCACCAAGGGTTTCTCACAAGTGGCAGGCATTGACTACTTAGAGACCTTTGTACCTATTGAAAAGATGAATTCTATCTGACTCACCTTGGCTATTACCATAACACATGGTTGGGATGTGCATTAGATGGATGTGAAGAGTGCCTTTCTTCACGGAGACATAGAGGAGCAGATCTACATGGAGCAGCCACCAAGATTTGTTCAAGATTCTTTCTTAGTATGCAGACTTAGGAAATCTATCTATGGCCTCGAATAGGCCCCTCAGGCTTGGTATGCCAAGATGGATTACTTCTTTCTCATAGCGGCTTTCACTAGGTGCCATTCTGATCCCAATGTCTACTTCTTATGGTAGGATGATTCGCTCTTGATTTTGGTTCTATATGTTGATGACCTTTTGATCACCGAGAGTTATTCATCAGCTATTGCAGTGGTGAAGGCATCTCTTCAGGATAGATTTGACATGATAGACTTGGGTTTGTTTCACTACTTTCTTGGTATCGAGATCTCACAGTCAGATTTATGTATTTCTCTTGCACAACCTAAGTATGCTCTTGACTTATTGGCTCGGTTTCACATGGCTGATTGCAAGCCATCTGTAACTCCCTTTCTATCATGAGTCAACCTTGAGGCTGATTATTCTTCACCATTAGTTGATGCCACTCGATATCGACAACTTATTCGTAGTCTCATTTATTTGACTCACACCAGGCCCGACGTATTATATACAATGGGACTTGTCTCCAAATTTATGTAGGAACCTCATGAGCTGCATTAGAATGCAGCTAAGAGGATCTTGCATTACATATAGGGTTTACATAGATACGAGATTCATTACAAATTTGGAAAAGAGGTTGACTTGGTTGGATATATAGATTCAGACTGGGGTAGTAATTCACAGACTCACAAGTCCACTTCTAGTTACAGTTTCTCTCTTGGTTCAGGTCATATCAGTTGGTCTAGCAAGAAGCAAAATGCTATTGCTATATCATCTACAGAAGTAGAGTGTAGGGGAGATATTAATGTAGCTACTGAGGCTATTTGGCTTCAGAGGATTCATTCTGAGTTTGGTATTCCTATCAGACAACCCACCATCATTTATTGTGACAACTAGAGTACCATTCAGATTTGCAAGAATTCAGTTCAGCACCAGCGGACCGAGCACATAGATCTTCACATGCATTTCATTCGAGAGCTCATTCATAGTCAGGTCATTGACTTGATATTTTTTCAATCTTCAGAGCAAGTTGCAGACATCTTCACCAAACCTTTCACTAAGAGTAAGTTCATTCATATATGAGCTTTTCTTGGGGTGCAGTCCACATCTGCAGCAGCATCATCTTCAATGGGGGCCTTCTAGCCTCTTCTTTTCTTTCATGTCTCTCTTTTGGGGGGGAGGAGGTTTTTTGAATGGGTTTTCTCCTTTTCTCTATCTTATGGGAGATTGCATTTGTACATGGGTACCTTATCAGGCCTAGTTGTTGGGACCTATTTTCTATTTCCACACTGCCCACATAAGCTGTGCTTATGGGGGGTATTAGTGTAGGTTTTTATTTTTTCCTATTTATTAATTAGGGAAATTGTATTTCTTGTGCATACATAGAGTTTTCCTACATTTGTAGGATAGGCTAGCTTGTGTGGAGGTGTGTGTCATAGGTGTCATAAAAATTTCATAGGTAACTCCCTTGATGGGAGTTATTTCTCTATTCTTAGCACCTTGTCACCATATTTCATGGAGAAGTTATTGTCTATTCTTGGGGTGCCTTGTCCACCTTTTGTGGAGAAGTTAATTTCGTACTCTCTTATATGTATTCCTCACTTTAGCCATCTCATGCTAATTAGATTTTGGTTTTTTCTATTTTGTCTTATGCAATATATCTTCTTGTGTTATTTTCAAATTGCTTTAGCATCTATGTGGTGTGCATTTGCTTCAACTTGTGTGATCATGTCTCCATTGCACTCATATTATCCAGATTCTAGCAACATATGATAGATCTACCCCTATGTTAGGGGCTTCTTTATTATCATTTTTAATAGTTTGGTTGACCAAAATAAGGTGGCTCTTGCTAAACCTTGGACTTGGTATTAACATATCCTTATTATAAAACCCTAGAGCCCTTCCTTCAATCTTATAATTGAAAATATTATTGTTGGTCCTATTTAGATTCAATTTTTGTATCTACCATTTTAATTTTAGATTGATTCCTATCTTTCAGTCATTGGTGCTAGTGTCTAGATCCAACAGTAGTATCCATGGCCAAATAAGTGATACTTCCAAAACCTAATAACTCAACCAAAATATACAATCCTGCATAATTTACACCTATTTCTAATCCATATATTCATTCACATAGTAAATCACCTATATACCATTAATTATTATTTGGTGCAATATATTTCAATTATTTTACTTTACTATTTTTAACAGTCTTAGTTGTATAAATTTAGAACATTGTTTATATAAGTTTTTTTATTAATTAGACTATTATAGATTAGTTTATCATTCTTGTGTTAGATTTACTTCTATATTTATTAAACTTATATACCCCACATCTAAATTTTGAGTTTAGAAGCTATGCACTTGTGGTGATTGCATGTTTGATCCTTTCTTCTTGTATTTACTTTATATTTTTGATTTATATCAATGATTATCTACGTTTATAACTGGTATTTTCTTCCATTTTATTTAGTTGCTTTTATATTTATTCTTTCCCATTTGGATTTGGATTTGGTATTTTTATTTTTATCTTCTGCTTGGAAATTTTTCTGTCAAACCTATTTGGGTTTGGTTTCTATATCTAGCACATTAATTGTAGGTTGATTTATATGTTTCATCTATTGGTGATTCTCTAGGGAATATATTGGTGATTGACACTTCAGATTCTATCATTTCCCATACCACATGTTATCAGATTGTAGTTAGTTTAGATGTTTTATTAGATATCATAACTTCTATTAAATTAAGTGTTAAATACCAGAGCTAGAATCAATCCCTATATTATGAGGGACTACCTTTTAGATGTTGTAGGTGTTTCTTCATGGTTATATGGCCTCCTATTAATCTTCCTCCAATTAAAAATTTAACTATTCTTTATGGAAGGATGTTGGTGTTGATAACCTTTCAGTTCCTCTTGTGATCCCCCATCCTAATTATGGTGATGGCACTCTTGAAGTGAATCATAAGATTCCTAAACTGAGTGTCGAGAACTCTTATATGTTTTTTATTGATCATATAAATGTCACTAATAGGTTTGAAGGTATTGGTGGGTTGAATACTACTAATAAGTATGTTTATATTTTAGGGATTATAGTTGGTAATTTCACATGCTCTATTGAGGGTCCAAATATTTCATATACTCTAGATGAGTGGACTATAGATCAGGAAAAATAAGGGTGGCTTGTCCCAAGTTAACTCTACATGAATCTCTGCTTTCCCCATAGAAAAAAGAATGAGAAGCATTTAGGTTTAAGGTTTTTGGCCTTTCCTTGGTCCTTAGATTTATAGTATTGGTGTTATCTAGATGTGAAGGCTGAAAGATACTTAATTTTTTGTGGTTTTAGTTTGGTTTTATGTTTCTCCATTACTATGTTGCTATCTTGGGAATTCTTAAGTGCTCTTTAAGGATTTTGTCCTCCATTAAATGGTTTTGGGTTATTTTAGCTATTTTTGTAAATTTTTTTCCCTCATGGATTTTCATCCAAGGTAAATGTATATAATATGAAACACATTTATTTGATCAACATCAATGAGCAAAACTCAGTATATTTGAGGAGAATTTTGAAGTGTATGTGGACTTTTTATGCCAAAAAGTGGGACATGTTATTAAAAAATTTAAACTTTTCTATTACAAAAAAAATTATATTTAATGTTTCAAACTGACTATGACTAATTTCAAAATCTTTGATATTTAGGATCAAAAGGAAAATTTAACATCCATGTGTTTCAATATCCTACATTAGATCATGATTTATAAAAATTGTGTTATGTCGTATAATTTTTTCCTTACTTATATTAGGAAATAATTTATGGAAATTATGATTCTCATATCCATACTAACACTTTATCATAATTAAAGAGGTTTATTATCCTAAGACAAATATTCTGTAGCTAGTGGAGTTGTTTTCAGTTGAGCTGTTAAATAAGTTAACAAGCAATGGTCATAATTTTGTTTGAATTACCATTTTATATTTATCACCTTTTTCACACTATTTAAGAACACTTATGGGTTTCAAAATAATTAACACACTGATATACCACCCTTTGAAGGTTTTGAATAGGTTTTAATAATCATGAATCCTCCCTTTATAGGGTAACAACCTTATTGCCCCTATTTGCAAAGATTCTTTCCTAAAAAAAACATATTTTTAAAAGTTAACAAAAATTTCAAGGTTGCAATACCTTACTATGATAGAGGAAGCATAGTCTACAAAGATACAAAGAAGATGAATTAGGATGATTTATAAATTACTAAAAAATTACAAATGAGGATGCAAAATAATATGGCATGGAGGATTTGTATTAAATATGTATAAGTTGAGTAGGTGGAATGTATTGAGGTTCATCTGCAATCCCTCTAATGGACTTATTAATATTTTTCAATTTTTTTTTAATTATTTCAATCAGCCAATCTATCCCTGACCATATTGAATATTTTACAAAGGAGATCTTAGATTTACATAATGGCTTGTATATCATCATCAGTGACAACTACAATAATTGGCTTGTGTTTTTCAACCTTTTATTAGATTCACTTGATCATCTAATCTATTTTATTGAAATACCATTATGATTAAGTGCCTGTAAACATGTTGTAGAGAATATATAACTCCCAAGTGTGCATTTTATACATGACACTATCTCTCAATGTGAGAGACTCATCAAGAACATTATACATTTCACAGGGTGTCACCTTAGTTCTACACTATCACCATATATATTTATATTTAGGAGATATTCGGTGTCATATCATTCCAATCATGTTGAAATTTTGTCCTTATAGTCAATCATATTCCTATAAAACTATGCATCCTATTGTATAGTGGTGTTTATAATATTTAATACTCTAACAACTAAAAACAAACTAACTTTTCACTTTGAAGTTGTTTCACATGGGATTTTATGTCATATAAGTATTGTGTCATAACCTAATCTTGAGTTAAATTTATGAATATGTTAGTGGGATAATTTTTATTAGACATGATTTAGCCCACAAAAATATATTGAACATGTGCTGGGTAGGTTTCATAAGTCAACCTGTGTGCTTTTAAAAATTGATCTTACATATCAATAGTCATTACATTCAATTGAGTGCTTTTACACTTAATCTATACCACCTTCTACATCGTAGATATATGTAAATTAGTAAAACCTTAAATATAATTTGTGATTGACAATTAAGAAACATCAAGGGGAACCTTTTGGAATAAAGTAGTTAAGACTAACTTTTCCACATAAGTCATAGATTTTGTTGGTTAGTGCCTTATTTATGTAATAGGAAAAGTGAACATGGTTAATTTTTGTGTTGGTATTTTTATATCCATCCACCATGAAATTTTTAACTCACATTTTTATTTTAAAGCTTCCTCCTATGCCTCTCCTTGTTCAGATCCTAAAACTGTAGATGCTCCTAATGATATTGGTTGGGATTCTACTATTCCAACCTACATTATTCTATCAGATGACTCCAACATATTTGAATGTCATATATTTTAGGAAACACTAGGATTATATGAGAGTGAAAATAAAATTAAAATTGAGATTCATAAATGTCTATTAGATTATTACCCAAAAATTACAAAGGAGGTTCTTTATATACTAAGATATTAGGTCACCATAAAGTTAACAACTAATATCAAAATTAGAAAACATATTATGTATACCCTAATGACCTTAACAACCCTAATCAATATAACTAATGACCATGTAAGTAAAACCAAAAGCAAAAAAAATTCTACAATAACACCCCTAAAATGTAGTTTATATGGGTAAGTGAATTGGGTCCTCGAAATGAGGCTTAATGAGGTACCCAAGCACAATTCAACTCCCATGAATCAAATAAAAGGAGAAAACATGTGGAATAAAAATCAACCCCAAAAGATATAAAATAAGAGAAGAAGGATAAAAAATCCTACTAAAGTCTACAACTACCTATTTCCATATTACATTCTATAACGAAGTTCATACAATTAACTATGGCTTAGAAACTTAGATGTAGTGAAGAATGGACCACCATAGAATAGTGAATGTGTCTACCAAGTGCCTGATATATCTTAAACTAAGGTTTAATTCTTATACAATGAACCATTCATGAAAGGTATGAATGATAACTTCTCTAAAGGATGAAGGTGTAGTGAAAACATAGGCTAAGAAGGACTACCGAATGCCCTAAAATTATGGAATAGATTGCCCAATATTTTGTGTGTCCTAGATAATTATACCTACACCATGTAATGTATGAAGTGGACTAGAGGTAGGTTGATTAGGAAATAACACCTAAATATCACGAAGATGACAAGGAGATGATGGAGGTGTGTCCCCATCACTACTGTAGTCATTTGTACTAGAATAAGAGTCATTAATATTATATGAGAGCTTAGGCTCATAAATCTAATCAAGTTTAGGTGTGTCCAAAGAATAAAAATCTGAATAAGAGTAAAATTAAATGTGTTAGAATTTATATAATTGAGTTTGATGATTGACCATTCCAACTACCAATATAGTATGATTGTGTATCTCTTAACATATATTGAATATAGATTGAACTAAACTCACATGCTTAGACTAGGGTGACTGATAGGGTAAATTGATATGAGTTTAGTTGAAAATGAGGGAATACTTCAAATATTATTAAATATTCCACCACTCACTTCAATAGACCCTCTCTTGAGATTTTTTTAGAAGTTTCATCACACATTTGTTTATAATGAATGTCACATAGTTATAAATAACTAAACTTTATCTATGATGAGGACACATGATGTGAAGCACCAGAGTTAATGAAAAATGTAGGATTCATAGGTACAATAGTAGCTAGGTCCTTGCCCTTTGATTTGTCATTAATATTATATTTTCCTTTTCTTTACGATGGTCATTTTCCTTAGAGGAATCATGGGTTGATGAACTCTAATTGGTAGAATTAAGGACACTAATATTATGTTTCTCAAGTATGTCTCTCAGTTGGTCAATCTACTTCTTCAATATTTTTCTCTCATCATGATTTCCTGAGTAAAACCCATATTTGATTTTATATTTATTAGGATTAACACTAGAAGAAGAGGTCTCACTATTTGACTTGTAGGTGTGAGGATTTTCATCCTTCTTTTGATCCTTTTTTTTCTACTTCTTCTCTCTATTTTTGAAGCCTTCTCTTTCTTAGCAAAAAGTGCATGAGATTTTAAGTACTTCACTATACCCATCAATATTATCTTATCTTAGTCCTGAATCAAGTTAACAACAAATGTTTACAAATAAGACACCTTCCATGAGACTCTAAGAACACTTTTTGTGGCATGGAAATTAGATAAAAATATATAATAATCTAGACCCAGTTTGGAGATCATCTATGGATTAATATGTTCAACTTTATTTTCTATTCCACCTTATTTCAATTGCAACCTAAGAAAATTAATGTAGGTGAAGATGTCATGTAGGGTGTCATAGTCATCTGGGCTCAAATTGATTAACTCATTCTCCATCTCATGGCCTCTCATTAGATCTAACTTACCAAAGAGTGTTCCCAAAGTGATGAACACTTGAGTAGGTATTTTGGAATATTCTATGTGAAAAAATGGATCAGGAGAGATGGAAAGACACAATAGTCCATGGAGTCTATTATAATATTTGAACCAATAGATTGTTGTTTCTATTATATAAGGCTCAATCTCAGTTCCCAGTATAATTTTATTGTAACCCTTAGTTTCCAAAATGATTTCCATTCATGATAATTAAAAAGTGTGAGCAGACTTATTATACATGATTCCATATTGTATAAAGAAAATATGATGTAGAAGGTAAAAAGGAAATGGAGTAAAAGAAATTTAGATCACTACACAATACCCCCTTAGAAATATAAAAAAGAACACCCCTTAAAGTTTCAAATATAAGCATGCTTATATAGATGTAAGACACAACTAAGAATACACCTTGAACAATATGTGTGTAAGTATGAAATAACTTGAGGGATGTTAGGAATAGTGGATACTGCATTCAAGAGTGTATATTAGTTATTTTTAATAAAGTTTTGATAGAGCTAAGAAGACCACCAAGGTGTAGATCATGAAAAAATAATCACTTTTGAAGAAGGAAACACTCAAATCTAAATTACTGATAAAAAGTTATAGTTGTTTGAAAATCTTGCCCGCATGGAAAACTTTATGTGAAAATAGTGGTAGAAAATATTTTGAATCAACTTATCCAAAAAAACTTAAGGATACTTAGATCAAAAGAGCAAAAACATTTAGTAATAAATTTCCTAAAAGAAAACGTAAGGCCATTTCGATCAAAATTTAATCATTTTTGGGTTGGAAGTGACCAAGGAATTATTTCCCATATGACCAACCATGCTTAAATTTGATGTCTTCTTGGTTTTTACTAGATGCAAATTGACTTGTGGGATTTTGAGTGCCCTTTTATAGTGATAATAATATACCTAGGTTTCTTTAAAGTACATAAAATTCTAATGAGGGTGTTTGCATATTGGTCAAAGTCTATAGGGGTTGGGGTTGCCAATAAAGTGGTCAAAGTTTGTAGGGGTTGCCAACATGATCATTTAGTTCTGATAGTATTGCTAGTATGGATGTTGGGTTATGATGGTTATGCTAGTAGGGCTGTCAAGATATGATGATTGTGATAGAAAGGTTTTTAGTATCTAGTGAGTGTGATGGAAAGGAATTTATGATCCTACAAGTATATAGGTAAGTGCCCAAAATTTTGCCAACTACCAAAATTACTTGTGAGGGGAAAAAATCATGTTAAGAATAAAACACGTCCAAATAAAGGTAGATTTTGTATGGCTCTATAAAAACTATAAAATAAAAATTTAATAAATCAAAATACTTAGAAAAATACAAAAAATGATTCCTAGATTTATAATCTCATTATACAAAAATATGTGAGATGACCAAAAACACCTCAAAACCTGCCAAAAATGGTTGTCATGAATCTATATCATGTTTACAACTGATTTTATGGTTTCTCCACCTTCTAGATATGATGGTTCTATCCATTAATAAAAAAGGATACTATGGCTATGTAGTTCACACATATTTTCATAAATCCCATCAAACCTATTGAAACCCAAAAAAATAAGAAAACCAACATAATGCATGAAAGAATGATGAGAGTAGAGAATTTCATAAATGGAAAAATGGCCATTAAATTAGTGCTCTACTATCATGTCATATCACTCTAAGATCTCTGAACATAATATATTTCTTGAAATTTTAGGATTAGGTGAGAGCAAGATGCAAAGCAAAAGTGAGCTTTAGAAATATCTATTAGTTGATTAGCCAAAATGTACAAAAGAGGTACATTATATGGTGAGATATTAGGTCACCATAAAGGTAAATACTCAACTCACAATTTGACAACACATTAGGTATATTTTACATAATGACCATAACATCTCTAAGTAAGTCGACTAACAATTATGTAGGTAGAACTAAAAGTTATAAAAAACCTAAACTGACATGTTCCAGTTCCTTATTTTTTATGCCACATAAGATTTAGTTGGTCTACAATTGTTTGGATTTGGAATTCAGCTACCTATATGGACTTCATAGCCTCATCCCATAACTTTTTAAATTTTTTATCCTTATCTTTTACACATTTTTTGGCTACATTTTTTTTTACTTGCTCTTTTGTATCCTTCTTCATTTGATCCTCCTACTAGTGTAGGTATTCTTTACACTTTTGGTTGGTATTTTTTGCTACTTTTTTGGCCTTAGCATTATTTTTTTTCTTCCTCTTTTGAAATTTATTTTGTCATGTTGGTTTTTTTGTTGGATCAAATCCTCCTAATATTTTTGGGATTTCTCTTCAACTAGCTTCTATTCCTCCCTTTTGACATTATAAATTCTATGTGAAGACTAATTCTCTTATTTATCTTGAACCTCTAGTTCATCTGCATTCTCCTATTTAGGAGGTTGATTTATTGGTTCTTATTTTTTCTACACACTCTTTGTCAAGGACTCAACAGTGTCAAAACTTGAAGGAAGTACTTGCACATGTTTTATAGAGTATGGTAAGATTTGGGGTGAAAGTTGTTGGTATGAATATGGTGTGACCTACTGATTTGGCATGATAGCCAATTAGAATATAGAGGGAGATATCAAAAGTTTACTTTGGTGCTTCATAGTATGGGTCGTAGCTATTGTAACTTTTGTTTATATTTCCTCTTCTAATCCCTCTAGAATTATTAATGTTTTTATGAAATCTAAAATGCTTTCATGTATCCAATTACATTCATTCATGTGATATTCATTCTCTAAAGGATTGAAATGGATATCTTAATTAGAATTACCTTTTTCCAACATAGAATTCCTTAAAACTTATTTTTTTCCAAGGTGGTTTCTTCTACTTATTCCCCTGTGATTAGTATATGTGTCATTGTACATTCTTGTAGTGATGTTGATGACACCGATGACCATTATTGAAATAGAGATTTCACTTGATGATCAATCTCCTCTTCCATCCTAACTATTTAAACTATGATAGATTCCAAATCTGCATGAATATATACTAGTAGGACAAATGGGACATCATTTTACACCTGGAATGTGCAAACTAACTAAAAAGATAAGAACTCCTTATCCCCCTCTTTGTCATAGACATCATCGTTTACATACTTAAGAAATACCCTATACACCTCTTCAAGTGTAACTACATTTGACTATATAACATATTCTATTTTGATTATGGGCATCCCTTTGTTGCTGAGCCATTGCATAATTATGTAAGTCTGTTTGGAAGGTGATGAGGTTTACAAAGATAGTGTATTCTAATTAGAGGGACATTATTTAGTAGAGGAGTATGATACTTTATCCTTACATTCAGCCTATGTTGTTCAATGGTTGCTCTTATGGGTCAGTCCCTAGTTGTGATTGAAGTAATGGTTTATTTGCTCTAGGTGGCATCAATCATAATGGATAAATGTTCCTTGAAGGTAAGTTATGAAAAACTATTTTACAGATTAAATCATGTATAATATATTTATATAAATGTTTCATATCATACTATGTGATTCATCATCAGGGTAAGAGTCCAAGAGAATAGTGAATAGTGATACAAAAATCTTATATGGAGTTTAATACAAAGAAAAAAATTGTTCTTTACTTAATAGACCATGGAAATACCATCTCTCTTACAACTAAGTTATATTTCTTATAAAATTAGTAGTTTTATATTTATATATCAATTAATAAAATAAGTTTTATAACTCGTCATTTTTGTAACTCAGTAATGCATACTTATACTCCACTTTACATTTTCCTAACTATGGAAATTGGTATGAGATAATTGAGGACCTCCTTGGGTAAATGCATGTGTCTTGCAATCATGTTTTGAATTTTACATTCCATCATTGTATGAACCTACACTCCTACATGAGTTGTTGTCCATTGCAGGGCTAAATGAGGTTGGAGAAGGCACTGGCTAGCCAATAGTTAACATCCAGTGTGATTTATCCTTTTAGGGATGTCGACTACATGAAGTACAGTAAAAGAACCAAAAATTGGTAATATAGTGATTGGGTTTATATTACAAGGTGATTATAAATGTTTTCTATGAGTTATACTATGAGAAACAAAATATTTTGAATTAGCCCTTCAGCCTATCAACTTTTCCACAATATAAACTACACCTTTTTTAGCCTACCTCACACCTTTTGTTGTCTACCAATACTATCACATTAGCATTTTTAGTGGACCAAAGAGGTGCATATGTGACCTAATTTATTTTAAATCTTATAGTTTTCAAAATTTCCTATATTATTGAATTAATGTGAGTTTTCTTTATCTTTTATAATTGCAGTTAAGTCCCCTTGTTGGAAGTCATGTGGCCTGAATAATAGCTTTGGCCTATATGTGAATAGTGAGATATTTATAAAAATAGAGGATTTCTCATTACTTTTTATGATTGGGGTCATCATCAAATCATCATTTTGAATTAATATAGGTAGTCTCCATAATCACTTGGTATCAAACCCTCATATTAATCAAGAAGTGCAAACATTCCTTGTTATAGAGAAATTTATTATGGCTAAGAAAACCAGGTCACTTTTTATCACATCATTGAATTTAGATGGATTCGCATCATAAAATTTATATATTTTTAATTCTAATCCAATTCCCATCTCTTCCTTCTATGATTTTGATAATGTCACTAGGATCTGATGCTTGTCCGCTTGATCTTATATTGTACTATGATTGTAAACAATTATTATTGAATGCATAGGATTATGTTTAGATTTAAATAGTTTTGTTTACTCATAATTTTTCAAGTATGACTTGCATCGTCATCCCAAATTATTTATAAATGCAACTCCAAATCTTAAACCTTGATTGTACTCATCCATCGATCTACCTTTTGCTCCTCCACATGCTTGATTTAAATTGAAATTAATATTTTTATTTGGACCTTAGCATTTTGGTGGTTAGATGAAATGTTTATTTAAAATAATTTTTTGATGTAACATGTCACCATTTCATGTTTAAATGTTTTATTTTTGACCTTAACTACCTTTCAAAATATTTTTATTTTTTGAGAAATTACATGATATATATTTTGATTTGCAATTAGCTAATTTACGTTTTAAGCAGTTATACACCCTCACCATTTTTTATAAGTGTTTTGTCATTTTTACTAGACATAGATTTATTCAAAACCTAACATAAATATTTTCATTTTCTTGATCCTAATTCTCTTGAATCGATTGTACCAAATATTGATTGTATTTCATCATGATATTTCTTATGATATAGATTACACTACATTCATATACCAATATAAACTTATAAAAATATACAACCCACAAAATAAAAATACTAGTTTAATTTTTGCCTTGCAACACTTATTGTACTAAGTTTTTTATACTTAGAGATCGTTGGTGGTAGGGTTTGGTCTGATAGACATTTATTCTACTTAAAAGAATAATTCATTGAAGATGCTTGAGTATTATAGTGCCTTATTGAGGTAGTTGATGAATTATGTAAGGAGATTTCCATCTCCTACACAAATGTCCTAGGAGCATTTTGAATCTATTGTCATATAAAACCACCATTTTTCTCACTAAAACTATTTAGATTATAGGTTGCATCAATACCATTCATTACATATTTTCTTATGTAATTATTGAGTATAATTTTCTATATAACTTGTTTACTCCATTATATTCAATTCCACCAATTATCATTTCAATGACTCCTATCTCCTAATCACATTATCGATATATGTTATAACCTTGGGACTATGTATTCCATGGGCATCTTAACTTCAATTACATACACCATTTGAATTTATGTGTACCAAATCACACAATTATAATTTATATATATGCATATAATATATTCAGTATACAATCTTACCAATATTATCCCTATATGTTACATATCTTGGTCAACATCTTCTCTAGAACCTTATTATATATATTTTTTAGTTATTTACCTATGGGTGGTATGACTTGAAATCATAATGTCCTATATTAATATTTATATATTATTATTAAAGAAATATGTACCCCTATAAATTTTTATCTTTTGAGGACATCCAAACCATTTTATGATGTTTTCATATAGTAATGTTTTAGCATATTTTAGCAATACAACTTGGATTTAAAATAGCTTCAAACCATTTGGTGAAGTGATCTATCACAATGATAATAAATCAAACATTAGATAGTTTAGATGGAGGATTGATAGGCCCCAAAAATTTAATTTTCCATTGATCACATGGTTGCACAACCAAACTAGGATTCAAATGTATCTCATCCTACTGATTGGGTTTTCCTACCCTCTGAAAAATATGACAATCCTTCAAAACCTTGTGCACTCCTTGAAATATTGTTTTCCATCAAATCCCATTTTTTAGTATGTTACTCACAATCTAATCACCTAAAAAATGTCCTCTAATTACTCTTTGATGTGTTTTTTCAAAAACATGAGGTCTTTCATACTCGATAGCCAATCTTCGTAGAACCTCATCCATTTAAATCTTGAATAGAAACCCATTTATGATGTTGAATGGTAAAACACATGATCAAATAATTCTTGTACTACTCTAAATAATGTAATTCTAATGTACCCTATTTTTCAAAGTTCTCAATATCTTCCATTTATTTAGGAATAATAGTTAGCTTGCATAGATGTGCATTTGGAGATTTATCTTTTAGTTATTGTCCTATTTCAATATGGATTTGGTGGTTAGGTCCCACATTTTACCTATTGGGTTTCACATTGATTTTGAACTGAAATTATTGTAAACTTATTATCCACCTATAAATCTTTCCTCCTAACATTGTTTTATTAAAAATGTATTGTAAAGTTGGGTGATATGTAAAGTTCATACCCTTACAGAAACCTTTTGATATCCCAGATGTACCTAAACTTGCTAAAATAATACATTCCATAAATAATGCACATAGTCACCTTGGAAGGAATTAGAGATTAGTATGTTACCTATTGGAATATATTTGAGTGATTTTCATCTCCAAAGTGTATCAGATGGAGTTAGAATAGCTTATCTCTAGTCCAATATTGGATGATTGTCGTTTGGGTTCTAAACACAGGGACAACATTTTCCATTAAAATTCACCATTTTTATGGACATTGTACAACCCTTTTTTGAAGAAATGGGGGACCCATCTTTAAAACTGTTAATTTCAAAGTGCCTAGATTTTTAGTGCCTCTCTAAAAAATGTATCTATGTGGAAGTCCTCAAAATTTACATCCTACCCCATTTTGCCTAGTGTCTAATGTGATTAAAATGATAATTTGGCCTTCCCTATAAGATTATAAGTTTAAACAAAGTCAATTCCTCATTGTGTTTTAAGGAATCAAAGTAATTTCATACTTAGAGTAAATTTTTTTTGTGCTAGCAATTTTTTGTACAAATTTCAAATTGTATTGAAGCTCCAAGAGTCTCAATTCCTAGAGATTAAGTCTTTTATTGTCATAGTCTCCCATAATCCTATGTGGTACCTCGTATATTCCCATTAGTGCGTAGGTGAGCATATTTATTGATTATGTGGCTTCCCTTTCGTAGTTAGTTTATTTTTCATGAATTTATATAGGAGTGACCAAATGAAAGAGTGTCATATGGCCCCTCATGCTAGAGGTGCCAATATCCTAGACCTATTAGAGATATCAAAGCTTGGGAGAGCCTGACAGAATGAAGGAGTACCACAAAGATTTTTTTAGATCTTTCAGTCTCCTAGACCTATCATATATCTTATAGCTTAGAAGAGCCAAACAAAATGAATGAGCACCTCGTGTCCCATATTTTTAGAGTTGTCAGTCTCTCAAACCTCTTAGAGATGTCAGACTCTGAGAGAGCTTGAACAAATGAAGGAATACCACATTACCCCAAAATATCTTAGTCTCCTAGACCAATAAGAGATGTCAAATCCTTTGGGATCTTGATAAAATGAAGTAACATTATGTGGCCTCTTTTATTAGAGCTATTTGTCTCCTAGACCTATCAAAGATGTTATATCCCAGGAGAGCCCAACCTACTAGACCATGCCACATACGAGTTTTGTATAGATAGGTAGAAGAGGATGAAGAATCAACAAGTAGTAGAGAGAACTATCAATAGATATAAAAGGCTAATAACAGGATTTCATGTGTCACCTCACTCCTCAAGAATTAAATGGATCAAATTTATATGTAACAATTTTTAAGTATGAAACTAACCAGGAAAAATCTTTAGAATTCATTATAAATATCGTTTAAATATTCATTCAGAATTATTTTGATCATTATCTATTAGATGCCAAAGAGCATGTATGAATCATTTTACTCCTCCCCATATACCTTGGTATATTAATGGTTACAATCTCTCTCATGTTATTGGTTGGGAGATCCTTTAGTGCTATTTCATCGATCTTGACATTTCTACAGAACTTATCATGTTCAATATTATATTTAAGTGCATTATATACATTATCTTTTTTCATAGTAAAATTGTATGTTATTTCAAATTATTAATTTACTCACACTATGGTAATTAGAAGATCTGAAATATGATGTGCTAATTTTTAGTAATGTCCTTAACATCTTGTGGAAGGCAAATACTATGCCCTTTATATTTTTATTGCCCTCTTATTTCATGGGGCACCTAAATAATTGGATTCACATGGGCAATCAACATCTCTTCCACTTGCGTTATGTTTGCTAATTTAGGTGGGTGGGGCCTGGGATCCATGTTATTTGCTTCAAAAAATTGGTGCACACCTTTCTCTTGATGACATCTTCTACAAATAGGCCCTTTAGGTGCTTATCCAATAACCAGACCAGGGTAACTCTCTTGAAAAATAGAGCACATATGTGGTGAAGAAATTTTATCTAACTCACATCAAAATAATAACTATATAGTCTTGAAATCTATATAACATTTTTGGTTATATTAATATTTGTTTATTTTCAATTTTTCTAGGATCTTTGCACTTCACTTGTCCCTGTCTGTTCACTAATTTTAAAATTATTTTTATTATTTCTTCTTTTGATAGTGGTTGCTTCTATTTAATTCTTCATAGGCCCTTGTATATCATCATAAATATTAGAAAAATTAAATTCCAATGGCTCTATCAATCTTTCTTGTGGGGTTTCTGATACACACTCTATTCCACTTTCACATTCATGAATAGGGATTATAAGAAATTCCATATCATATTTTCTACTTCTCTCTCTATTAAAATTTCATCATTACAATCCACATCAACATTATTATTTATAAGATGATGTATTTGTACTCTATCATGATTTTGTTGTTGTAGTAATTCTCTTTATTCATCAGTCATTTTATCTGCATGCATTGATATTTGTAATCTTTTTCATAATACAACTTGGTCTTGTTGAGCAGTTTTTTCATGATGTGCTATCATATATTCTACATGTTCTCTCATTTGTACTTCTAGCTCTTTGATTGCCAATTTGGCTCTACTTTTTATGAATCATTGCCTTTCATATTCATTTTTATTTATTCTATCCTCATCTGTCATTGGTAATTATTGTATTTAGCTTTGGTATTCTCGAGAGTGTTCTCTTTCATGTTCTCTCTTTTATTCTTCATATTCCTTTTCCCATATGTTCATTTTTAAACTACATTTTTCATCGAGCCATATTCCCTACATATTTATTAAATAATTATTTGTACATTCATATAACTATAATGATATTATAATATATTTATATTAATTCACACACACACACACACACACACACACACACACACACACACACACACACACACACACACACACACACACACACACACACACACAGATATATATATATATATATATATATATATATATATATATATATATATATATATATATATATATATATATATATATATATATAAAATTAATCTTAAAGTGATATAAAACTCATAAATTGATAGAAAACTCATAACCCTAATATAAAATTAATTAAATATTTAAATATCATATTTTAAAAAACAAAAGTAAAATTAACAATCATACACAAAATTATATCAATGTAAATGAAACATTCCATTTTTAATTATAATTTATGTTGAAATAGACACATTTGGTTGATATGTATTTTACATGGATTTTAAAGTTTTAGTTCCATATGATTTTAATTTTATAATACAAAATACAAGATATTTGAGAAGAAAGAAGGTGGGATCATTTTTAAAAGGAATGGAAGTTAGGTTTATATAAGATTTATCTTATAAAATATAAATTCATTTAAAATAATCCAAAGATCACTTCATGTTTTTTTTAATTATTATTATTTAATAAAGTTTAGTTTATATGTATTTCATTTTATAAAACATAAAATCATTCAAAAAAAATTCTGTCTTGAAAGCTCTATCAACATTTTTGGTTATATTAATATTTTTTGTTCTCGATTTCTCTAGGATCCTTGCATTTCACTTGGCTATGTTTGTTCACTAATTTTAAAATTACTTTTATTATTTCTTAATTTTACAGTGGTTGCATCTATTTGATTATTCATAGGACCTTGTATATCATCATTAATATTAGAAAAATTAAATTCTAATGGCACTATCAATCTTTATTGTGAGGTTTATGATACACACTCTATTCTAATTTGACTTTAACGAATAGGGATTTCATCAAATTCCATCATATGTTCTGCTTCTCTATCCATTAAAATTTCATTATTACCATCTAAATCAACATCATTATTTGCAAGACTCTGTCTTTGTACTCTATCTCAATTTTATTGTTGTTGTAGTTCTCTTTCTACATCATTCATTTTATCTACATGCTTTGATCTTCGTAATATTCTTTGTAATATATCTTGGTATTATTGAGAAGTTTGTTCATGACGTGTTATAATATATTCTATGTGTCTCCTTCTATCTCTTTGATTGGCAATTTGTCTTTATGTTTTGTGCATCATTGCCTTTCATATTAATTTATATTTATTCTATCATCATTGGTCATCAATAATAGTCATTTTTATCTTTGGTATTCTCGAGAGTATTCTCCTCAGCCTTCTCCCTTTTGTTCTTCATATTCTGTTTTTTGTTGTTCATTTTCAAATTACATTTTTTCGAGCGACATTCCCTACATATTTTTTAAATAATTTTTATATTACTCATATAACTATAATTATATTATAATATATTCATATTAATTAATATATAATAATTAGTTAGTCTTAAAGTGATAAAAAAAACTCATAAAATGATATAAAAATCATAATCCTAATATAAAATTAATTAAATATTTAAATATCATATTTAAAAAAAAAAAAACTAAAATTAACAATCATACATAAAATTATATCAATGTAAATGAAACTTTCCATTTTTAATTATAGTTTATGTGGACAGAGACACATTTGGTAGATATGTATTTTACTTGGTTTTAATGTTTTAGTTAAATATGACTTTAATTTTATAATACAAAATATAAGGTCATTGAGAAGAAGGTGGTATCATTTTTGAAAATAATGAAAATTAGGTTTATATAATATTTATCTTATAAAAAAAATATCATTTATGTGTGTTCTTGTTAATCATTATTATTTAATGAAGTTTAGTTTATATATTATTCAATCTATAAAATATAAAATCAATTCAAAAAATTAGCCTTGAAATATAAATCAACATTCTTGGTTATATTAATATTTGTTTGTTCTCAATTTCTCTGTGATCCTTACATTTCACTTGGTCATGTCTATTCACTAATTTTAAAATTATTTTTCTTATTCTTGTTTTGACTGTGGTTTTTTCTATTTGATTCTTCATAGACCCTTGTATATCAACATCTATATTAGTGAAATTGAATTCCAATGGCTCTATCAATCTTTCTTGTGGGGTTTATAGTACACATTTTGTTCCACTTTCACTTTTATGAATAGGTATTTCAATAAATTCCATCATATGTTCTGATTCACTCTCCATTGAAATTTCACCATTACCATCCACATCAAAATTATTATTTTTAAGATGATGCCTTTGTACTATCTCAATTTTGTTCTTATAGTGCTTCTCTTTCTACATTAGTTATTTAATGTGCACACATAGATCTTTGTAATCTTCTTTGTATTATAGCTTGGTCTTGTTGATATTTTTGTGCATGATGCATTATCATATATTCTAAATATTCTCTCATTTATCCTTCTAGCTCTTTGACTGATAATTTGTCTCTACATTTTGTGCTTCATTGTCTTTCATATTCATTTTTATTCATTTCGTCCTCATCATTTATCAATAATTATCATTTTTGCCTTTGGTATTCTTGAGAGTATTCTCTTTGATGTTCTTGCTTTTGTTCTTCATGTTCTTTTTTCTACTATTCATTTTCAATCTACATTTTTCTTCAAACCATATTCACCACACATTTATTAAATAATTTTTTTATTAATCATATAACTATAATGATATTATAATATATTCATTATAATTAATTTATAAAAAATATATATAATAACTAATTAATCTTAAAGTGATATAAAACTCATAAAATGATATAAATATCATAACCCTAATATAAAATTAATTAAATATTTAAATATCATATTTTAAAAAACAAAACTAAAATTAACAATCATACATAAAAATACATCAATGTAAATGAAACTTTCCATTTTTAATTATAATTTATGTGAAAAAAGACACATTCGGTAGATATGCATTTTAGTTGAATTTTAAAGTTTTATTTCCATATGATTTTGATTTTATAATACAAA
>JARHVA010004877.1:1220000-1350000 GCA_037957365.1 Torreya grandis
TTATAAAATATGCTTCATCTAGATAAAGCCTTCATTTTACTTGCAAGGTTGGATGGAAGAACTATTTTGCTTGTCTTGCAACTTAGGGTAATGTATTAGGATAGAGAATGTTTTAGTAAATGTAAAGTTTTAATTTTTAAATTTAAGTTACTGTATTTTAAATATGATGCATCTACATTGTAATTATTTTGAATCAATCCATATAGTAATGTAGTGGAAGATAAGATGTAGTTAGAATAATTTTTTTCTAATATTTTTAATTTTAATTACAATAATGAAAATTGAAATAAATAGATTTTGTACATTATTAACAACTAAAATATATATGAATCTTGTATATATATTAGAAATACAAGAAAGTTGAAATAAAAACTCAATTTCTTTTTTTGAATCCTCTCTATTGTGCTATGCTCTACATTAAAACACGATGTTTTTCTTGTTTGAATTGGTGAATGCTATTTTTTTTTTTTTTAAATTTTATTTATTTATTTATTTTATTTTGTGTGTGTGTGTGTGTGTGTGTGTGTGTGTGTGTGTGAATTTAAATTATTTTAAATGGTACATCGAGTCATATTCTCTAAAAAGTCAGCTTCTAATTAATTATTTGCCAACCCACTCGCACCATTACACCCTTTCACTCTCCTCGGTGAATACCACTATAGGGAATACCTATCGGTGTAATAAATATATTAGTTACAACATTATTTGTTATATTATATATATCTAATAATTAATAACAAAAGTCAATGCATGAAAGGAAATTTTGATATAAAAGATATGTGTTAGTCATGAGAATCTAATAATTATCCTTAATTTGGGTTTGGTGTATGATTTGGGCCACTTGGATTAGGATATCATCTAAAATAACCTATCATTTCCCTACCATAAGTGCATGGCTCGCCTTGAAATATTTTACTACTTGCATATTTTGTATGGCCTTGAATTTTTTCTAGGGGTCTAAGTATGGAATTTATGCAGTTTATTATGTCTGATGTAATTGATCTAGATGTTAATTTACTAGTATTATTGAAGAATAAAAGCTACAAGATATACTCTGAAATCTCAGTGTCTTGTCCTCACATTAGCAATATTATAATGCTAATTCAAGCCACACATTGGATGTGGATCCTTGTTTTAACCATATCAGCTCATAGATTGTGCTTATCCACCATTAAAAATATAAAATGACAAATCAAATATGCCACCACCCTACATGCTGGAAACCCCTTTGCAATGGGTGCAGGTCATGTAAATCTAAACATTTACCCCAAATCAAGATCTATCTTTAATATGGGCCCTCTAATGTATGATAACAAATATAATATAATATAGGGTACCCTATATTATAGAGTTATTAAATATTGTAATAATAATTTCAAATAAATATTAAATATCTCAATCAATGACTATACTATCACAACATTCACATTGTATCACAAAAGATGTCCCCTTATGCACCCATGTAGCATGCACTCTGAAAAAGCTTTGGTACTCACTTCAAATGCAATGAAAGAAACAAGATAGACTTCATCACCTCAATTTATTCCCCACAATCAACAATATTATACTATTGATTTGATTCGAACATTGGACATGGAGTCCTTCCATAATCAGATAAAAATAGTCAGTAAAATATGCCACCACCTTGCAAGCTACAAACTGATTTTTAATAGGTATCACCCTCAAATTGGGGCATGCATATGATATGTGTCCTCTAGTGTATGACATCACTTGAAATATTTTGTTATTGCCCCTCATCATCACCACTCAATTCATTGTGAAATATTACACCACCTATAAGTTTTGTATGGTGTTTCCCTCTATTATCATATTACCAACATTAGCTATAACCTATCAATAAGAATCCATCAATTTATATGTCTATATTATATACTAAATAATGTGTATTGTTACTTTTATTTATTTAACTACCATTGTTACTTTACTTTGGAAAGCAGGCAAGGCTTTCTGGGTGGTGAAATAGACCTCATAAACACATGTATGGGACAAACATGTATTTGATATTTAAAAATAGTAAATATTGACACCCATAATGTCCACCGACAAACCTTTATAGTTTTTTACTACGACATGTTGGAATAACAACAGGCTCATTGCCATCTCATATCTTATTTCTTCTCTATATATACTCTGTTTGAATTCTCAATCCATAAACACTAAAAAAATCAAGATGAAGCACTTGCAAATTATTCTCATAACACAAAAAAAATGTAGGCGTAATCATGGTCTAAGGAAATGAGTTATAAATAGTGATGAATGTGGAAGTTGGATTTTTGATTTGTGGTGTGAGGCACACATGACAATCCATGCAGATGCAAGGTGGTTGGTCCCACACTGACATTTATTACATTCTTGGTGGTTTTCATTATGTAAGGACCTGTGGGGGGTTTGGTTTACATGTTCAATGATCCTAATGAAAATAGGATTATGGGCCATCCTACTACTGTAGTTTATCCTTGTGTAACAAACATTGTTCCCTTCTAATCATTACTTCATTGCTTCTCTATTGCTTCCTCTCTTTACATTGTTAAGTTGGAGGTTTGTTACTGTAACTTTAAATGAATGTAATGAAAATAGTTTTGAAGCTCAATGGACTCTCTGTGGATATTATTTTATAATTCACAAATACCTACAATGTATTTTATTTATTTTTAATACTTGTTTTTATGATGAATATGACTTTATAGGTAGGATTTATAGTTTCTATTATTATTAAGTGTTTTATCCAATAACTAATATTATTTTTTTGTACTAAAAATCAAATTTTAATCCCAATATATTGTCTCTTGTTCATCGACATTGGATTCCCATAGTCTAAATATGTAGATAGTACCTCCCCTACACCCTACCCACATCTCAATAACTGAATGGAGGGAAAAAACTTGTTTTTAGGTGTGATGTGAGATGAATGTTAGTTTCCCCAAGGGTGCAAGGAATGATAGAATAATTGTATATTTAATTTTCATGATTTTATTGAGTTGGCCTAATGGTGAAGACCATATGCTCTTGAAAGGGAAGTCATAGGTTTGAATCCTGCAGGAGTAACATACATAGGCCCCGTATTTGAATCATAGTAAGGCCCCTCCCCATGATGGGAATACGAAGTGATCCCATATGTTGTAAGCCACCTCATAGACCATAAACAAGCTCCTTAGCATCATGGACTTTAAAACCTATAATATTATATTTATTATCTTTTAAGTGTTTTCTTTTCATTTATAGAGTATATTCCTCTTTTAAGTGTACAATGTGAGTATCGACTACTACATGAGAATTAAACTTACTATTAATCTGATAAAAGACCTAAAATAATCAAAGAAAAGAAAGTTGGTTGTATTCAAAGAAATTGAGGGAAGAGCATAGATTGGTCTATATAAGATCTATTGAGTTTTTTTCTCTGTACTAGACACATTTGCCTTTTAGATTAATTATTATTTTTATTTGTAGGGTGTTTTTATAAAAACTGAATAATCCATTGATTTCATAAGATTTTATTTTGATGGGTGCTATAAACTTATCATTTTGTAGAGTTGATGCTTGAGAAATTATGATTATAGAGAGTGACTTGGAAAATTATAAGTACCCAAATTTTATAAGCTTCCCTATGAATGAATCTACACTCTATATATGTTACCATATTTTGATTGAATCTCTAATATAAAATTAGTAGATACAACTAAAAAAATATAATTTTTTTATGTAATTCGATGGATTTGTATATCCACTTACAATGAAGAATGATAAAGATAAGATAGGTGTTGCTTACCTACTTTTGTGTTGTGCACATCTTATGGAAAGGTCAATAGGATACTTCTCTACTTTCTTTCTATGATTCCATGTTTGAGTCATGATGTCTAGTGTTGGAATCCAACACCAATTGCTTGGAATAAATGATCAAGACATTTGAAAGAAATGGTTGTGAGGGTCTCACTTCATAGAAGGGATGATCACCATTTTATGAAATTTGGATATTGATTATCGCCTCTTACCTAATGTTAATTTATGAATTATGCCCATGTTTTCCCTCACTTCTACGTGACTTCCCTCCACATCTATGACATAAATGTGTTTGGGATTTGCCTTGCTGTGTTAATCTAATAAGTTGTTTGGCATTTGGTTAGGCAAGATGAAAATTGGGTGTTCATCTCACAATGAAAATGCCTTATGTGTAATTAATTAAAAATAAAGTCATTAGCAACAAGATAGACTTAATAACCTCAATGTATTTCCACCACATTAGCGACATTGCATTGTTGATTCGATCCACACATCAAATGTGGATTCCTTCTGTAATTAAATAGAAAATAGTTAATAAAATATGCTACCATCTTGTCATTACCCTCATCATTACCACCCATCTCACATCAAATTTTTTTGCCACTTGCATGTTTTATATGGCCCTATGATTTATTACATGGTTAGGAGCATCTATTTCAAGTATAAAACTTATGCTCACATGTGTCAGTACCTCATAGATGGAAAAAACTTCAACAATTTAGGGCATATGGGAAATGAATCTTTGCATACTCTACCATATAAAATGCCTCCGTCATAATAACGTATGCAAGCAACTATGTAACATAAACAATATAGTGTTGCTTCGACACTATTACAGTTAGGTCGACTAGTGCACATTGAAAATTTGGCACACTATGTTAATTTCTATAACCCAGCAACAGATTAATTCCACAATAAATTCATAGACATAAATCTGATTTATAACGATTAATACAACTGGGTTAATTAACAACTAATAATAGCAGAAGCAAAAAAAACAATAATAAGCCAATACAAAAAAATGACAGTAACACAGATATACCCAGGAAACCCCAATGCGGGGAAAAAACCTACAAATGTTGGATCCTCTATTCAGCCTAACATCAAACTTCTCTTTTGCAAAAATACAATGTAAGAGTTTGCTACAACAATCTTACTTTTATAGAGAGCCTAGCTGCTTTACTTAGCTTGCAAGAAAAAGAAGCTTTCCTTGTTTTCTTTGGCTTTTCTATTTTTACACATAAAATAACACTAGGATTTATCTCATCCTTACAAACATAGAAACATTCTAGAAATTACTGTTGATGAAAATTCAACTCAAATTGTTTTAAAGCATATCTAATCTTGAGTTGTTTTAAAAAAATCCACATTCCACCTTTTGAGCTACAAAAATCAACACTCCCTCTTAGCGAGGAAGGTGTTCTGCACCACACCCAACTTGTCCCTGAAGAATTCAAACTCACTCTTCATCAAGGCCTTCGTTAGGATATCTGCAATTTGTTTATCCATAGGAATGTAATTGAGCTTCACTATCCCCTTCTCCACACAATCTCTGATGAAGTGATACTTTATCTCAATGTGCTTTGACTTGTCATGAAACACTCGATTCTCAGAGAGTATGATACAACTTTGATTATCACAATAAATGACTGTAGGATACAACTTCTGATTAAAGAGCCCAGCTAGAAGTTTTTGAAGCCAGATAGCCTCACATGTAGCCATACTGGTGCCATATACTCAGCCTCTGCAGAACTCAGTGCAACTGACTTCTATTTCCTGGTATACCAAGAGTCTTGTCCTAGTCCCAAACTAAAACTACACCCTGAAGTGCTCTTTTGATCAGCTGTACTATCTACCCAATCTACATCAGTAAACCCCTTGAGCTTCACTCCATCCTGCTGAACATACTTCAGCCCATAATTAACTATGCCTTGGAGATATCTCAAAACATGCTTTGCAGCTATCTAGTGAACACGTTTAGGTTCCACAATAAACTGACTGAGTGAGTTCACTACACAACAAATGTCTAGCCTAGTGTTGACCAGATACATAAGAGAGCCTATAAACTATCTCTATAAAGTAGGGTCCACTGCCTCTGATCTAAAAGCATCAATCTTCTTCCAGTTGGTCACAAGTGGCGTTGAGATAGGCTTACAATTTTCCATCCTGAATTACTTCAAGATATCAATTAAGTACTTCCCTTGTCCAAGGAAGATTTCTCCCTCTTTCTGCCACACCTCCAATCCCAAAAAGTAGTGCATCAACACCAAGTCCTTCATCTCAAACTCTCCTACAAGATCTCGCTTGCAGTGTGCTATGAGCTCCTCTGACCCTATGAGAAATAGGTCGTCAACATATAACAATAATATGAGAAGTTTACCCTTCACCTGAACATAGTACAGGTTCGAATCTGCCTCACTCTTGATGAAGCCCACACTCTACAAGTAAATATCAATACCTGAATACCATGCCCTAGGAGCTTGCTTGAGTCCATACAGTGCTCTTTTCAATCTGCATACATGAGAATCCCTCTCATGTGCTTCAAATCCTTCCAGTTGCTCTATCTAAATCTCTTCCTCAATCACCCCGTTGAGGAAGGCCGTCTTTACATCCATCTGATGAATCCTCCAAACCATCTGTGCTGTTATAGAAATGATAGCTCTGATGGATGAGTACCTGTCTACAGGAGTGAAAGTCTCATCATAGTCGACTCCTTCCTTCTGTGAAAACCCCTTAGCCACAAACTGAGCTTTGAAATTTTCCACACTACCATTTGCAGCATGCTTAATCTTATACAACCATCTCAAGCCCAACACATACTTATCTTCTGGTGTAGGTACTACCTCCCACACAATGTTCTTCATGATGGAGGAATATTCTTCCACCATGGCATCTCTCCATACTTGGTGCTTGGATGCCTCCTAAAAATTGGAAGGCTCTACTTCAATTAATTCACTCATAAGTGCCACATAATCTGAATAACATCTTGGAGCCCTTCTTTGTGTGACTTAATCTTGAGGATCACCTACATATTCTTGAGCCTCTCTTAATGTTTGCTCAGCTGCCCTGTTTCTCCTCTACTCACTAATAAGAATCTGAGGATGGGGAATTATTTGTTCCTCTATCTGATCATCCTGCTTGTTCTGCTCTCCAGCTTGTGTGACTGATGTTTGAGGAATTTGTGCTACCTCAACTGTGGATGTTTGTTCCTCCTCATTCATACTGTTACTTGACTTTTGAAGAGCCCTCTCTTCCTCAAACTTCACATCTTTGTTAACCACTATTTTCTTGAGAGCAAGAATATAAACCCGATAAGCCTTAGAAGTTTCACTGTACCCAACAAGGATACCCTTCTCTGTAGTAGGTTCCAACTTGGTTCTCTTCTCATCAGGAATGTGATAATACACAAGACATCCAAAGATGTGAATGTGCCCCAAATCTGGTTTCTTACCAGTGAACACCTCTTTTGGAGTCAATTTTCCCAATACTTTGTGAGGGCTCCTATTCTACAAATACACAGCTGTGTTGCAAGCTTCTGCCCATAACAACCAAGGTAGATCCTAATCATGAAGCATGGCTTTGGCTACTCCAATGATAGCTCTATTCTTTCATTCAACAACCCCTTTCTATTGAGGGTTATACAAAACTATCAACTCTTTCTTGATACCTTCCTGAGCATAAAAATCTTTGAAGGCATTCGAGGTATACTCGCCTCCATTATCAAACCTTAGTCTCTTGATCTTCTTCCCAGTTTGGTTCTCCATGAGAGCCTTAAACTCTTTGAACCTACTAAAGACCTCATCTTTATTCTTTATGAAATATATCCACGTCTTCCTAGAGAAATCATCAATGAAGGTAACATAATACTCATATCTATTTAAGGATGTTGTTGACATAGGTGCACACACATGTGAGTTTACAAGATCCAAAATCCATTTAGATTTAGTGTCACTACTTGGAAAATTGGTTTTAGCATATTTCCCAAGAGCACAACCCTTGCACACCTCATGCTATTTTGTCTTCATCTCAGGCAGCCTCGTCATCATTTCCTTAAGAATATTAAGTGCTCCATGGTGAAGGTGAGCCATCCTCCTATGCCACAATTATCCTGTCCCTTTACAGCTACTAACCAACACATGTGTTGGCTCATATTGTAACTGAAACAAGCTGCCATGCCTGACACCAATCACTTTTGTAGTCATGGAATCTTTGGGATGAATATAGACTTTTCCCCTCTCAAAGGTCATGATGTAACCCTTGTCTTCCAAGGCAAAAATTGAGATTAAATTCTTTGTCATGACAGGGACATACAACACATCCTCCACCAGCAAAGGTTTGTCAGACTCCCTCTAAAACTTAACGGTGCCAATACCAGTTGCATGGTACTTGGCATTATCTCTGAGCTCAATATATAAATCTAGCTTCTTCTCATCCAACTTGGTGAAACATTCTTTGACTCTCGTCATGTGGCGAGAATCCCCACTGTCAATATACCATCCTCTTTTGGCACTTGAACTTGAGAGATAGGCAATGAGTGAAAACTCATTCTCAAATTTTGATGCAAACTCGTCCACCTCTGTTGTAGAAGGAAATTGCTTCTTTTTCTTGTCCTTATTTTTCTTATTCGGACATTGACTGGCATAGTGACCCATCTGATGGTAGCAAAAACATTTAATCTTGCGCAGATATTTCTTCTTCCCACTCTTGGAAGAAGAACCCTCTGATTGCTCTTTATTGGAATTCTTCTTACCCTTGCTTTCAAGAGCAAGATTTTCTTCATCTTGACCCTTCTTTGTCTGATCTCCTTGTTGAACACCTTCACGGATCTCCTCCTGAACAAAATCATCCCAAAGCCTTGCCCAATCAGGTAGCTGATCTTTACCAACAACACACTTGACAAACACTTCCCAGTGTTTTGAAAAACTAATCAAGGGTATACGCACCAACTCATCTTTTGTAATCATCTCTCAAATAGCAGCAAGCTCATCCCTGACCTGTGTCAGCTTGGACAAGTAAGAGGTCACACTCTCGCCTTTGGACATCTTTGTATTATGAAATTTGTCCTTGAGCATCATCTTACAACTCTGATAGTCGCTCTGATAAAGTTTTGTGAGTGAATCCCAAATCTCCTTGGTGGTGTCTCTCCCTGATAAATGAAGAATTAAATGATATCTTACTCCATCCAAGATAATCCTCTGAGCCTTGGCCTCTTTAATTTCCTATGAATCTAAGGCAACAGGATCATTTGTTGGTAGAGTCACTTCTGTGCTAGCATAGATCCACAGCCTATTCTCCTTGAGAACAGATGTAATCCAAACCTTCCACTGCAAGAAGTTAGACACACCCTCGAGCCTGTCCTCATAGCGAACACTAGTTGCCATAGCCACAAAAAGAACTGAGGATGAAAGAACTAATTTTTTTTCTTGAAATCTACGTTACAAATATTGGCTTCGTATTCAGAGTTTAGAGCTTTGATACCATGTTAATTTCTATAACCTATCAAAAGATTAATTCCACAATAAATTCACAGACATAAATCTAATTTATAATGATTAATACAACTGGGTTAATTAACAACTAATAACAACAGAAGAAAAAATAACAATAATAAGCCAATACAAAAAAAAGACAATAACACAGATATACCCAAGAAACCCCAATGCGGAGAAAAAACATGCAAATGTTGGATCTTCTATTCACCCTAACAACAAACTTTTTTTTTGCAAAAATACAATGTATGAGTTTGCTACAACAATCTTACTTTTATAGAGAGCCTATCTGCTTTACTTATCTTTCAAGAAAAAGAAGCTTTCCTTAGCATGCAAGAAAAAGAAGCTTTCCTTGCATTCTTTGGCTTTTCTATTTTTACACATAAAATCACACTAAGATTTATCTCATGCTTACAAACTCAGAAACATTCTAGAAACTCCTATTGTTGAAAATCTAACTCAAATTGTTTTAAAGCATATCTAATCTATAGTTGCTTTAAAACAATTCCACACTCCACCTTTCGAGCTACAAAAATCAACACACTAGTCGATAATATAAACAACCAACACAATCATGCCAGATAACATGTACAATTTAATTGGTAAAAAAGTAAACAACCAACACAATCACTAGCGGACCGAGCACATAGATCTTCACATGCATTTCATTCGAGAGCTCATTCATAGTCAGGTCATTGACTTGACATTTTTTCAGTCTTAAGAGCAAGTTGCAGACATCTTCACCAAACCTTTCACTGAGAATAAGTTCATTCATCTATGAGCTCTTCTTGGGGTGCAGTCCACATCTGCTGCAGCATCATCTTCAAGGGGGGCCTTCTAGCCTCTTCTTTTCTTTCATGTCTCTCTTTTGGGGGGGGAGGATTTTATTTAACGGGTTTTCTCCTTTTCTCTATCTTATGGGAGATTGCATTTGTACATGGGTACCTCATCAGGCCTAGTTGTTGGGACCTATTTTCTATTTCCACACTGCCCACATAAGCTGTGCTGATGGGGGGTATTAGTGTAGGTTTTTATTTTTTCCTATTTATTAATTAGGGAAATTGTATTTCTTGTGCATACATAGAGTTTTCCTACATTTGTAGGATAGGCTAGCTTGTGTGGAGGTGTGTGTCATAGGTGTCATAAGAATGTCATAGGTAACTCCCTTGATGGGAGTTATTTCTCTATTCTTAGCACCTTGTCACCATATTTCATGGAGAAGTTACTGTCTATTCTTGGGGTGCCTTGTCCACCTTTTGTGGAGAAGTTAATTTCGTACTCTCCTATATGTATTTCTCACTTTGGCCATCTCATGCTAATTAGATTTTGGTTTTTTCTATTTTGTCTTATGCAATATATCTTCTTGTGTTATTTTCAAATTGCTTTAGCATCTATGTGGTGTGCACTTGCTTCAACTTGTGTGATCATGTCTCCATTGCACTCGTATTATCCAGATTCTAGAAACATCTGATAGATCTACCCCTATGTTAGGGGCTTCTTTATTATCATTTTTAATAGTTTGGTTGAACAAAATAAGGTGGCTCTTGCTAAACCTTGGACTTGGTATTAACATATCCTTATTATAAAACCCTAGAGCCCTTCCTTCAATCTTATAATTGAAAATATTATTGTTGGTCCTATTTATATTCAATTTTTGTATCTACCATTTTAATTTTAGATTGATTCCTATCTTTCAGTCATTAGTGCTAGTGTCTGGATCCAACAGTAGTATCCATGGCCAAATAAGTGATACTTCCAAAACCTAATAACTCAACCAAAATATACAATCTTGCATAATTTACACCTATTTCTAATCCATATATTCATTCACATAGTAAATCACCTATATACCATTATTTCTTATTTGGTGCAATATATCTCAATTATTTTACTTTACTATTGTTTATATAAGTTTTTTTATTAATTAGACTATTATAGATTAGTTTATAATCCTTGTGTTAGATTTACTTCTATATTTATTAAACTTATATACCCCACATCTAAATTTTGAGTTTAAAAGCTATGCACTTGTGGTGATTGCATGTTTGATCCTTTCTTCTTGTATTTACTTTATATTTTTGATTTATATCAATGATTATCTACGTTTATAACTGGTATTTTCTTCCATTTTATTTAGTTGCTTTTATATTTATTCTTTCCCATTTGGATTTGGATTTGGTATTTTTATTTTTATCTTCTTCTTGGAAATTTTGTTGTCAAACCTATTTGGGTTTGGTTTCTATATCTAGCACATTAATTCTAGGTTGATTTATATCTTTCATCTATTGGTGATTCTCTAAGGAATATATTGGTGACTGACACTTCAGATTCTATCATTTCCCATACCACATGTTATCAGATTGTAGTTAGTTTAGATGTTTTATTAGATATCATAACTTCTATTAAATTAAGTGTTAAATACCAGAGCTAGAATCAATCCCTATATTATGAGGGACTACCTTTTAGATGTTGTAGGTGTTTCTTCATGGTTATCTGGCCTCCTATTAATCTTCCTCCAATTAAAAATTTAACTATTCTTTATGGAAGGATGTTGGTGTTGATAACCTTTCAGTTCCTCTTGTGATCCCCCATCCTAATTATGGTGATGGCACTCTTGAAGTGAATCATAAGATTCCTAAACTGAGTGTCGAGAACTCTTATATGTTTTTTATTGATCATATAAATGTCACTAATAGGTTTGAAGGTATTGGTGGGTTGAATACTACTAATAAGTATGTTTATATTTTAGGGATTATAGTTGGTAATTTCACATGCTCTATTGAGGGTCCAAATATTTCATGTACTCTAGATGAGTGGACTATAGATCAGGAAAAATAAGGGTGGCTTGTCCCAAGTTAACTCTACATGAATCTCTGCTTTCCCCATAGAAAAAAGAATGAGAAGCATTTAGGTTTAGGGTTTTTGGCCTTTCCTTGGTCCTTAGATTTATAGTATTGGTGTTATCTGGATGTGAAGGCTGAAAGATCCTTAATTTTTTGTGGTTTTAGTTTGGTTTTATGTTTTTCCATTACTATGTTGGTATCTTGGGAATTCTTAAGTGCTCTTTAAGGATTTTGTCCTCCATTAAATGGTTTTGGGTTATTTTAGCTATTTTTGTAAATTTTTTTCCCTCATGGATTTTCATCCAAGGTAAATGTATATAATATGAAACACATTTATTTGATCAACATCAATGAGCAAAACTCAGTATATTTGAGGAGAATTTTGAAGTGTATGTGGACTTTTTATGCCAAAAAGTGGGACATGTTATTAAAAAATTTAAAAATTTCTATTACAAAATAAATTATATTTAATGTTTCAAAGTGACTATGACTCATTTAAAAATCTTTGATATTTAGGATCAAAGGGACAATTTAACATCCATGTGTTTCAATATCCTACATTAGATCATGATTTATAAAAATTGTGTTACGTCGTATAATTTTTTCCTTACTTATATTAGGAAATAATTTATGGAAATTATGATTCTCATATCCATAATAACACTTTATCATAATTAAAGAGGTTTATTAGCCTAAGACAAATATTCTATTAGATAACCACTCTCTGTAGCTAGTGGAGTTGTTTTTAGTTGAGCTGTTAAATCAGTTAACAAGCAATGGTTATAATTTTGTTTGAAGTACCATTTTATATTTATCACCTTTTTCACACTATTTAAGAACGCTTATGGGTTTTAAAATAATTAACACACTGATATACCACCCTTTGAAGGTTTTGAATAGGTTTTAATAATCATGAATCCTCCCTTTATAGGGTAACAACCTTATTGCCCCTATTTGCAAAGATTCTTTCCTAAAAAAACATATTTTTAAAAGTTAACAAAAATTTCAAGGTTGCAATACCTTACTATGATAGAGGAAGCATGGTCTACAAAGATACAAAGAAGATGAATTAGGATGATTTAGAAATTACTAAAAAATTACAAATGAGGATGCAAAATAATGTGGCATGGAGGATTTGTATTAAATATCTATAAGTTGAGTAGGTGGAATGTATTGAGGTTCATCTGCAATCCCTCTAATGGACCTATTAATATTTTTCAAAATTATTTTTAATTATTTCAATCAGCCAATCTATCCTTGACCATATTGAATATTTTACAAAGGAGATCTTAGATTTACATAATGGCTTGTATATCATCATTAGTGACAACTACAATAATTGGCTTGTGTTTCTCAACCTTTTATTAGATGCACTTGATCATCTAATCTATTTTATTGAAATACCATTATGATTAAGTGCCTGTAAAAATGTTGTAGAGAATATATAACTCCCAAGTGTGCATTTTATACATGACACTATCTCTCAATGTGAGAGACTCATCAAGAACATTATACATTTCACATGGTGTCACCTTAGTTCTACACTATCACCATATATATATATATATTTAGGAGATATTCGGTGTCATATCATTCTAATCATGTTGAAATTTTGTCCTTATAGTCAATCATATTCCTATAAAACTATGTATCCTATTGTATAGTGGTGTTTATAATATTTAATACTCTAACAACTAAAAACAAACTAACATTTCACTTTGAAGTTGTTTGACATGGGATTTTATGTCATGTAAGTATTGTGTCATAACCTAATCTTGAGTTAAATTTATGAATATGTTAGTGGGATAATTTTTATTAGACATGATTTAGCCCACAAAAATATATTGAACATGTGCTGTGTAGGTTTCATAAATCAACTTGTGTGCTTTTAAAAATTGATCTTACATCTCAATAGTCATTACATTCAATTGAGTGCTTTTACACTTAATCTATACAACCTTCTACATCGTAGATATATGTAAATTAGTAAAACCTTAAAAATAATTTGTGATTGACAATTAAGAAACATCAAGGGGAACCTTTTGGAATAAAGTAGTTAGGACTAACTTTTCCACATAAGTCGTAGATTTTGTTGGTTAGTGCCTTATTTATGTAATAGGAAAAGTGAACATGGTTAATTCTTGTGTTGGTATTTTTATATCCATCCACCATGAAATTTTTAACTCACATTTTTATTTTAAAGCTTCCTCCTATGCCTCTCCTTGTTCAGATCCTAAAACTGTAGATGCTCCTAATGATATTGGTTGGGATTCTACTATTCCAACCTACATTATTCTATTAGATGACTCCAACATATTTGAATGTCATATATTTTAGGAAACCCTAGGATTATATGAGAGTGAAAATAAAATTAAAAGTGAGATTCATAAATGTCTATTAGATTATAACCCAAAAATTACAAAGGAGGTTCTTTATATACTAAGATATTAGGTCACCATAAAGTTAACAACTAATATCAAAATTAGAAAACATATTAAGTATACCCTAATGACCTTAACAACCCTAATCAATATAACTAATGACCATGTAAGTAAAACCAAAAGCAAAAAAAATTCTACAATAACACCCCTAAAATGTAGTTTATATGGGTAAGTGAATTGGGTCCTCGAAATGAGGCTTAATGAGGTACCCAAGCACAATACAACTCCCATGAATCAAATAAAAGGAGAAAACATGTGGAATAAAAATCAACCCCAAAAGATATAAAATAAGAGAAGAAGGATAAAAAATCCTACTAAAGTCTACAACTACCTATTTCCATATTACATTCTATAACGAAGTTCATACAATTAACTATGGATTAGAAACTTAGATGTAGTGAAGAATGGACCACCGTAGAATAGTGAAGGTGTCTACCAAGTGCCTGATATATCTTAAACTAAGGTTTAATTCTTATACAATGAACCATTCATGAAAGGTATGAATGATAACTTCTCTAAAGGATGAAGGTGTAGTGAAAACATAGGCTAAGAAGGACTACCAAATGCCCTAAAATTATGGAATAGATTCCCCAATATTTTATGTCTCCTAGATAATTATACCTACACCATGTAATGTATGAAGTGGACTAGAGGTAGGTTGATTAGGAAATAACACCTAAATATCATGAAGATGACAAGGAGATGATGGAGGTGTGTCCCCATCACTACTGTAGTCATTTGTACTAGAATAAGAGTCATTAATATTATATGAGAGCTTAGGCTCATAAATCTAATCAAGTTTAGGTGTGTCCAAAGAATAAAAATCTGAATAAGAGTAAAATTAAATGTGTTAGAATTTATATAATTGATTTTGATGATTGACCATTCCAACTACCAATATAGTATGATTGCGTATCTCTTAACATATATTGAATATAGTTTGAACTAAACTCACATGCTTAGACTAGGGTGGCTGACAGGGTAAATTGATATGAGTTTAGTTGAAAATGAGGGAATACTTAAAATATTGTCAAATATTCCACCACTCACTTCAATAGACCCTCTCTTGAGAATTTTTTTAGAAGTTTCATCACACATTTGTATATAATGAATGTCACATAGTTATAAATAACTAAACTTTATCTATGATTAGGACACATGATGTGAAGCACTAGAGTTAATGAAAAATGTAGGATTCATAGGTACAATAGTAGCTAGGTCCTTGCCCTTTGATTTGTCATTAATATTATATTTTCCTTTTCTTTACGATGGTCATTTTCCTTAGAGCAATCATTGGTTGAGGAACTCTAATTTGTAGAATTAAGGACACTAATATTATGTTTCTCAAGTATGTCTATCAGTTGGTCAATCTACTTCTTCAATATTTTTCTCTCATCATGATTTCCTAAGTAAAACCCATATTTGATTTTATATTTATTAGGATTAACACTTGAAGAAGAGGTCTCACTATTTGACTTGTAGGTGTGAGGATTTTCATCCTTCTTTTGATCCTTTTTGTTCTACTTCTTCTCTCTATTTTTGAAGCCTTCTCTTTCTTAGCAGAAAGTGCATGAGATTTTAAGTACTTCACTATACCCATCAATATTATCTTATCTTAGTCCTGAATCAAGTTAACAACAAATTTTTATAAATAAAACACCTTCCATGAGACTCTAAGAACACTTTTTGTGGCATGGAAATTAGATAAAAATATATAATAATCTAGACCCATTTTGGAGATCATCTATAGATTAATTTGTTCAACTTTCTTTACAATTCCACCTTATTACAATTACAACCTAAGAAAATTAATGTAGGTGAAGATGTCATGTAGGGTGTCATAGTCATCTGGGCTCAAATTGATTAACTCATTCTCCATCTCATGGCCTCTCATTAGATCTAACTTACCAAAGAGTGTTCCCAAAGTGATGAACACTTGAGTAGGTATTTTGGAATATTCTATGTGAAAAAATGGATCAGGAGAGATGGAAAGACACAATAGTTCATGGAGTCTATTATAATATTTGAACCAATAGATTGTTGTTTCTATTATATAAGGCTCAATCTCAGTTCCCAGTATAATTTTATTGTAAGCCTTAGTTTCCAAAATGATTTCCATTCATGATAATTAAAAAGTGTGAGCAGACTTATTATACATGATTCCATATTGTATAAAGAAAAGATGATGTAGAAGGTAAAAAGGAAATGGAGTAAAATAAATTTAGATCACTACACAATACCCCCTTAGAAATATAAAAAGGAACACCCCTTAAAGTTTCAAATATAAGCATGCTTATATAGATGTAAGACACAACTAGGAATACACCTTGAACAATATGTGTGTGAGTATGAAATAACTTGAGGGATGTTAGGAACAGTGGATACTGCATCCAAGAGTGTACATTAGTTATTTTTAACAAAGTTTTAATAGACCTAAGAAGACCACCAAGGTGTAGATCATGAAAAAATAAGCACTTTTGAAGAAGGAAACACTCAAATCTAAATTACTGATAAAAAGTTATAGTTGTTTGAAAATCTTGCCCGCATGGAAAACTTTAGGTGAAAATAGTGGTAGAAAATATTTTGAATCAACTTATCCAAAAAAACTTAAGGATACTTAGATCAAAAGAGAAAAAACATTTAGTAATAAATTTCCTAAAAAAAAACTTAAGGCCATTTTGATCAAAAGTTAATCATTTTTGGGTTGGAAGTGACCAAGGGATTATTTCCCATATGACAAACCATGCTTAAATTTGATGTCTTCTTGGTTGTTACTAGATGCAAATTGACTTGTGGGATTTTGAGTGCCCTTTTATAGTGATAATAATATACCTAGGTTTCATTAAAGTACATAAAATTCTAATGAGGGTGTTTGCATATTGGTCAAAGTCTATAGGGGTTGGGGTTGCCAATAAAGTGGTCAAATTTTGTAGGGGTTGCCAACATGATCATTTAGTTCTGATAGTATTGCGAGTATGGATTTTGGGTTATGATGGTTATGCTAGTAGGGCTGTCAAGATATGATGATTGTGATAGAAAGGTTTTTAGTATCTAGTGAGTGTGATGGAAAGGTATTTAGGATCCTACAAGTATATAGGTAGGTGCCCAAAATTTTGCCAACTACCAAAATTACTTGTGAGGGGAAAAAATCATGTTAAGAAGAAAAAACATCCAAATAAAGGTAGATTTTGTATGGCTCTATAAAAACTATAAAATACAAATTTAAGAAATCAAAATACTTAGAAAAATATAAAAAATGATTCCTAGATTGATAATCTCATTATACAAAAATATGTGAGATGACCAAAAACACCTCAAAACCTGCCAAAAATGGTTGTTACGAATCTATATCATGTTTACAACTGATTTTATGGTTTCTCCACCTTCTAGATATGATGGTTCTATCCATTAATAAAATAGGATACTATGGCTATGTAGTTCACACATATTTTCATAAATCCCATCAAACCTATTGAAACCCAAAAAAACAAGAAAACCAACATAATGCATGAAAGAATGATGAGAGTAGAGAATTTCATAAATGGAAAAATGGCCATTAAATTAGTGCTCTAATATCATGTCATATCACTCTAAGATCTCTGAACATAATATATTTCTTGAAGTTTTAGGATTAGGTGAGAGCAAGATGCAAAGCAAAAGTGAGCTTCAGAAATATCTATTAGTTGATTAGCCAAAATGTACAAAAGAGGTACATTATATGGTGAGATATTAGGTCACCATAAAGGTAAATACTCAACTCAAAATTTGACAACACATTAGGTATATTTTACATAATGACCATAACATCTCTAAGTAAGTCGACTAACAATTATGTAGGTAGAACTAAAAGTTATAAAAAACCTAAACTGACATGTTCCAGTTCCTTATTTTTTATGCCACATAAGATTTAGTTGGTCTACAATTGTTTGGATTTGGAATTCAGCTACCTATATGGACTTCATAGCCTCATCCCATAACTTTTTAAATTTTTTATCCTTATCTTTTACACATTTTTTGGCTACATCTTTTTTTACTTGCTCTTCTGTATCCTTCTTCATTTGATCCTCCTACTAGTGTAGGTATTCTTTACACTTTTGGTTGGTATTTTTTGCTACTTTTTTGGCCTTAGCATTATTTTTTTTCTTCCTCTTTTGAAATTTATTTTGTCATGTTGGTTTTTTTGTTGGATCAAATCCTCCGAATATTTTTGGGCTTTCTCTTCAACTAGCTTCTATTCCTCCCTTTTGACATTATAAATTCTATGTGACGACTAATTCTCTTATTTATCTTGAACCTCTAGTTCATCTGCATTCTCCTGCTTAGGCGGTTGATTTATTGGTTGTTATTTTTTCTACACACTCTTTGTCAAGGACTCAACAGTGTCAAAACTTGAAGGAAGTACTTGCACATGTTTTATAGAGTATGGTAAGATTTGGGGTGAAAGTGGTTGGTATGAATATGGTGTGACCTAGTGATTTGGCATGATAGTCAATTAGAATATAGAGGGAGATATCAAAATTTTATTTTGGTGCTTCATAGTATGGGTCTTAGCTATTGTAACTTTTGTTTATATTTCCTCTACTAATCCCTCTAGAATTATTAATGTTTTTATGCAATCTAAAATGCTTTCATGTATCCAATTACATTCATTCATGTGATATTCATTCTCTAAAGTATTGAAATGGATATCTTAATTAGAATTACCTTTTTCCAACATAGAATTCCTTAAAACTTATTTTTTTCCAAGGTGGTTTCTTCTACTTATTCCTTTGTGATTAGTATATGTGTCATTGTACATTCTTGTAGTGATGTTGATGACACTGATGACCATTATTGAAATAGAGATTTCACTTGATGATCAATCTCCTCTTCCATCCTAACGATTTCAACTATGATGGATTCTAAATCTTCATGAATATATACTAGTAGGACAAATGGGACATCATTTTACACATGGAATGTGCAAACTAACTAGCAAAATAAGAACTCCTTATCCCCCTCTTTGTCATAGACATCATTGTTTACATCCTTAAGAAATACCCTGTACACCTCTTCAAGTGTAACTACATTTGACTATATAACATATTCTATTTTAATTATGGGCATCCCTTTGTTGCTAAGCCATTGCATAATTATGTAAGTCTATTTGGAAGGTTATGAGGTTTACAAAGATAGTGTATTTCAATTAGAGGGACATTCCTCAATGAGATAATTGAGGACCTCCTTGGGTAAATGCATGTGTCTTGCAATCATGTGTTGAATTGTACATTCCATCATTGTATGAACCTACACACCTACATGAGTTGTTGTCCATTGTAGGGCTAAATGAGGTTGGAGAAGGCACTGGCTAGCCAATAGTTAACATGCAGTGTGATTTATCCTTTTAGGGATGTCGACTACATGAAGTACAGTAAAAGAACAAAAAATTGGTAATATAGTGATTGGGTTTATATTACAAGGTGATTATAAATGTTTTCTATGAGTTATACTATGAGAAACAAAATATTTTGAATTAGTCCTTCAGCTTATCAACTTTTCCACAATATAAACTACACCTTTTTTAGCCTACCTCACACCTTTTGTTGTCTACCAATACTATCACATTAGCATTTTTAGTGCACCAAAGAGGTGCATATGTGACCTAATTTATTGTAAATCCTATAGTTTTCAATATTTCCTAGATTATTGAATTAATGTGAGTTTTCTTTATCTTTTTCAATTGCAGTGAAGTCCCCTTGTTGGAAGTCATGTAGCCTGAATAATAGCTTTGGCCTATATGTGAATAGTGAGATATTTATAAAAATAGATGATTTCTCATTACTTTTTATGATTGGGGTCATCATCAAATCATCATTTTTGAATAATATAGGTAGTCTCCATAATCACTTGGTATCAGACCCTCATATTAATCAAGAAGTGCAAACATTCCTTGTTATGGAGAAATTTATTATGGTTGAGAAAACCAGTCACTTTTTATCACATCATTGAATTTAGATGGATTTGCATCATAAAATTTATATATTTTTAATTCTAATCCAACTCCCATCTCTTCCTTCTATTATTTTGATAATGGCACTAGGATCTGATGCTTGTCCACTTAATCTTATATTGTACTATGATTGTAAACAATTATTATTGAATGCATAGGATTATGTTTAGATTTAAATAGTTTTGTTTACTCCTAATTTTTCAAGTATGACTTGCATCGTCATCCCAAATTATTTATAAATGCAACTCCAAATCTTAAACCTTGATTTTACTCATCCATCGATCTACCTTTTGTTCCTCCACATGCTTGATTTAAATTGAAATTAATATTTTTATTTGGACCTTAGCATTTTGGTGGTTAGATGAAATGTTTATTTAAAATAATTTTTTGATGTAACATGTCACCATTTCATGTTTAAATGTTTTATTTTTGACCTTAACTACCTTTCAAAATATTTTTATTTTTTGAGAAATTACATAATATTTATTTTGATTTGCAATTAGCTAATTTACGTTTTAAGCAGTTATACACCCTCACCATTTTTTATAAGTGTTTTGTCATTTTTACTAGACATAGATTTATTGAAAACCTAACATAAATATTTTCATTGTCTTGATCCTAATTCTCTTGAATCGATTGTACCAAATATTGATTGTATTTCATCATGATATTTCTTACGATATAGATTACACTACATTCATATACCAATATAAACTTATAAAAATATACAACCCACAAAATAAAAATACTAGTTTAATTTTTTCCTTGCAACACTTATTGTACTAAGTTTTTTATACTTAGAGATCGTTGGTGGTAGGGTTTGGTCCGATAAACATTTATTCTACTTAAAAGAATAATTCATTGAAGATGATTGAGTATTATAGTTCCTTATTGAGGTAGTTGATGAATTATGTAAGGAGATTTCCATCTCCTACACAAATTTCCTAGGAGCATTTTGAATCTATTGTCATATAAAACCACCATTTTTCTCACTGAAACTCTTTAGATTATAGGTTGCATCAATATCATTCATTAAATATTTTCTCATGTAATTATTGAGTATAATTTTCTATATAATTTGTTTACTCCATTATATTCAATTCCACCAATTATCATTTCAATGACTCCTATCTCCTTATCACATTATCGGTATATGCTATAAGCTTGGAACTATGTATTCCATGGGCATCTCAACTTCAATTACATACACCATTTGAATTTATGTGTACAAAATCACACAATTATAATTTATATATATGCATATAATATATTCAGTATACGATCTTACCAATAATATCCCTATATGTTACATATCTTGGTCAACATCTTCTCTAGAACCTTATTATATATATATTTTTAGTTATTTACCTATGGGTGGTATGACTTGAAATCATAATGTCCTATATTAATATTTATATATTATTATTAAATAAATATGTACCCCTATAAATTTTTATCTTTTGAGGACATCCAAACCATTTTATGATGTTTTCATATAGTAATGTTTTAGCATATTTTAGCAATACAACTTGGATTTAAAATAGCTTCAACCCATTTGGTGAAGTGATCTATCACAATGATAATAAATCAAACATTAGATAGTTTAGATGGAGGATTGATACGACCCAAAAATTTAATTTTCCATTGATCACATGGTTGCACAACCAAACTAGGATTCAAATGTATCTCATCCTACTGATTGGGTTTTCCTACCCTCTGAAAAATATGACAATCCTTCAAAACCTTGTGTACTCCTTGAAATATTGTTTTCCATCAAATCCCATTTTTTAGTATGTTACTCACAATCAAATCACCTAAAAAATGTCCTCTAATTACTCTTTGATGTGTTTTTTCAAAAACATGAGGTCTTTCATACTCGATAGCCAATCTTCATAGAACCTCATCCATTTAAATCTTGAATAGAAACCCATTTATGATGTTGAATGGTAAAACACATGATCAAATAGATCTTGTACTACTCTAAATAATGTAATTCTAATGTACCCTATTTTTCAAAGTTCTCAATATCTTCTAGTTATTTAGGAATAATAGTCAGCTTGCATAGATGTGCATTTGGAGATTTATCTTTTAGTTATTCTCCTATTTCAATATGGATTTGGTGGTTAGGTCCCACATTTTACCTATTGGGTTTCACATTGATTTTGAACTGAAGTTATTGTAAACTTGTTATCGACCTATAAATATTTCCTCCTAACATTGGTTTATTAAAAATGTATTGCAAAGTTTCGTGATATGTAAAGTTCATACCCTTACATAAACCTTTTGATATCCTAGATGTACCTAAACTTGCTAAAATAATACATTCCATAAATAATGCACACAGTCACCTTGGAAGGAATTAGAGATTAGTATGTTACCTATTGGAATAGATTTGAGTGATTTTCATCTCCAAAGTGTATCAGATGGAGTTAGAATAGCTTATCTCTAGTCCAATATTGGATAATTGTCGTTTGGGTTCTAAACACAGGGACAACATTTTCCATTAAAATTCACCATTTTTATGGACATTGTACAACCCTTTTTTGAAGAAATGGGGGACCCTTCTTCAAAACTGTTAATTTCAAAGTGCCTAGATTTTTAGTGCCTCTCTAAAAAATGTATCTATGTGGAAGTCCTCAAAATTTACATCCTACCCCATTTTGCCTAGTGTCTAATGTGATTAAAATGATAATTTGGCCTTCCCTATAAGATTATAAGTTTAAACAAAGTCAATTCCTCATTGTGTTTTAAGGAATCAAAGTAATTTCATACTTAGAGTAAATTTTTTTTGTGCTAGCAATTTTTTGTACAAATTTCAAATTGTATTGAAGTTCCAAGAGTCTCAATTCCTAGAGATTAAGTCTTTTAGAGTCATAGTCTCCCACAATCCTATGTGGTACCTCGTATATTCCCATTAGTGGGTAGGTGAGCATATTTATTGATTATGTGGCTTCCCTTTCATAGTTAGTTTATTTTTCATGAATTTCTATAGGAGTGACCAAATGAAAGAGTGTCATATGGCCCCTCATGCTAGAGGTGCCAATATCCTAGACCTATTAGAGATATCAAAGCTTGGGAGAGCCTGACAGAATGGAGTACCACATAGATTTTTTTAGATCTTTCAGTCTCCTAGACCTATCATATATCTTATAGCTTAGAAGAGCCAAACAAAATGAATGAGCACCTCGTGTCCCATATTTTTAGAGTTGTCAGTTTCTCAGACCTCTTAGAAATGTCAGACTCTGAGAGAGCTCAAACAAATGAAGGAATACCACATTACCCCTCCTATAAAATATCTTAGTCTCCTAGACCTATAAGAGATGTCAAATCCTTTGGGATCTTGATAAAATGAAGTAACATTATGTGGCCTCTTTTATTAGAGCTATTTGTCTCCTAGACCTATCAAAGATGTTATATCCCAGGAGAGCCCAACCTATTAGACCATGCCACATACGAGTTTTGTATAGATAGGTAGAAGAGGATGAAGAATCAACAAGTAGTAGAGAGAAGTATCAATAGATATAAAAGGCTAACAACAGGATTTCATGTGTCACCTCACTCCTCAAGAATTAAATGGATCAAATTTATATGTAATAATTTTTAAGTATGAAACTAACCAGGAAAAATCTTTAGCATTCATTATAAATATCGTTTAAATATTCATTATGAATTATTTTGATTATTATCTATTAGATGCCAAAGAGCATGTATGAATCATTTTACTCCTCCCCATATACCTTAGTATATTAATGGTTACAATCTCTCTCATGTTATTGGTTGGGAGATCCTTTAGTGCTATTTCATCAATCTTGACATTTCTACAGAACTTATCATGTTCAATATTATATTTAAGTGCATTATATACATTATCTTTTTTCATAGTAAAATTGTATGTTATTTCAAATTATTACTTTACTCACACTATGGTAATTAGAAGATCTGAAATATGATGTGCTAATTTTTAGTAATGTCCTTAACATCTTGTGGAAGGCAAATACTATGCCCTTTATATTTTTATTTCCCTCTTATTTCATGGGGCACCTAAATAATTGGATTCACATGGGCAATCAACATCTCTTCCACTTGCGTTATGTTTGCCAATTTAGGTGTTTGGGGCCTGGGAACCATGTTATTTGCTTCAAAAAATTGGTGCACACCTTTCTCTTGATGACGTCTTCTACAAATAGGCCCTTTAGGTGCTTATCCAATACCCAGACCAGGGTAACTCTCTTGAAAAATATAACACATATGTGGTGAAGAAATTTTATCTAACTCACATCAAAATAATAACTATATAGTCTTGAAATCTATATAACATTTTCGGTTATATTAATATTTGTTTGTTTTCAATTTTTCTAGGATCTTTGTTCTTCACTTGTCCCTGTCTGTTCACTAATTTTAAAAATATTTTTATTATTTCTTCTTTTGATAGTGGTTGCTTCTTTTTAACTCTTCATAGGCCCTTGTATATCATCATAAATATTAGAAAAATTAAATTCCACTGGCTCTATCAATCTTTGTTGTGGGGTTTCTGATACACACTCTATTCCACTTTCACATTCATGAATAGGGATTATAAAAAATTCCATCATATTTTCTACTTCTCTCTCTATGAAAATTTCATCATTACCATCCACATCAACATTATTATTTATAAGATGATGTATTTGTACTCTGTCATGATTTTGTTGTTGTAGTAATTCTCTTTATTCATCAGTCATTTTATCTGCATTCATTGATATTTCTAATCCTTTTCATAATACAACATGGTCTTGTTGAGCAGTTTGTTCACGATGTGCTATCATATAGTCTACATGTTCTCTCATTTGTACTTCTAGCTCTTTGATTGCCAATTTGGCTCTACTTTTTATGAATCATTGCCTTTCATATTCATTTTTATTTATTCTATCCTCATCTGTCATTGGTAATTATTGTATTTAGCTTTGGTATTCTCGAGAGTGTTCTCTTTCATGTCCTCTCTTTTATTCTTCATATTCCTTTTGCCATATGTTCATTTTTAAACTACATTTTTCATCGAGCCATATTCCCTACATATTTATTAAATAATTATTTGTACATTCATATAACTATAATGATATTATAATATATTTATATTAATTAACACACACACACAGATATATATATATATATATATATATATATATATATATATATATATATATATATATATATATATATATATAAATAATCTTAAAGTGATATAAAACTCATAAGTTGATAGAAAACTCATAACCCTAATATAAAATTAATTAAATATTTAAATATCATATTTTAAAAAACAAAAGTAAAATTAACAATCATACACAAAATTATATCAATGTAAATGAAACATTCCATTTTTAATTATAATTTATGTTGAAATAGACACATTTGGTTGATATGTATTTTACATGGATTTTAATGTTTTAGTTCCATATGATTTTAATTTTATAATACAAAATACAAGATATTTGAGAAGAAGGAAGGTGGGATCATTTTTAAAAGGAATGGAAGTTAGGTTTATATAAGATTTATCTTATAAAATATAAATTCATTTAAAATAAGCAAAAGATCACTTCATGTTTTTTTAATTATTATTATTTAATAAAGTTTAGTTTATATGTTATTCATTTTATAAAACATAAAATCATTCAAAAAAAAAAAATGTCTTGAAAGCTCTATCAACATTTTTGGTTATATTAATATTTTTTGTTCTTGATTTCTCTAGGATCCTTGCATTTCACTTGGCTATGTCAGTTCACTAATTTTAAAATTATTTTTCTTATTTCTTAATTTTACAGTGGTTGCATCTATTTGATTATTCATAGGCCCTTGTATATCATCATAAATATTAGAAAAATTAAATTCTAATGGCACTATCAATCTTTATTGTGAGGTTTATGATACACACTCTATTCTAATTTCACTTTAACAAATAGGGATTTCATCAAATTCCATCATATGTTATGCTTCTCTATCCATTAAAATTTCATTATTACCATCTAAATCAACATCATTATTTGCAAGACTCTGTCTTTGTACTCTATCTCAATTTCATTGTTGTTGTAGTTCTCTTTCTACATCATTCATTTTATCTACATGCTTTGATCTTTGTAATATTATTTGTAATATATCTTGGTCTTGTTGAGATGTTTGTTCATGACGTGCTATAATATATTCTACGTGTCTCCTTCTATCTCTTTGATTGGCAATTTGTCTTTATGTTTTGTGCATCATTGCCTTTCATATTAATTTTTATTTATTCTATCATCATTGGTCATCAATAATTGTCATTTTTATCTTTGGTATTCTCGAGAGTATTCTCTTCAGCGTTCTCCCTTTTGTTCTTAATATTCTTTTTTTTGTTGTTCATTTTCAAATTACATTTTTTTTAGCGACATTCCCTACATATTTTTTAAATAATTTTTCTATTACTCATATAACTATAATTATATTATAAGATATTCATATTAATTAATATATAATAATTAGTTAGTCTTAAAGTGATAAAAAAAACTCATAAAATGATATAAAAATCATAATCCTAATATAAAATTAATTAAATATTTAAATATCATATTTTAAAAAACAAAACTAAAATTAACAATCATACATAAAATTATATCAATGTAAATGAAACTTTCCATTTTTAATTATAGTTTATGTGGAAAGAGACACATTTGGTAGATATGTATTTTACTTGGTTTTAATGTTTTAGTTAAATATGACTTTAATTTTATAATACAAAATATAAGGTCATTGAGAAGAAGGTGGTATCATTTTTGAAAATAATGAAAGTTAGGTTTATATAAGATTTATCTTATAAAATATAATATCATTTATGTGTGTTCTTGTTAATCATTATTATTTAATGAAGTTTAGTTTATATATTATTGAATCTATAAAATATAAAATCAATTCAAAAAATTATCCTTGAAATATAAATCAACATTCTTGGTTATATTAATATTTGTTTGTTCTCAATTTCTCTGTGATCCTTACATTTCACTTGGTCATGTCTATTCACTAATTTTAAAATTATTTTTATTATTTCTTGTTTTGACTGTGGTTTTTTCTATTTGATTCTTCATAGACCCTTGTATATCAACATCTATATTAGTAAAATTGAATTCCAATGGCTCTATCAATCTTTCTTGTGGGGTTTATAGTACACATTTTGTTCCACTTTCACTTTTATGAATAGGTATTTCAATAAATTCCATCATATGTTCTGATTCACTCTCCATTGAAATTTCACCATTACCACCCACATCAAAATTATTATTTGTAAGATGATGCCTTTGTACTATCTCAATTTTGTTCTTATAGTGCTTCTCTTTCTACATTAGTTATTTAATGTGCACACATAGATCTTTGTAATCTTCTTTGTATTATAGCTTGGTCTTGTTGATATTTTTGTGCATGATGCATTATCATATATTCTAAATATTCTCTCATTTATCCTTCTAGCTCTTTGACTGATAATTTGTCTCTACATTTTGTGCTTCATTGTCTTTCATATTCATTTTTATTCATTTTGTCCTCATCATTTATCAATAATTATCGTTTTTGCCTTTGGTATTCTTGAGAGTATTCTCTTTGATGTTCTTGCTTTTGTTCTTCATGTTCTTTTTTCTACTATTCATTTTCAATCTACATTTTTCTTCAAACCATATTCACCACATATTTATTAAATAATTTTTTTATTAATCATATAACTATAATGATATTATAATATATTCATATTAATTAATTTATAAAAAATATATATAATAACTAATTAATCTTAAAGTGATATAAAACTCATAAAATGATATAAATATCATAACCCTAATATAAAATTAATTAAATATTTAAATATCATATTTTAAAAAACAAAACTAAAATTAACAATCATACATAAAAGTACATCAATGTAAATGAAACTTTCCATTTTTAATTATAATTTATGTGAAAAAAGACACATTCGGTAGATATGCATTTTAGTTGAATTTTAAAGTTTTATTTCCATATGATTTTAATTTTATAATACAAAATATAAGATCATTGAGGAGAAGGTGAGATCATTTTTGAAAAGAACAGAAGTTTGGTTATATAAGATTTATCCTATAAACTATAAATTCATTTATGCATTTTATTAATTATTATTGTTTAATGAAGTTTAGTTTATATATTATTTAGTCTATAAAATATAAAATCATTCAAAAAAATCATTTTTGAAAAATTTACCAACATTTTTGGTTTTATTAGTATTTGTTTGTTCTTGATTTATTTGGGATCTTTGTATTTCACTTGGCCATGTTTGCTCACTAATTTTAAAATTATTTTTCTTATTTCTTCTTTTGACAGTGGTTGTTTCTATTTTAGTCTTCATAGGCCCTTGTATATCATCATCAATATTATCAAAATTAAATTCCAATGGCTCTATCAATATTTCTTTTGAGATTTATGGTATAGAGTCTATTCTAATTTCACTTTCATGAATATAAATTTAGAAAAAATCCATCACATGTTATACTTCTCTCTTCATTAAAATTTTATCATTACAATCCACATCGACATTATATTTGTAAGACGATGTCTTTGTACTCTATCTCAATTTTATTATTGTAATAGTTCTCTTTCTGCATCAATCATTTTATTTGCATGCATTGATATTTGTAATCTTCTTCTTAATATAGCTTGGTCTTGTTGAGAAGTTTGTGCACGATGAGCTATCATATATTCTATATGTTCTCTCATTTGTCTTTCTAGCTCTTCGATTGACAATTCATCTCTACATTTTTTAAATCATTGTCTTTCATATTCATTTTTGTTTATTCTATCCTCATCTATCATCAGTAATCGTCATTTTTGTCTTCGCTATTCTTTAAAGTATTCTCTAACATTCTCTCTTTTGTTCTTCATATTATTTTTTCTATTGTTCATTTTCAAACTGGATTTTTTGTCAAATTATATTCCCTAGATATTTATTAAATAATTTTTATATTAATCATATAACTATAATACTATTATAATATATTCATATTAATTAATATATAAAATTATATATATATATATATATATATATATATATATATATATATATATATATATATATATATATATATATACATACACACACACACACACACACACACACACACACACACACACACACACATATACATATACATATACATATATATACATATACATATACATATATATATATATATATATATATATATATATATATACATATACATATATTTATATATATACACACACACACACACACACACATATATATATATATATACATATACATATACATATATACATATACATATACATATACATACATATATATATATATATATATATATATATATATATATATATATATATATATATACATATACAGATATATATATATACATATATATATATATATATATACACATATACATATATACATATATATACATATATATATATATATACATAAATATATATATATATATATATATATGTATATATATATGTATATATACATATATATATATATATATATATATACATGTATATATATATATATACATGTATATATATATATATATATACATGTATATATATATATATATATATATATATATATATATATATATATATATATATATATAATAACTAATTAATCTTAAAATGATGTAAAACTCACAACCCTAATATAAAAATAATTAAATATCATATTTTACAAAATAAACTAAAATTAACAATTATATATAAAATTATATCAATGTAAATGAAACTTTCAATTTTTAATTATAATTTATGTGAAAAGATACACATTCAGTAAATATGTATTTTACTTGGATTTTAATGTTTTAATCCCATATGATTTTAATTTTATTATACAAAATATAAGATCATTGAGAAGGTGAGATCATTTTTAAAAAAAATTGAATTTAGGTTTATATAAGATTTATCTTGTAATTTATAAATTCATTTACAATAATCTAAAGATCACTGTGTGTTTTTTTTAATTATTATTATTTAATGAAGTTTAATTTATATATTATTTAGTTTAGAAAATATAAAATCATTCAAAAAAAAGCAAGAGATGGTTGGCCTATTTTTCTATTAATTTATGGGTATTTTTTCTTTTTTCTCCCCTCTAAACTGAAGTTTATGCATATTATTTCTATATAGAACTGGGAAGAAGTGGCCATAAATCACTGTCTTAAATATATGTTTTAATTGAAGTTATGTTATAAAATTTACATATGATTTATATTATAAAATATGCTTCATCTAGATAAAGCCTTCATTTTACTTGCAAGGTTGGATGGAAGAACTATTTTGCTTGTCTTGCAACTTAAGGTAATGTATTAGGATAGAGAATGTTTTAGTAAATGTAAAGTTTTAATTTTTAAATTTAAGTTACTGTATTTTAAATATGATGCATCTACATTGTAATTATTTTGAATCAATCCATATAGTAATGTAGTGGAAGATAAGATGTAGTTAGAATAAATTTTTTCTAATATTTTTAATTTTAATTACAATAATGAAAATTGAAATAAATAGATTTTGTACATTATTAACAACTAAAATATATATGAATCTTGTATATATATTAGAAATACCAGAAATTTGAAATAAAAACTCAAATTTTTTTTTTGAATCCTCTCTATTGTGCTATGCTCTACATTACAACATGATGTTTTTCTTGTTTGAATTGGTGAATGCTATTTTTTTTTTTTAAATTTTATTTATTTATTTATTTTATTTGTGTGTTTGTGTGTGTGTGTGTGTGTGAATTTAAATTATTTTAAATGGTACATCGAGTCATATTCTCTAAAAAGTTAGCTTCTAATTAATTATTTGCCAACCCACTCGCACCATTACACCCTTTCACTCTCCTCGGTGAATACCACTATAGGGAATACCTATCGGTGTAATAAATATATTAGTTACAACATTATTTGTTATATTATATATATCAAATAATTAATAACAAAAGTCAATGCATGAAAGGAAATTTTGATATAAAAGATATGTGTTAGTCATGAGAATCTAATAATTATCCTTAATTTGGGTTTGGTGTATGATTTGGGCCACTTGGATTAGGATATCATCTAAAATAACCTATCATTTCCCTACCATAAGTGCATGGCTCGCCTTGAAATATTTTACTACTTGCATATTTTGTATGGCCTTGAATTTTTTCTAGGGGTCTAAGTATGGAATTTATGTAGTTTATTATGTCTGATGTAATTGATCTAGATGTTAATTTACTAGTATTATTGAAGAATAAAAGCTACAAGATATACACTGAAATCTCAGTGTCTTGTCCTCACATTAGCAATATTATAATGCTAATTCAAGCCACACATTGGATGTGGATCCTTGTTTTAACCATATCAGCTCATAGATTGTGCTTATCCACCATTAAAAATATAAAATGACAAATCAAATATGCCACCACCCTACATGCTAGAAACCCCTTTGCAATGGGTGCAGGTCATGTAAATCTAAACATTTACCCCAAATCAAGATCTATCTTTAATATGGGCCCTCTAATGTATGATAACAAATATACTATAATATAGGGTACCCTATATTATAGAGTTATTAAATATTGTAATAATAATTTCAAATAAATATTAAATATCTCAATCAATGACTATACTATCACAACATTCACATTGTATCACAAAATATGTCCCCTTATGCACCCATGTAGCATGCACTCTGAAAAAGCTTTGGCACTCACTTCAAATGCAATGAAAGAAACAAGATAGACTTCATCACCTCAATTTATTCCCCACAATCAACAATATTATACTATTGATTTGATTCAAACATTGGACATGGAGTCCTTCCATAATCAGATAAAAATAGTCAGTAAAATATGCCACCACCTTGCAAGCTACAAACCCATTTTTAATAGGTATCACCCTCAAGTTGGGGCATGCATATGATATGTGTCCTCTAGTGTATGACATCACTTGAAATATTTTGTTATTTCCCCTCATCATCACCACTCAATTCATTGTGAAATATTACACCACCTATAAGTTTTGTATGGTGTTTCCCTCAATTATCATATTACCAACATTAGATATAACCTATCAATAAGAATCCATCAATTTATATGTCTATATTATATACTAAATAATGTGTATTGTTACTTTTATTTATTTAACTACCATTGTTACTTTACTTTGGAAAGTAGGCAAGGCTTTTTGGGTGGTGAAATAGACCTTATAAACACATGTATGGGACAAACATGTATTTTCTATTTAAAAATAGTAAATATTGACACCCATAATTTCCACCGACAAACCTTTACAGTATTTTACTACGACATGTTTGAATAACAACAGGCTCATTGCCATCTCATATCTTATTTCTTCTCTATATATACTCTGTTTGAATTCTCAATCCATAAACACTAAAAAAATCAAGATGAAGCACTTGCAAATTATTCTCATAACACAAAAAAAATGTAGACGTAATCATGGTCTAAGGAAATGAGTTATAAATAGTGATGAATGTGGAAGTTGGATTTTTGATTTGTGTTGTGAGGCACACATGACAATCCATGCAGATGCAAGGTGGTTGGTCCCACACTGACATTTATTACATTCTTGGTGGTTTTCATTATGCAAGGACCTGTGGGGGGTTTGGTTTACATGTTCAATGATCCTAATGAAAATAGGATTATGGGCCATCCTACTACTGAAGTTTATCCTTGTGTAACAAACACTGTTCCCTTGTAATCATTACTTCATTGCTTCTTTGTTGCTTCCTCTCTCTACATTGTTAAGTTGGAGGTTTATTACTGTAACTTTAAATGAATGTAATGAAAATAGTTTTGAAGCTCAATGGACTCTCGGTGGATATTATTTTATAATTCACAAATACCTACAATGTATTTTATTTATTTTTAATACTTGTTTTATGATGAATATGACTTTATAGGTAGGATTTATAGTTTCTATTATTATTAAGTGTTTTATCCAATAGCTAATATTATTTTTTTGTACTAGAAATCAAATTTTAATCCCAATATATTGTCTCTTGTTCATCAACATTGGATTCCCATAGTCTAAATATGTAGATAGTACCTCCCCTACACCCTACCCACATCTCAATAACTGAATGGAGGGACAAAACTTGTTTTTAGGTGTGATGTGAGATGAATCTTAGTTTCCCCAAGGGTGCAAGGAATGATACAATAATTGTATATTTAATTTTCATGATTTTATTGAGTTGGCCTAATGGTGAAGACCATATGCTCTTGAAAGGGAAGTCATAGGTTTGAATCCTGCAGGAGTAACATACATAGGCCCCGTATTTGAATCATAGTAAGGCCCCTCCCCATGATGGGAATACGAAATGATCCCATATGTTGTAAGCCACCTCATAGACCATAAACAAGCTCCTTAGCATCATGGACCTTAAAACCTATAATATTATATTTATTATCTGTTAAGTGTTTTCTTTTCATTTATAGATTATATTCCTCTTTTAAGTGTACAATGTGAGTATCGACTACTACATGAGAATTAAACCTACTATTAATATGATAAAAGACCTAAAATAATCAAAGAAAATAAAGTTGGTTGTATTCAAAGAAATTGAGGGAATAGCATAGATTGGTCTATATAAGATCTATTGAGTTTTTTTCTCTGTACTAGACACATTTGCCTTTTAGATTAATTATTATTTTTATTTGTAGGGTGTTTTTATAAAAACTGAATAATCCATTGATTTCATAAGATTTTATTTTGATGGGTGCTATAAAGTTATCATTTTGTAGAGTTGATGCTTGAGAAATTACGATTATAGAGAGTGACTTGGAAAATTATAAGTACCCAAATTTTATAAGATTCCCTATGAATGAATCTACACTCTATATATGTTACCATATTTTGATTGAATCTCTAATATAAAATTAGTAGATACAACTAAAAAAATAGAATTTTTTAATGAAATTTGATGGATTTGTATATCCACTTACAATGAAGAATGATAAAGATAAGACAGGTGTTGCTTACCTACTTTTGTGTTGTGCACATCTTATGGAAAGGTCAATAGGCTACTTCTCTACTTTCTTTCTATGATTCCATGTTTGAGTCATGATGTCTAGTGTTGGAATCCAACACCAATTGCTTGGAATAAATGATCAAGACATTTGAAAGAAATGGTTGTGAGGGTCTCACTTCATAGAAGGGATGATCACCATTTTATGAAATTTGGATATTGATTATCACCTCTTACCTAATGTTAATTTATGAATTATGCCCATTTTTTCCCTCACTTCTACGTGACTTCCCTCCACATCTATGACATAAATATGTTTTGGATTTGCCTTGCTGTGTTAATCTAATAAGTTGTTTGGCATTTGGTTAGGCAAGATGAAAATTGGGTGTTCATCTCACAATGAAAATGCCTTATGTGTAATTAATTAAAAATAAAGTCATTAGCAACAAGATAGACTTAATAACCTCAATGTATTTCCACCACATTAGCGACATTGCATTGTTGATTCGATCCACACATCAAATGTGGATTCCTTCTGTAATTAAATAGAAAATAGTTAATAAAATATGCTACCATCTTGTCATTACCCTCATCATTACCACCCATCTCACATCAAATTTTTTTGCCACTTGCATGTTTTATATGGCCCTGTGATTTATTACATGGTTAGGAGCATCTATTTCAAGTATAAAACTTATGCTCACACGTGTCAGTACCTCATAGATTGAAAAAACTTCAACAATTTAAGGCGTATGGGAAATGAATCTTTGCATACTCTACCATATAAAATGCCTCCGTCATAATAACGTATGCAAGCAACTATGTAACATAAACAATATAGTGTTGCTTCGACACTATTACAGTTAGGTCGACTGGTGCACATTGAAAATTTGGCACACTATGTTAATTTTTATAACCCAGCAATAGATTAATTCCACAATAAATTCATAGACATAAATCTGATTTATAACGATTAATACAACTGGGTTAATTAACAACTAATAATAGCAGAAGCAAAAAAAACAATAATAAGCCAATACAAAAAAAAGACAGTAACACAGATATACCCAGGAAACCCCAATGCGGGGAAAAAACCTACAAATGTTGGATCCTCTATTCAACCTAACAACAAACTTCTCTTTTGCAAAAATACAATGTAAGAGTTTGCTACAACAATCTTACTTTTATAGAGAGCCTAGCTGCTTTACTTAGCTTGCAAGAAAAAGAAGCTTTCCTTGTTTTCATTGGCTTTTTTATTTTTACGCATAAAATCACACTAGGATTTATCTCATCCTTACAAACATAGAAACATTCTAGAAATTACTGTTGATGAAAATTCAACTCAAATTATTTTAAAGCATATCTAATCTTGAGTTGTTTTTAAAAAAATCCACATTCCACCTTTCGAGCTACAAAAATCAACACTCCCTCTTATCGAGGAAGGTGTTTTGCACCACACCCAACTTGTCCCTGAAGAATTCAAACTCGCTCTTCATCAAGGCCTTCGTTAAGATATCTGCAATTTGTTTATCCATAGGAATGTAATTGAGCTTCACTATCCCCTTCTCCACACAATCTTTGATGAAGTGATACTTTATCTCAATGTGCTTTGACTTGTCATGAAACACTCGATTCTTAGAGAGTTTGATACAACTTTGATTATCACAATAAATGACTGTAGGATACAACTTCTGATTAAAGAGCCCAACTAGAAGTTTTTGAAGCCAGATAGCCTCACATGTAGCCATACTGGTGCCATATACTCAGCCTCTGCAGAACTCAGTGCAACTGACTTCTATTTCTTGCTATACCAAGAGTCTTGTCCTAATCCCAAACTAAAACTACACCCTGAAGTGCTCTTTTGATCAGCTGTACTGTCTTCCCAATCTGCATCAGTAAACCCCTTGAGCTTCACTCCATCCTGCTAAACATACTTCAGCCCATAATTAACTATGCCTTGGAGATATCTCAAAACATGCTTTGCAGCTATCCAGTGAACACGTTTAGGTTCCACCATAAACTGACTGAGTGAGTTCACTACAAAATAAATGTCTAGCCTAGTGTTGACCAGATACATAAGAGAGCCTATCAACTATCTATATAAATTAGGGTCCACTGCCTCTGATCTAAAAGCATCAATCTTCTTCCAGTTGGTCATAAGTGGCGTTGACATAGGCTTATAGTTTTCCATCCTGAATCACTTCAAGATATCAATTAAGTACTTCCCTTGTCCAAGGAAGATTTCTCCCTCTTTCTGCCACACCTCCAATCCCAAAAAGTAGTGCATCAACACCAAGTCCTTCATCTCAAACTCTCCTACAGGATCCCGCTTGTAGTGTGCTATGAGCTCCTCTGACCCTATGAGAAATAGGTCATCAACATATAACAATAATATGAGAAGTTTACCCTTCACCTGAACATAGTACAAGTTCAAATCTGCCTCACTCTTGATGAAGCCCACACTCTAAAAGTAACTATCAATACGTGAATACCATGCCCTAGGAGCTTGCTTGAGTCCATACAGTGCTCTTTTCAATCTGCATACATGAGAATCCCTCTCATGTGCTTCAAACCCTTCTGGTTGCTCTATCTAAATCTCTTCCTCAATCACCCCATTGAGGAAGGTCGTCTTTACATCCATCTGATGAATCCTCCAAACCATCTGTGCTGTTATAGAAATGATAGCTCTTATGGATGAGTAACTGGCTACTGGAGTGAAAGTCTCATCATAGTCGACTCCTTCCTTCTGTAAAAACCCCTTAGCAACATGCTTAATCTTATACAACCATCTCGAGCCTAACACATACTTATCTTCTGGTCTAGGTACTACCTCCCACACACTGTTCTTCATGATGGAGGAATATTCTTCCACCATGGCATCTCTCCATACTTGGTGCTTGTATGCCTCCTAAAAATTGGAAGGCTCTACTTCAATTAATTCACTCATAAGTGCCACATAATCTGAATAACATCTGGGAGCCCTTCTTTGTGTGACTTAATCTTGAGGATCACCTACATATTCTTGAGCCTCTCTTAATGTTTGCTCAGCTGCCCTGTTTCTCCTCTACTCACTAATAAGAATCTGAGGATGGGGAATTATTTGTTCCTCTATCTGATCATCCTGCTTGTTCTGCTCTCCAGCTTGTGTGACTGATGTTTGAGGAATTTGTGCTACCTCAACTGTGGATGTTTGTTCCTCCTCATTCATACTGTTACTTGACTTTTGAAGAGCCCTCTCTTCCTCAAACTTCACATCTTTGTTAACCACTATTTTCTTGAGAGCAAGAATATAAACCCGATAAGCCTTAGAAGTTTCACTGTACCCAACAAGGATACCCTTCTCTGTAGTAGGTTCCAACTTGGTTCTCTTCTCATCAGGAATGTGATAATACACAAGACATCCAAAGATGTGAATGTGCCCCAAATCTGGTTTCTTACCAGTGAACACCTCTTTTGGAGTCAATTTTCCCAATACTTTGTGAGGGCTCCTATTCTACAAATACACAGCTGTGTTGCAAGCTTCTGCCCATAACAACCAAGGTAGATCCTAATCATGAAGCATGGCTTTGGCTACTCCAATGATAGCTCTATTCTTTCATTCAACAACCCCATTCTATTGAGGGTTATACAGAACTATCAACTCTTTCTTGATACCTTCCTGAGCATAAAAATCTTTGAAGGCATTCGAGGTATACTCGCCTCCATTATCAAACCTTAGTCTCTTGATCTTCTTCCCAGTTTGGTTCTCCATGAGAGCCTTAAACTCTTTGAACCTACTGAAGACCTCATCTTTATTCTTTATGAAATATATCCACGTCTTCCTGGAGAAATCATCAATGAAGGTAACATAATACTCATATCTATTTAAGGATGTTGTTGACATAGGTGCACACACATGTGAGTTTACAAGATCCAAAATCCCTTTAGATTTAGTGTCACTACTTGGAAAATTGGTTTTAGCATATTTCCCAAGAGCACAACCCTTGCACACCTCATGCTATTTTGTCTTCATCTCAGGCAGCCCCGTTATTATTTCCTTAAGAATATTAAGTGCTCCATGGTGAAGGTGAGCCATCCTCCTGTGCCACAATTTTCCTATCCCTTTACAGCTACTAACCAACACATGTGCTGGCTCATATTGTAACTGAAACAAGCTGCCATGCCTGACACCAATCACTTTTGTAGTCATGGAATATTTGGGATGAATATAGACTTTTCCCCTCTCAAAGGTCATGATGTAACCCTTGTCTTCCAAGGCAAAAATTGAGATTAAACTCTTTGTCATGCCAGGGACATACAACACATCCTCCACCAGCAAAGGTTTGTCAGATTCCCTCTAAAACTTAACGGTGCGAATACCAGTTGCATGGTACTTGGCATTATCTCTGAGCTCAATATAGAAATCTAGCTTCTTCTCATCCAACTTGGTGAAAAATTCTTTGACTCTCGTCATGTGGCAAGAATCCCCACTGTCAATATACCATCCTCTTTTGGCACTTGAAATTGAGAGATAGGCAATGAGTGAAAACTCATTCTCAAATTTTGATGCAAACTCGTCCACCTCTATTGTAGAAGGAAATTGCTTCTTTTTCTTGTCCTTATTTTTCTTATTCGGACATTGACTGGCATAGTGACCCATCTGATGGTAGCAAAAACATTTAATCTTGCACAGATCTTTCTTCTTCCCACTCTTGGAAGAAGAACCTTCTGATTGCTCTTTATTGGAATTCTTCTTACCCTTGCTTGCAAGAGCAATATTTTCTTCATCTTGACCCTTCTTTTTCTGATCTCCCTGATGAGCACCTTCACGGATCTCCTCCTGAACAAAATCATCCCAAAGTCTTGCCTAATCAGGTAGCTGATCTTTACCAACAACACACTTGACAAACACTTCCCAGTGTTTTGAAAAACTAATCAAGGCTATACGCACCAACTCATCTTTTGTAATCATCTCTCAAATAGCAGCAAGCTCATCCCTGACCTGTGTCAGCTTGGACAAGGAAGAGGTCACACTCTCACCTTTGGACATCTTTGTATTATGCAGTTTGTCCTTGAGCATCATCTTACAACTCTGATAGTTGCTCTGATAAAGTTTTGTGAGTGAATCCCAAATCTCCTTGGTGGTGTCTCTCCCTGATAAATGAAGAATTAAATGATATCTTACTCCATCCAAGATAATCCTCTGAGCCTTGGCCTCTTTAATTTCCTGTGAATCTAAGGCAACAAGATCATTTGTTGGTAGAGTCACTTCTATGCTAGCATAGATCCACAGCCTATTCTCCTTGAGAACAGATGTAATCCGAACCTTCCACTGCAAGAAGTTAGACACACCCTCGAGCCTGTCCTCATAGTGAAGGCTGGTTGCCATAGCCACAAAAAGAACTGAGGATGAAAGAACTAATTTTTTTCTTGAAATCTGCATTACAAATATTGGCTTCGTATTCAGAGTTTAGAGCTTTGATACCATGTTAATTTCTATAACCTATCAAAAGATTAATTCCACAATAAATTCACAGACATAAATCTAATTTATAATGATTAATACAACTGGGTTAATTAACAACTAATAACAACAGAAGAAAAAATAACAATAATAAGCCAATACAAAAAAAAGACAATAACACAGATATACCCAAGAAACCCCAATGCGGAGAAAAAACATGAAAATGTTGGATCTTCTATTCACCCTAACAACAAACTTTTCTTTTGCAAAAATACAATTTATGAGTTTGCTACAGCAATCTTACTTTTATAGAGAGCCTATCTGCTTTACTTATCTTCCAAGAAAAAGAAGCTTTCCTTAGCATGCAAGAAAAAGAAGCTTTCCTTGCATTCTTTGGCTTTTCTATTTTTACACATAAAATCACACTAAGATTTATCTCATCCTTATAAACTCAGAAACATTCTAGAAACTACTGTTGTTGAAAATCTAACTCGAATTGTTTTAAAGCATATCTAATCTTGAGTTGCTTTAAAACAATTCCACATTCCACCTTTCGAGCTACAAAAATCAACACACTAGTCGATAATATAAACAACCAACACAATCATGCCAGATAACATGTACAGTTTAATTGGTAAAAAAGTAAAGGAGATTATAAAATATTGATCCAAACATTTTACTTAATTTTTATTTATTTAATTTATATCAATTGTAATAATACTGAAAAAAAATTATAGAAAAATTATACACCTAATTTAATATATTAATATCTAAAATAATTTAAAATTAATATTATATGTAATGTACATCTTTCCTACATGAAATTGATATTGATATAAATTTTTAATCAAAAAAGATATTCAATAGGGATGAAATCTATAATTTGTACATAGAATTAATATGGACAATCATCAAAACCACTTTCAACAAAAAATCCACTACTACTTGAAATACTTTCTTGTAATAGAAGATGGATATATTATACATCCAAGTGCAATAGTATCACTTTTATTTTGACATGTGTTTTCAATTAATTGTGAGTTTTCTCTCATAAACGGTGAATAGAAAAAATGCATTCTATTACGACATCGACATATATATAATGAAATGGAATCAAAGCAGTATTTCATATTCATTTGTTTAGTGTATTATGAAATCCAGATAGATTTTAATACTTGTTTAAAAGATATCAATATTCTCTAGATTTTATAGATTATAAGAATAAAAAATAGGCAGCTTTAATTATTAAAAATATCACCCAATACAAAGTTAGCTTCTTTAAGAGTTTTTGACATGTATTTTTGTTTTATTTTTCAACTTGAAATTTAAATGACCCAATATAATGTTGTCATCCTTAAAAGTTTTCGACACAACTTTTTATTTCATCATTAAACTTTTGAATCTTTTTTTTTTTCTTCTTAACTTTAGTTTTAGAAACATAAAGGAATTCACTACAGTTCTTAACAATCATGAATTATTAAGAAAAAAACTTCTTCAACTCAACTCTTATATTTTATATATTTTAAAAAAAAAATATATATATTATATAAATAATAAATTGCTGAACTGGATAGTGAAATAAGTAATACAACATATGATTTCCAAATAACTTTTCTAACTTTGCTATCAGGGAGTTGCATAGTGATACTATAGTGGTAGTGGGTAGGGTAGATCACCAAGCAAGGTTATACACCTTCTCACATTTTGCATCAGATTCTTCTCCTAAAGCATTGCTGACTCATTCAGATGGAGTTAGCAAATTATGGCATGAGAGGTTTGGCCACCTTAACTACTGCTAGCTTGAGTAACTTTACAAAAATGACATGGTCATTAGCTTGCCTCATGTCCAATTCTCAAAAGGACTTTGTGAGGGGTGCTCCCTTGGGAATCATCTCGAAGCAAAACTTGACAAAGGCAAAGCTTGGAGGGCTTCACAACCTTTGGAGTTAGTCCACAGTGATGTATCGGGACCCTTTCCCAAACCATCTTTCACAAGGGCCAAGAACATCCTCACTTTAATAGATGATTTCTCTAGGTACACTTGAATATATTTTCTTAAACAAAAGTCTGAAGTGTTTGAAATTTTTCTAGACTTCAATGCTCTTGTTGAGAAACAGAGTGAAAAATTCATCAAGGTTCTTCGAATTGATAATGGAGGGGAGTATGTCAGCATTAGGTTTGAGTAGTTTTGCACCACAGAGGGGATTAATTTATAGTGCACAGTCACTTACAGTCCTTCATAGAATGGGGTTGTAGAATGCAAGAATAGGTTCTTGAAAGAGATGGCTAGCTATATGATTCACTCCAAATCCTTAGCACCACAGTACTGGGTCGAAGCCATCAATTGTGCTTGATACATTCAAAATAGGGTTCCTCACAAAGCTTTGAAAGGGATAACACCCTTTCAAGCTTGGCATAAAAGAAAACCTAATATTGAGCACCTTAGAGTTTTTGGATCCCCAACCATGGCCTGCATTCTGAAGAAGAAACACAAAGCTATGGAACATCAGTCCAAGCCTTACATCTTTGTAGGATATCTAGATGGTATTAAGGGATATCGCCTTCTAGATTTAGTCACTCATGAGTTGTTCATCGAGATAAGTGTCCATTTTTAGGAGAGTTCTAGAGACTCAACACTTGACACTTCTTCTCCCTCATCAGATCTAATTCTTCATGATGATTCCTCATCAGATTCAGATTAGCCATAGTAGGTTCTTGATCAAGAGACATCTTCTTCTTCTTTGAGTTCAGACAGTGAGGACAGTGATGTAGAGTCATCCACCTCTACTCAGTTAGAGGATGAGGAGTTAGCACTTGACTCGCCCACTTTTGGGCCACTTTGGGCCAGATAGACACTTGCGAGGACTGGCACTTGGGTAGGAGATCCTGCAGATGACAGACATACTAGGGAGGATTTTTAGAGAGATCCACATGCCTTCTTTGCTACAATTTTGGATCCATAGACTTTTTGAGAGGCATTGGGGGTACCTGAGTGGGATAATGCTATGGGGGAAGAATATTATTCCTTAATCAAAAATCACACTTGGGATTTGACTTCACTTCCTAAGGGAAGAAATATGGTTCAATGTAGGTGAATATATCAGACCAAGTTTGCAGCAGATGGGTAAGTTGATAAGTACAAGGTGCAATTAGTCGCCAAGGGTTTCTCACAAGTGGCAGGCATTGACTACTTAGAGACCTTTGTACCTATTGAAAAGATGAATTCTATCCGACTCACCTTGGCTATTACCATAACACATGGTTGGGATGTGCATTAGATGGATGTGAAGAGTGCCTTTCTTCATGGAGACATAGAGGAGGAGATCTACATGAAGCAGCCCCCAAGATTTGTTCAAGATTCTTTCTTAGGATGCAGACTTAGGAAATCTATCTATGGCCTCAAATAGGCCCCTCAGGCTTGGTATGCCAAGATGGATTACTTCTTTCTCATAGCGGCTTTCACTAGGTGCCATTCTGATCCCAATGTCTACTTCTTATGGCAGGATGATTCGCTCTTGATTTTGGTTCTATATGTTGATGACCTTTTGATCACCGAGAGTTATTCATCAGCTATTGCAGTGGTGAAGGCATCTCTTCAGGATAGATTTGACATGATAGACTTGGGTTTGTTGCACTACTTTCTTGGTATCGAGATCTCACAGTCAGATATAGGTATTTCTCTCGCACAACCTAAGTATGCTCTTGACTTATTGGCTCGGTTTCACATGGCTAATTGCAAGCCATCTCTAACTCCCTTTCTATCATGAGTCAACCTTGAGGCTAATTATTCTTCACCATTAGTTGATGCCACTCGATATCGATAACTTATTCGTAGTCTCATCTACTTGACTCACACCAGGCCCGACATATTATATACAATGGGACTTGTCTCCAAATTTATGTAGAAACCTCATGAGCTACATTAGAAATTAGCTAAGAGGATCTTGCATTACATATAGGGTTTACATAGATACGAGATTCATTACAGATTTGGCAAAGAGGTTGACTTGGTTGGATATACAGATTCAGACTGGGGTAGAAATTCACAGACTCACAAGTCCACTTCTAGTTACAGTTTCTCTCTTGGTTCAGGTCCTATCAGTTGGTCTAGCAGGAAGCAAAATGCTATTACTATATCATCCACAGAAGTAGAGTGCAGGGGAGCTATTAATGTAGCTACTGAGGCTATTTGGCTTCAGGGGATTCATTCTGAGTTTGGTATTCCTATCAGGCAGCCCACCATCATTTATTGTGACAACTAGAGTACCATTCAGATTTGCAAGAATTTAGTTCAGCACCAGCGGACCGAGCACATAGATCTTCACATGCATTTCATTCGAGAGCTCATTCATAGTCAGGTCATTGACTTGATATTTTTTCAGTCTTCAGAGCAAGTTGCAGACATCTTCACCAAACCTTTCACTGAGAGTAAGTTCATTCATCTATGAGCTCTTCTTAGGGTGCAGTCCACATCTGCTACAGCATCATCTTCAAGCGGGGCCTTCTAGCCTCTTCTTTTCTTTCATGTCTCTCTTTTGCGGGGGAGGAGTTTTTTTGAACGGGTTTTCTCCTTTTCTCTATCTTATGGGAGATTGCATTTGTACATGGGTACCTCATCAGGACTAGTTGTTGGGACCTATTTTCTATTTCCACACTGCCCACATAAGCTGTGCTTATGGGGGGTATTAGTGTAGGTTTTTATTTTTTCCTATTTATTAATTAGGGCAATTGTATTTCTTGTGTATACATAGAGTTTTCCTACATTTGTAGGATAGGCTAGCTTGTGTGGAGGTGTGTGTCATAGGTGTCATAAGAATGTCATAGGTAACTCCCTTGATGGGAGTTATTTCTCTATTCTTAGCACCTTGTCACCATATTTCATGGAGAAGTTACTGTCTATTCTTGGGGTGCCTTGTCCACCTTTTGTGGAGAATTTAATTTTGTACTCTCCTATATGTATTCCTCACTTTGGCCATCTCATGCTAATTAGATTTTGGTTTTTTCTATTTTGTCTTATGCAATATATCTTCTTGTGTTATTTTCAAATTGCTTTAGCATCTATGTGGTGTGCACTTGCTTCAACTTGTGTGATCATGTCTCCATTGCACTCGTATTGTCCAGATTCTAGCAACAATTGATAGATCTACCCCTATGTTAGGGGCTTATTTATTATCATTTTTAATAGTTTGGTTGACCAAAATAAGGTGGCTCTTGCTAAACCTTGGACTTGGTATTAACATATTCTTATTATAAAACCCTAGAGCCCTTCCTTCAATCTTATAATTGAAAATATTATTGTTGGTCCTATTTAGATTCAGTTTTTGTATCTACCATTTTAATTTTAGATTGATTCCTATCTTTCAGTCATTGGTGCTAGTGTCTGGATCCAACAGTAGTATCCATGGCCAAATAAGTGATACTTCCAAAACCTAATAACTCAACCAAAATATACAATCCTGCATAATTTACACCTATTTCTAATCCATATATTCATTCACATAGTAAATCACCTATATACCATTATTTATTATTTGGTGCAATATATTTCAATTATTTTACTTTACTATTTTTAACAGTCTTAGTTGTATAAATTTAGAACATTGTTTATATAAGTTTTTTTATTAATTAGACTATTATAGATTAGTTTATCATCCTTGTGTTAGATTTACTTCTATATTTATTAAACTTATATACCCCACATCTAAATTTTGAGTTTAAAAGCTATGCACTTGTGGTGATTGCATGTTTGATCCTTTCTTCTTGTATTTACTTTATATTTTTGATTTATATCAATGATTATCTACGTTTATAACTGGTATTTTCTTCCATTTTATTTAGTTGCTTTTATATTTTTTCTTTCCCATTTGGATTTGGATTTGGTATTTTTATTTTTATCTTCTGCTTGGAAATTTTGTTGTCAAACCTATTTGGGTTTGGTTTCTATATCTAGCACATTAATTGTAGGTTGATTTATATATTTCATCTATTGGTGATTCTCTAGGGAATATATTGGTGATTGACACTTCAGATTCTATCATTTCCCATACCACATGTTATCAGATTGTATTTAGTTTAGATGTTTTATTAGATATCATAACTTCTATTAAATTAAGTGTTAAATACCAGAGCTAGAATCAATCCCTATATTATGAGGGACTACCTTTTAGATGTTGTAGGTGTTTCTTCATGGTTATCTGGCCTCCTATTAATCTTCCTCCAATTAAAAATTTAACTATTATTTATGGAAGGATGTTGGTGTTGATAACCTTTCAGTTCCTCTTGTGATCCCCCATCCTAATTATGGTGATGGCACTCCTGAAGTGAATCATAAGATTCCTAAACTGAGTGTCGAGAACTCTTATATGTTTTTTATTGATCATATAAATGTCACTAATAGGTTTGAAGGTATTGGTGGGTTGAATACTACTAATAAGTATGTTTATATTTTAGGGATTATAGTTGGTAATTTCACATGCTCTATTGAGGGTCCAAATATTTCATATACTCTAGATGAGTGGACTATAGATCAGGAAAAATAAGGGTGGCTTGTCCCAAGTTAACTCTACATGAATCTCTACTTTCCCCATAGAAAAAAGAATGAGAAGCATTTAGGTTTAAGGTTTTTGGCCTTTCCTTGGTCCTTAGATTTATAGTATTGGTGTTATCTAGATGTGAAGGCTGAAAGATCCTTAACTTTTTGTGGTTTTAGTTTGGTTTTATGTTTCTCCATTACTATGTTGCTATCTTGGGAATTCTTAAGTGCTCTTTAAGGATTTTGTCCTCCATTAAATGGTTTTGGGTTATTTTAGCTATTTTTGTAAATTTTTTTCCCTCATGGATTTTCATCCAAGGTAAATGTATATAATATGAAATACATTTATTTGATCAACATCAATGAGCAAAACTCAGTATATTTGAGGAGAATTTTGAAGTGTATGTGGACTTTTTATGCCAAAAAGTGGGACATGTTATTAAAAAATTTAAACTTTTCTATTACAAAATAAATTATATTTAATGTTTCAAAGTGATTATGACTCATTTAAAAATATTTGATATTTAGGATCAAAGGGACAATTTAACATCCATGTGTTTCAATATCCTACATTAGATCATGATTTATAAAAATTGTGTTACGTCGTATAATTTTTTCCTTACTTATATTAGGAAATAACTTATGGAAATTATGATTCTCATATCCATAATAACACTTTATCATAATTAAAGAGGTTTATTATCCTAAGACAAATATTCTATTAGATAACCACTCTCTGTAGCTAGTGGAGTTGTTTTCAGTTGAGTTGTTAAATCAGTTAACAAGCAATGGTCATAATTTTGTTTGAAGTACCATTTTATATTTATCACCTTTTTCACACTATTTAAGAACCCTTATGGGTTTTAAAATAATTAACACACTGATATACCACCCTTTGAAGGTTTTGAATAGGTTTTAATAATCATGAATCCTCCCTTTATAGGGTAACAACCTTATTGCCCCTATTTGCAAAGATTCTTTCCTAAAAAAACCATATTTTTAAAAGTTAACAAAAATTTCAAGGTCACAATACCTTACTATGATAGAGGAAGCATGGTCTACAAAGATACAAAGAAGATGAATTAGGATGATTTAGAAATTACTAAAAAATTACAAATGAGGATGCAAAATAATATGGCATGGAGGATTTGTATTAAATATGTATAAGTTGACTAGGTGGAATGTATTGAGGTTCATCTGCAATCCCTCTAATGGACCTATTAATATTTTTCAAAATTATTTTTAATTATTTCAATCAGCCAATCTATCCTTGACCATATTGAATATTTTAGAAAGGAGATCTTAGATTTACATAATGGCTTGTATATCATCATCAGTGACAACGACAATAATTGGCTTGTGTTTTTCAACCTTTTATTAGATGCACTTGATCATCTAATCTATTTTATTGAAATACCATTATGATTAAGTGCCTGTAAAAATGTTGTATAGAATATATAACTCCCAAGTGTGCATTTTATACATGACACTATCTCTCAATGTGAGAGACTCATCAAGAACATTATACATTTCACATGGTGTCACCTTAGTTCTACACTATCACCATATATATTTATATTTAGGAGATATTCGGTGTCATATCATTCTAATCATGTTGAAATTTTGTCCTTATAGTCAATCATATTCCTATAAACTATGTATCCTATTGTATAGTGGTGTTTATAATATTTAATACTCTAACAACTAAAAACAAACTAACGTTTCACTTTGAAGTTGTTTGACATGGGATTTTATGTCATGTAAGTATTGTGTCATAACCTAATCTTGAGTTAAATTTATGAATATGTTAGTGGGATAATTTTTATTAGACATGATTTAGCCCACAAAAATATATTGAACATGTGCTGTGTAGGTTTCATAAATCAACTTGTGTGCTTTTAAAAATTGATCTTACATCTCAATAGTCATTACATTCAATTGAGTGCTTTTACACTTAATCTATACCACCTTCTACATCGTAGATATATGTAAATTAGTAAAACCTTAAATATAATTTGTGATTGACAATTAAGAAACATCAAGGGGAACCTTTTGGAATAAAGTAGTTAGGACTAACTTTTCCACATAAGTCATAGATTTTGTTGGTTAGTGCCTTATTTATGTAATAGGAAAAGTGAACATGGTTAATGTTTGTGTTGGTATTTTTATATCCATCCACCATGAAATTTTTAACTCACATTTTTATTTTAAAGCTTCCTCCTATGCCTCTCCTTGTTCAGATCCTAAAACTGTAGATGCTTCTAATGATATTGGTTGGGATTCTACTATTCCAACCTACATTATTCTATCAGATGACTCCAACATATTTGAATGTCATATATTTTAGGAAACCCTAGGATTATATGAGAGTGAAAATAAAATTACAAGTGAGATTCATAAATGTCTATTAGATTATTACCCAAAAATTAGAAAGGAGGTTCTTTATATACTAAGATATTAGGTCACCATAAATTTTACAACTAATATGAAAATTAGAAAACATATTAAGTATACCCTAATGACCTTAACAACCCTAATCAATATAACTAATGACCATGTAAGTAAAACCAAAATCAGAAAAAATTCTACAATAACACCCCTAAAATGTAGTTTATATGGGTAAGTGAATTGGGTCCTCGAAATGAGGCTTAATGAGGTACCCAAGCACAATGCAACTCCCATGAATCAAATAAAAGGATAAAACATGTGGAATAAAAATCAACCCCAAAAGATATAAAATAAGAGAAGAAGGATAAAAAATCCTACTAAATTCTACAACTACCTATTTCCATATTACATTCTATAACGAAGTTCATACAATTAACTATGGAATAGAAACTTAGATGTAGTGAAGAATGGACCACCGTAGAATAGTGAATGTGTCTACCAAGTGCCTGATATATCTTAAACTAAGGTTTAATTCTTATACAATGAACCATTCATGAAAGGTATGAATGATAACTTCTCTAAAGGATGAAGGTGTAGTGAAAACATAGGCTAAGAAGGACTACCAAATTCCCTAAAATTATGGAATAGATTCCCCAATATTTTGTGTCTCCTAGATAATTATACCTACACCATGTAATGTATGAAGTGGACTAGAGGTAGGATGATTAGGAAATAACACCTAAATATCATGAAGATGACAAGGAGATGATGGAGGTGTGTCCCCATCACTACTCTAGTCATTTGTACTAGAATAAGAGTCATTAATATTATATGAGAGCTTAGGCTCATAAATCTAATCAAGTTTAGGTGTGTCCAAAGAATAAAAATATGAATAAGAGTAAAATTAAATGTGTTAGAATTTATATAATTGAGTTTGATGATTGATCATTCCAACTACCAATATAGTATGATTGTGTATCTCTTAACATATATTGAATATAGATTGAACTAAACTCACATGCTTAGACTAGGGTGGCTGATAGGGTAAATTGATATGAGTTTAGTTGAAAAGGAGGGAATACTTAAAATATTGTCAAATATTCCACCACTCACTTCAATAGACCCTCTCTTGAGAATTTTTTTAGAAGTTTCATCACACATTTGTTTATAATGAATGTCACATAGTTATAAATAACTAAACCTTATCTATGATGAGGACACATGATGTGAAGCACCAGAGTTAATGAAAAATGTAGGATTCATAGGTACAATAGTAGCTAGGTCCTTGCCCTTTGATTTGTCATTAATATTATATTTTCCTTTTCTTTAAGATGGTCATTTTCTTAGAGGAATCATGGGTTGAGGAACTCTAATTGGTAGAATTAAGGACACTAATATTATGTTTCTCAAGTATGTTTATCAGTTGGTCAATCTACTTCTTCAATATTTTTCTCTCATCATGATTTCCTAAGTAAAACCCATATTTGATTTTATATTTATTAGGATTAACACTAGAAGAAGAGGTCTCATTATTTGACTTGTAGGTGTGAGGATTTTCATCCTTCTTTTGATCCTTTTTGTTCTACTTCTTCTCTCTATTTTTGAAGCCTTCTCTTTCTTAGCAAAAAGTGCATGAGATTTTAAGTACTTCACTATACCCATCAATATTATCTTATCTTAGTCCTGAATCAAGTTAACAACAAATGTTTATAAATAAGACACCTTCCATGAGACTCTAAGAACACTTTTTTTGGCATGGAAATTAGATAAAAATATATAATAATCTAGACCCATTTTAGAGATCATCTATAGATTAATTTGTTCAACTTTCTTTACAATTCCACCTTATTTCAATTGCAACCTAAGAAAATTAATGTAGGTGAAGATGTCATGTAGGGTGTCATAGTCATCTGGGCTCAAATTGATTAACTCATTCTCCATCTCATGGCCTCTCATTAGATCTAACTTACCAAAGAGTGTTCCCAAAGTGATGAACACTTGAGTAGGTATTTTGGAATATTCTATGTGAAAAAATGGATCAGGAGAGATGGAAAGACACAATAGTCCATGGAGTCTATTATAATATTTGAACCAATAGATTGTTGTTTCTAATATATAAGGCTCAATCTTAGTTCCCAGTATAATTTTATTGTAACCCTTAGTTTCCAAAATGATTTCCATTCATGATAATTAAAAAGTGTGAGCAGACTTATTATACATGATTCCATATTGTATAAAGAAAAGATGATGTAGAAGGTAAAAAGGAAATGGAGTAAAATAAATTTAGATCACTACACAATACCCCCTTAGAAATATAAAAAGGAACACCCCTTAAAGTTTCGAATATAAGCATGCTTATATAGATGTAAGACACAACTAAGAATACACCTTGAACAATATGTGTGTAAGTATGAAATAACTTGAGGGTTGTTAGGAACAGTGGATACTGCATCCAAGAGTGTACATTAGTTATTTTTAACAAAGTTGTAATAGACCTAAGAAGACCACCAAGGTGTAGATCATGAAAAAATAAGCACTTTTGAAGAAGGAAACACTCAAATCTAAATTACTGATAAAAAGTTATAGTTGTTTGAAAATCTTGTCCGCATGGAAAACTTTAGGTGAAAATAGTGGTAGAAAATATTTTGAATCAACTTATCCAAAAAAAATTAAGGATACTTAGATCAAAAGAGCAAAAACATTTAGTAATAAATTTCCTAAAAAAAAACTTAAGGCCATTTCGATCAAAAGTTAATCATTTTTGGGTTGGAAGTGACCAAGGGATTATTTCCCATATGACCAACCATGCTTAAATTTGATGTCTTCTTGGTTGTTACTAGATGCAAATTGACTTGTGGGATTTTGAGTGCACTTTTATAGTGATAATAATATACCTAGGTTTCTTTAAAGTACATAAAATTCTAATGAGGGTGTTTGCATATTGGTCAAAGTCTATAGGGGCTGGGGTTGCCAATAAAGTGGTCAAAGTTTGTAGGGGTTGCCAACATGATCATTTAGTTCTGATAGTATTGCTAGTATGGATTTTGGGTTATGATGGTTATGCTAGTAGGGCTGTCAAGATATGATGATTGTGATAGAATGGTTTTTAGTATCTAGTGAGTGAGATGGAAAGGTATTTAGGATCCTACAAGTATATAGGTAGGTGCCCAAAATTTTGCCAACTACCAAAATTACTTGTGAGGGGAAAAAATCATGTTAAGAAGAAAAAATGTCCAAATAAAGGTAGATTTTGTATGGCTCTATAAAAACTATAAAATAAAAATTTAAGAAATCAAAATACTTAGAAAAATATAAAAAATGATTCCTAGATTGATAATCTCATTATACAAAAATATGTGAGATGACCAAAAACACCTCAAAACCTGCCAAAAATGGTTGTCACAAATCTATATCATGTTTACAACTGATTTTATGGTTTCTCCACCTTCTAGATATGATGGTTCTATCCATTAATAAAATAGGATACTATGGCTATGTAGTTCACACATATTTTCATAAATCCCATCAAACCTATTGAAACCCAAAAAAACAAGAAAACCAACATAATGCATGAAAGAATGATGAGAGTAGAGAATTTCATAAATGGAAAAATGGCCATTAAATTAGTGCTCTAATATCATGTCATATCACTCTAAGATCTTTGAACATAATATATTTCTTGAAGTTTTAGGATTAGGTGAGAGCAAGATGCAAAGCAAAAGTGAGCTTCAGAAATATCTATTAGTTGATTAGCCAAAATGTACAAAAGAGGTACATTATATGGTGAGATATTAGGTCACCATAAAGGTAAATACTCAACTCAAAATTTGACAACACATTAGGTATATTTTACATAATGACCATAACATCTCTAAGTAAGTCGACTAACAATTATGTAGGTAGAACTAAAAGTTATAAAAACCTAAACTGACATGTTCCAGTTCCTTATTTGTTATGCCACATAAGATTTAGTTGGTCTACAATTGTTTGGATTTGGAATTCAGCTACCTATATGGACTTCATAGCCTCATCCCATAACTTTTTAAATTTTTTATCCTTATCTTTTACACATTTTTTGGCTACATCCTTTTTTACTTGCTCTTCTGTATCCTTCTTCATTTGATCCTCCTACTAGTGTAGGTATTCTTTACACTTTTGGTTGGTATTTTTTTCTACTTTTTTGGCCTTAGCATTATTTTTTTCTTCCTCTTTTGAAATTTATTTTGTCATGTTGGTTTTTTTGTTGGATCAAATCCTCCGAATATTTTTGGGCTTTCTCTTCAACTAGATTCTATTCCTCCCTTTTGACATTATAAATTCTATGTGAAGACTAATTCTCTTATTTATCTTGAACCTCTAGTTCATCTGCATTCTCCTGCTTAGGAGGTTGATTTATTGGTTCTTATTTTTTCTACACACTCTTTTTCAAGGACTCAACAGTGTCAAAACTTGAAGGAAGTACTTGCACATGTTTTATAGAGTATGGTAAGATTTGGGGTGAAAGTGGTTGGTATGAATATGGTGTGACCTAGTGATTTGGCATGATAGTCAATTAGAATATAGAGGGAGATATCAAAATTTTATTTTGGTGCTTCATAGTATGGGTCTTAGCTATTGTAACTTTTGTTTATATTTCCTCTACTAATCCCTCTAGAATTATTAATGTTTTTATGCAATCTAAAATGCTTTCATGTATCCAATTACATTCATTCATGTGATATTCATTCTCTAAAGGATTAAAATGGATATCTTAATTAGAATTACCTTTTTCCAACATAGAGTTCCTTAAAACTTATTTTTTTCCAAGGTGGTTTCTTCTACTTATTCCTTTGTGATTAGTATATGTGTCATTGTACATTCTTGTAGTGATGTTGATGACACTGATGACCATTATTGAAATAGATATTTCACTTGATGATCAATCTCCTCTTCCATCCTAACGATTTCAACTATGATGGATTCTAAATCTTCATGAGTATATACTAGTAGGACAAATGGGACATCATTTTACACCTGGAATGTGCAAACTAACTAACAAAATAAGAACTCCTTATCCCCCTCTTTGTCATAGACATCATCATTTACATCCTTAAGAAATACCCTTTACACCTCTTCAAGTGTAACTACATTTGACTATATAACATATTCTATTTTGATTATGGGCATCCATTTGTTGCTGAGCCATTGCATAATTATGTAAGTCTATTTGGAAGGTTATGAGGTTTACAAAGATAGTGTATTTCAATTAGAGGGACATTCTTCAGTAGAGGAGTATAATACTTTCTCCTTACATTCAGCGTATGTTGTTCAATGGTTGCTCTTATGGGTCAGTCTCTTGTTGTGATTGAAGTAATGGTTTATTTGCTCTAGGTGGCATCGATCATAATGGATAAATGTTCCTTGAAGGTAAGTTATGAAAAACTATTTTATAGATTAAATCATGTATAATATATTTATATAAATGTTTCATATCATACTATGTGATTCATCATCAGGTAAGAGTCCAAGACAATAGTGAATAGTGATACAAAAATCTTATATGTAGTTAAATACAAAAAAAAATTGTTCTTTACTTAATAGACCATGGAAATACCATCTCTCTTACAACTAAGTTATATTTCTTATAAAATTAGTAGTTTTATATTTATATATCAATTAATAAAATAAGTTTTATAACTCGTCATTTTTGTAACTCAGTAATGCATACTTATACTCCACTTTACATTTTCCTAACTATGGAAACTGGTATGAGATAATTGAGGACCTCCTTGGGTAAATGCATGTGTCTTGCAATCATGTTTTGAATTGTACATTCCATCATTGTATGAACCTACACACCTACATGAGTTGTTGTCCATTGTAGGGCTAAATGAGGTTGGAGAAGGCACTGGTTAGCCAATAGTTAACATCTAGTGTGATTTATCCTTTTAGGGATGTCGACTACATGAAGTTTAGTAAAAGAACCAAAAATTGGTAATATAGTGATTGGGTTTATATTACAAGATGATTATAAATGTTTTCTATGAGTTATACTATGAGAAACAAAATATTTTGAATTAGTCCTTCAGCCTATCAACTTTTCCACAATATAAACTACACCTTTTTTAGCCTACCTCACACCTTTTGTTGTCTACCAATACTATCACATTAGCATTTTTAGTGGACCAAAGAGGTGCATATGTGACCTAATTTATTGTAAATCCTATAGTTTTCAATATTTCCTAGATTATTGAATTAATGTGAGTTTTCTTTATCTTTTACAATTGCAGTGAAGTCCCCTTGTTGGAAGTCATGTAGCCTGAATAATAGCTTTGGCCTATATGTGAATAGTGAGATATTTATAAAAATAGATGATTTCTCATTACTTTTAATGATTGGGGTCATCATCAAATCATCATTTTGGAATAATATAGGTAGTCTCCATAATCACTTGGTATCAGACCCTCATATTAATCAAGAAGCGCAAACATTCCTTGTTATGGAGAAATTTATTATGGCTGAGAAAACCAGTCACTTTTTATCACATCATTGAATTTAGATGGATTTGCATCATAAAATTTATATATTTTTAATTCTAATCCAATTCCCATCTCTTCCTTCTATTATTTTGATAATGGCACTAGGATCTGATGCTTGTCCACTTAATCTTATATTGTACTATGATTGTAAACAATTATTATTGAATGCATAGGATTATGTTTAGATTTAAATAGTTTTGTTTACTCCTAATTTTTCAAGTATGACTTGCATCGTCATCCCAAATTATTTATAAATGCAACTCCAAATCTTAAACCTTGATTTTACTCATCCATCGATCTACCTTTTGTTCCTCCACATGCTTGATTTAAATTGAAATTAATATTTTTATTTGGACCTTAGCATTTTGGTGGTTAGATGAAATGTTTATTTAAAATAATTTTTTGATGTAACATGTCACCATTTCATGTTTAAATGTTTTATTTTAGACCTTAACTACCTTTCAAAATATTTTTATTTTTTGAGAAATTACATAATATTTATTTTGATTTGCAATTAGCTAATTTACGTTTTAAGCAGTTATACACCCTCACCATTTTTTATAAGTGTTTTGTCATTTTTACTATTTATTGAAAACCTAACATAAATATTTTCATTGTCTTGATCCTAATTCTCTTGAATCGATTGTACCAAATATTGATTGTATTTCATCATGATATTTCTTACGATATAGATTACACTACATTCATATACCAATATAAACTTATAAAAATATACAACCCACAAAATAAAAATACTAGTTCAATTTTTTCCTTGCAACACTTATTGTACTAAGTTTTTTATACTTAGAGATCGTTGGTGGTAGGGTTTGGTCCGATAGACATTTATTATACTTAAAAGAATAATTCATTGAAGATGATTGAGTATTATAGTGCCTTATTGAGGCAGTTGATGAATTATGTAAGGAGATTTCCATCTCCTACACAAATTTCCTAGGAGCATTTTGAATCTATTGTCATATAAAACCACCATTTTTCTCACTGAAACTCTTTAGATTATAGGTTGCATCAATACCATTCATTACATATTTTCTTATGTAATTATTGAGTATAATTTTCTATATAACTTGTTTACTCCATTATATTCAATTCCACCAATTATCATTTCAATGACTCCTATCTCCTAATCACATTATCGGTATATGTTATAAGCTTGGAACTATGTATTCCATGGGCATCTCAACTTCAATTACATACACCATTTGAATTTATGTGTACAAAATCACACAATTATAATTTATATATATGCATATAATATATTCAGTATACAATCTTACCAATAATATCCCTATATGTTACATATCTTGGTCAACATCTTCTCTAGAACCTTATTATATATATTTTTTTAGTTATTTACCTATGGGTGGTATGACTTGAAATCATAATGTCCTATATTAATATTTATATATTATTATTAAAGAAATATGTACCCCTATAAATTTTTATCTTTTGAGGACATCCAAACCATTTTATGATGTTTTCATATAGTAATGTTTTAGCATATTTTAGCAATACAACTTGGATTTAAAATAGCTTCAACCCATTTGGTGAAGTGATCTATCACAATGATAATAAATCAAACATTAGATAGTTTAGATGGAGGATTGATATGCAAGAAAAATTTAATTTTCCATTGATCACATGGTTGCACAACCAAACTAGGATTCAAATGTTTCTCATCCTACTGATTGGGTTTTCCTACCCTCTGAAAAATATGACAATCCTTCAAAACCTTGTGCACTCCTTGAAATATTTTTTTCCATCAAATCCCATTTTTTAGTATGTTACTCACAATCAAATCACCTAAAAAATGTCCTCTAATTACTCTTTGATGTGTTTTTTCAAAAACATGAGGTCTTTCATACTCGATAGCCAATCTTCATAGAACCTCATCCATTTAAATCTTGAATAGAAACCCATTTATGATGTTGAATGGTAAAACACATGATCAAATAATTCTTGTACTACTCTAAATAATGTAATTCTAATGTACCCTATTTTTCAAAGTTCTCAATATCTTCTAGTTATTTAGGAATAATAGTAAGCTTGCATAGATGTGCATTTGGAGATTTATCTTTTAGTTATTCTCCTATTTCAATATGGATTTGGTGGTTAGGTCCCACATTTTACCTATTGGGTTTCACATTGATTTTGAATTGAAGTTATTGTAAACTTATTATCCACCTATAAATCTTTCCTCCTAACATTGTTTTATTAAAAATGTATTGCAAAGTTTCGTGATATGTAAAGTTCATACCCTTACAGAAACCTTTTGATATCCTAGATGTACCTAAACTTGCTAAAATAATACATTCCATAAATAATGCACATAGTCACCTTGGAAGGAATTAGAGATTAGTATGTTACCTATTGGAATAGATTTGAGTGATTTTCATCTCCAAAGTGTATCAGATGGAGTTAGAATAGCTTATCTCTAGTCCAATATTGGATGATTGTCGTTTGGGTTCTAAACACAGGGACAACATTTTCCATTAAAATTCACCATTTTTATGGACATTGTACAACCCTTTTTTGAATAAATGGGGGACCCTTCTTCAAAACTGTTAATTTTAAAGTGCCTAGATTTTTAGTGCCTCTCTAAAAAATGTATCTATGTGGAAGTCCTCAAAATTTACATCCTACCCCATTTTGCCTAGTGTCTAATGTGATTAAAATGATAATTTGGCCTTCCCTATAAGATTATAAGTTTAAACAAAGTCAATTCCTCATTGTGTTTTAAGGAATCAAAGTAATTTCATACTTAGAGTAAATTTTTTTTGTGCTAGCAATTTTTTGTACAAATTTCAAATTGTATTGAAGTTCCAAGAGTCTCAATTCCTAGAGATTAAGTCTTTTAGAGTCATAGTCTCCCATAATCCTATGTGGTACCTCGTATATTCCCATTAGTGGGTAGGTGAGCATATTTATTGATTATGTGGCTTCCCTTTCATAGTTAGTTTATTTTTCATGAATTTCTATAGGAGTGACCAAATGAAAGAGTGTCATATGGCCCCTCATGCTAGAGGTGCCAATATCCTAGACCTATTAGAGATATCAAAGCTTGGGAGAGCCTAACAGAATGGAGTACCATAGATTAATTTAGATCTTTCAGTCTCCTAGACCTATCATATATCTTATAGCTTAGAAGAGCCAAAAAAAATGAATGAGCACCTCGTGTCCCATATTTTTAGAGTTGTCAGTCTCTCAGACCTCTTAGAGATGTCAGACTCTGAGAGAGCTCGAACAAATGAAGGAATACCACATTACCCCTCCTATAAAATATCTTAGTCTCCTAGACCTATAAGAGATGTCAAATCCTTTGGGATCTTGATAAAATGAAGTAACATTATGTGGCCTCTTTTATTAGAGCTATTTGTCTCCTAGACCTATCAAAGATGTTATATCCAAGGAGAGCCCAACCTATTAGACCATGCCACATAAGAGTTTTGTATAGATAGGTAGAAGAGGATGAAGAATCAACAAGTAGTAGAGAGAAGTATCAATAGATATAAAAGGCTAATAACATGATTTCATGTGTCACCTCACTCCTCAAGAATTAAATGGATCAAATTTATATGTAATAATTTTTAAGTATGAAACTAACCAGGAAAAATCTTTAGAATTCATTATAAATATCGTTTAAATATTCATTATGAATTATTTTGATTATTATCTATTAGATGCCAAAGAGCATGTATGAATCATTTTACTTCTCCCCATATACCTTAGTATATTAATGGTTACAATCTCTCTCATGTTATTGGTTGGGAGATCCTTTAGTGCTATTTCGTCGATCTTGACATTTCTACAGAACTTATCATGTTCAATATTATATTTAAGTGCATTATATACATTATCTTTTTTCATAGTAAAATTGTATGTTATTTCAAATTATTAATTTACTCACACTATGGTAATTAGAAGATCTGAAATATGATGTGCTAATTTTTAGTAATGTCCTTAACATCTTGTGGAAGGCAAATACTATGCCCTTTATATTTTTATTTCCCTCTTATTTCATGGGGCACCTAAATAATTGGATTCACATGGGCAATCAACATCTCTTCCACTTGCGTTATGTTTGCCAATTTAGGTGGTTGGGGCCTAGGAACCATGTTATTTGCTTCAAAAAATTGGTGCACACCTTTCTCTTGATGACATCTTCTATAAATAGGCCCTTTAGGTGCTTATCCAATAACCAGACCAGGGTAACTCTCTTGAAAAATATAGCACATATGTGGTGAAGAAATTTTATCTAACTCACATCAAAATAATAACTATATAGTCTTGAAATCTATATAACATTTTAGGTTATATTAATATTTGTTTGTTTTCAATTTTTCTAGGATCTTTGCACTACACTTGTCCCTGTTTGTTCACTAATTTTAAAATTATTTTTATTATTTCTTCTTTTGATAGTGGTTGCTTCTTTTTAACTCTTCATAGGCCCTTGTATATCATCATAAATATTAGAAAAATTAAATTCCACTGGCTCTATCAATCTTTCTTGTGGGGTTTCTGATACACACTCTATTCCACCTTCACATTCATGAATAGGGATTATAAAAAATTCCATCATATTTTCTACTTCTCTCTATTAGAATTTCATCATTACCATCCACATCAACATTATTATTTATAAGATGATGTATTTGTACTCTGTCATGATTTCGTTGTTGTAGTAATTCTCTTTATTCATCAGTCATTTTATCCGCATTCATTGATATTTCTAATCTTTTTCATAATACAACATGGTCTTGTTGAGCAATTTGTTCACGATGTGCTATCATATATTCTACATGTTCTCTCATTTGCACTTCTAGCTCTTTGATTGCCAATTTGGCTCTACTTTTTATGAATCATTGCCTTTCATATTCATTTTTATTTATTCTATCCTCATCTGTCATTGGTAATTATTGTATTTAGCTTTGGTATTCTCGAGAGTGTTCTCTTTCATGTCCTCTCTTTTATTCTTCATATTCCTTTTCCCATATGTTCATTTTTAAACTGCATTTTTCATCGAGCCATATTCCCTACATATTTATTAAATAATTATTTGTACATTCATATAACTATAATGATATTATAATATATTTATATTAATTAACACACACACACACAGATATATATATATATATATATATATATATATATATATATATATATATATATATATATATATATATATATATATATATATATATATATATATATATATATATAATCTTAAAGTGATATAAAACTCATAAATTGATAGAAAAATCATAACCCTAATATAAAATTAATTAAATATTTAAATATCATATTTTAAAAAACAAAAGTAAAATTAACAATCATACACAAAATTATATCAATGTAAATGAAACATTCCATTTTTAATTATAATTTATGTTGAAATAGGCACATTTGGTTGATATGTATTTTACATGGATTTTAATGTTTTAGTTCCATATGATTTTAATTTTATAATACAAAATACAAGATATTTGAGAAGAAAGAAGGTGGGATCATTTTTAAAAGGAATGGAAGTTAGGTTTATATAAGATTTATCTTATAAAATATAAATTCATCTAAAATAAGCCAAAGATCACTTCATGTTTTTTTAATTATTATTATTTAATAAAGTTTAGTTTATATGTTATTCATTTTATAAAACATAAAATCATTAAAAAAAAAATATGTCTTGAAAGCTCTATCAACATTTTTGGTTATATTAATATTTTTTGTTCTCGATTTCTCTAGGATCCTTGCATTTCACTTGGCTATGTCTGTTCACTAATTTTAAAATTATTTTTCTTATTTCTTAATTTTACAGTGGTTGCATCTATTTGATTATTCATAGGCCCTTGTATATCATCATCAATATTAGAAAAATTAAATTCTAATGGCACTATCAATCTTTATTGTGAGGTTTATGATACACACTCTATTCTAATTTCACTTTAACGAATAGGGATTTCATCAAATTCCATCATATGTTATGCTTCTCTATCCATTAAAATTTCATTATTACCATCTAAATCAACATCATTATTTGCAAGACTCTGTCTTTGTACTCTATCTCAATTTCATTGTTGTTGTAGTTCTCTTTCTACATCATTCATTTTATCTACATGCTTTGATCTTTGTAATATATCTTGGTCTTGTTGAGAAGTTTGTTCATGACGTGCTATAATATATTCTACGTGTCTCCTTCTATCTCTTTGATTGGCAATTTGTCTTTATGTTTTGTGCATCATTGCCTTTCATATTAATTTTTATTTATTCTATCATCATTGGTCATCAATAATTGTCATTTTTATCTTTGGTATTCTCAAGAGTATTCTCTTCAGCGTTCTCCCTTTTGTTCTTCATATTCTTTTTTTTGTTGTTCATTTTCAAATTACATTTTTTTTAGCGACATTCACTACATATTTTTTAAATAATTTTTCTATTACTCATATAACTATAATTATATTATAAGATATTCATATTAATTAATATATAATAATTAGTTAGTCTTAAAGTGATAAAAAAAACTCATAAAATGATATAAAAATCATAATCCTAATATAAAATTAATTAAATATTTAAATATCATATTTTAAAAAACAAAACTAAAATTAACAATCATGCATAAAATTATATCAATGTAAATGAAACTTTCCATTTTTTATTATAGTTTATGTGGAAAGAGACACATTTGGTAGATATGTATTTTACTTGGTTTTAATGTTTTAGTTAAATATGACTTTAATTTTATAATACAAAATATAATGTCATTGAGAAGAAGGTGGTATCATTTTTGAAAATAGTGAAAGTTAGGTTTATATAAGATTTATCTTATAAAATATAATATCATTTATGTGTGTTCTTGTTAAACATTATTATTTAATGAAGTTTAGTTTATATATTATTCAATCTATAAAATATAAAATCAATTCAAAAAATTAGCCTTGAAATATAAATCAATATTCTTGGTTATATTAATATTTGTTTGTTCTCAATTTCTCTGTGATCCTTACATTTCACTTGGTCATGTCTATTCACTAATTTTAAAATTATTTTTCTTATTTCTTGTTTTGACTGTGGTTTTTTCTATTTGATTCTTCATAGACCCTTGTATATCAACATCTATATTAGCAAAATTGAATTCCAATGGCTCTATCAATCTTTCTTGTGGGGTTTATAGTACACATTTTGTTCCACTTTCACTTTTATGAATAGGTATTTCAATAAATTCCATCATATGTTCTGATTCACTCTCCATTGAAATTTCACCATTACCATCCACATCAAAATTATTATTTGTAAGATGATGCCTTTGTACTATCTCAATTTTGTTCTTATAGTGCTTCTCTTTCTACATTAGTTATTTTATCTGCACACATAGATCTTTGTAATCTTCTTTGTATTATAGCTTGGTCTTGTTGATATTTTTGTGCATGATGCATTATTATATATTCTAAATATTCTCTCATTTATCCTTCTAGCTCTTTGACTGATAATTTGTCTCTACATTTTGTGCTTCATTGTCTTTCATATTCATTTTTATTCATTTTGTCCTCATCATTTATCAATAATTATCAATTTTGCCTTTGGTATTCTTGAGAGTATTCTCTTTGATGTTCTTTCTTTTGTTCTTCATGTTCTTTTTTCTACTATTCATTTTCAATCTACATTTTTCTTCAAACCATATTCACCACATATTTATTAAATAATTTTTTTATTAATCATATAACTATAATGATATTATAATATATTCATATTAATTAATTTATAAAAAATATATATAATAACTAATTAATATTAAAGTGATATAAAACTCATAAAATGATATAAATATCATAACCCTAATATAAAATTAATTAAATATTTAAATATCATATTTTAAAAAACAAAACTAAAATTAACAATCATACATAAAAATACATCAATTTAAATGAAACTTTCCATTTTTAATTATAATTTATGTGAAAAAAGACACATTTGGTAGATATGCATTTTAGTTGAATTTTAAAGTTTTATTTCCATATGATTTTAATTTTATAATACAAAAAATAAGATCATTGAGGAGAAGGTGAGATCATTTTTGAAAAGAACAGAAGTTAGGTTATATAATATTTATCCTATAAACTATAAATTCATTTATGCATTTTCTTAATTATTATTGTTTAATGAAGTTTAGTTTATATATTATTTAGTCTATAAAATATAAAATCATTCAAAAAAATCATTTTTGAAAAATTTACCAACATTTTTAGTTTTATTAGTATTTGTTTGTTCTTGATTTATTTGGGATCTTTGTATTTCACTTGGCCATGTTTGCTCACTAATTTTAAAATTATTTTTCTTATTTCTTCTTTTGACAGTGGTTGCTTCTATTTTAGTCTTCATAGGCCCTTGTATATCATCATCAATATTATCAAAATTAAATTCCAATGGCTCTATCAATCTTTCTTGTGAGATTTATGGTATAGACTCTATTCTAATTTCACTTTCATGAATATAAATTTAGAAAAAATCCATCACATGTTATACTTCTCTCTTCATTGAAATTTTATCATTACCATCCACATCAACATTATATTTGTAAGACGATGTCTTTGTACTCTATCTCAATTTTATTATTGTAATAGTTCTCTTTCTGCATCAATCATTTTATTTGCATGCATTGATATTTTTAATCTTCTTCTTAATACAGCTTGGTCTTGTTGAGAAGTTTGTGCACGATGAGCTATCATATATTCTATATGTTCTCTCATTTGTCTTTCTAGCTCTTCAATTGACAATTCAGCTCTACATTTTGTAAATCATTGTCTTTCATATTCATTTTTGTTTATTCTATCCTCATCTATCATCAATAATCGTCATTTTTGTCTTCGCTATTCTTTAAAGTATTCTCTAACATTCTCTCTTTTGTTCTTCATATTATTTTTTCTATTGTTCATTTTCAAACTAGATTTTTTGTCAAATTATATTCCCTAGATATTTATTAAGTAATTTTTATATTAGTCATATAACTATAATATTATTATAATATATTCATATTAATTAATATATAAAATTATATATATATATATATATATATATACATATACATATATATATATACATATATATATACATATACATATACATATACATATATACATATACATATACATATACATATACATACATATACATATATATATATATATATATATATATATATATATATATATACATATATATATATATATATATATATACATATATATATATATATATATATATATATATACATATATATATATATACATATATATATATAGATACATATATATACATATATATAGATACATATATATATATACATATATACATATATACATATATACATATACATACATATATATATATATATATATATATATATATATATATACATATATACATATACATATACATATACATATACATATACATATACATATATATACATATATATATATATATATATATATATATACATATATATATATATATATATATATATATATACACACATATATATACATATATACATATATATATATATATATATATATATACATATATATACATATATATATATTTATATACATATATATATATATACATATATATATATATATATATACATATATATATACATATATATATACATATATATATACATATACATATACATATATAATAACTAATTAATCTTAAAATGATGTAAAACTCACAACCCTAATATAAAAATAATTAAATAATTAAATATCATATTTTACAAACTAAACTAAAATTAACAATTATATATAAAATTATATCAATGTAAATGAAACTTTCAATTTTTAATTATAATTTATGTGAAGAGATACACATTCAGTAAATATGTATTTTTCTTGGATTTTAATGTTTTAATCCCATATGATTTTAATTTTATAATACAAAATATAAGATCATTGAGAAGGTGAGATCATTTTTAAAAAGAATTGAAGTTAGGTTTATATAAGATTTATCTTGTAATTTATAAATTCATTGAAAATAATCTAAAGATCACTGTGTGTTTTTTTTAATTATTATTATTTAATGAAGTTTAATTTATATATTATCTAGTTTAGAAAATATAAAATCATTAAAAAAAAAGCAAGAGATCGTTGGCCTATTTTTCTATTAATTTATGGGTATTTTTTCTTTTTTCTCCCCTCTAAACTGAAGTTTATGCATATTATTTCTATATAGAACTGGGAAGAAGTGGCCATAAATCACTGTCTTAAATATATTTTTTAATTGAAGTTATGTTATAAAATTTACATATGATTTATATTATAAAATATGCTTCATCTAGATAAAGCCTTCATTTTACTTGCAAGGTTGGATGGAAGAACTATTTTGCTTGTCTTGCAACTTAGGGTAATGTATTAGGATAGAGAATGTTTTAGTAAATGTAAAGTTTTAATTTTTAAATTTAAGTTAATGTATTTTAAATATGATGCATCTACATTGTAATTATTTTGAATCAATCCATATAGAAATGTAGTGGAAGATAAGATGTAGTTAGAATAAATAGATTTTGTACATTATTAACAACTAAAATATATATGAATCTTGTATATATATTAGAAATACCATAAATTTGAAATAAAAACTCACAATTTTTTTTTGAATCCTCTCTATTGTGCTATGCTCTACATTACAACATGATGTTTTTCTTGTTTGAATTGGTGAATGCTATTTTTTTTTTTTTGTTGTGTGTGTGTGTGTGTGTGTGTGTGTGTGTGTGTGTGTGTGTGAATTTCAATTATTTTAAATGGTACATCGAGTGATATTCTCTAAAAAGTCAGCTTCTAATTAATTATTTGCCAACCCACTCGCACCATTACACCCTTTCACTCTCCTCGGTGAATACCACTATAGGGAATACCTATCGGTGTAATAAATATATTAGTTACAAAATTATTTGTTATATTATATATATCAAATAATTAATAACAAAAGTCAATGCATGAAAGGAAATTTTGATATAAAAGATATGTGTTAGCCATGAGAATCTAATAATTATCCTTAATTTGGGTTTGGTGTATGATTTGGGCCACTTGGATTAGGATATCATCTAAAATAACCTATCATTTCCCTACCATTAGTGCATGGCTCGCCTTGAAATATTTTACTACTTGCATATTTTGTATGGCCTTGAATTTTTTCTAGGGGTCTAAGTATGGAATTTATGTAGTTTATTAAGTCTGATGTAATTGATCTAGATGTTAATTTACTAGTATTATTGAAGAATAAAAGCTACAAGATATACTCTGAAATCTCAGTGTCTTGTCCTCACATTAGCAATATTATAATGCTAATTCATGCCACACATTGGATGTGGATCCTTGTTTTAACCATATCAGCTCATAGATTGTGCTTATCCACCATTAAAAATATAAAATGACAAATCAAATATGCCACCACCCTACATGCTGCAAACCCCATTGCAATGGGTGCAGGTCATGTAAATCTAAACATTTACCCCAAATCAAGATCTATCTTTAATACGGGCCCTCTAATGTATGATAACAAATATAATATAATATAGGGTACCCTATATTATAGAGTTATTAAATATTATAATAATATATTTAAATAAATATTAAATATCTCAATCAATGACTATAATATCACAACATTCACATTGTATCACAAAAGATGTCCCCTTATGCACCCATGTAGCATGCACTCTGAAAAAGCTTTGGTACTCACTTCAAATGCAATGAAAGAAACAAGATAGACTTCATCACCTCAATTTATTCCCCACAATCAACAAAATTATACTATTGATTTGATTCGAACATTGGACATGGAGTCCTTCCATAATCAGATAAAAATAGTCAGTAAAATATGCCACCACCTTGCAAGCTACAAACCCATTTTTAATAGGTATCACCCTCAAATTGGGGCATGCATATGATATGTTTCCTCTAGTGTATGACATCACTTGAAATATTTTGTTATTGCCCCTCATCATCACCACTCAATTCATTGTGAAATATTACACCACCTATAAGTTTTGTATGGTGTTTCCCTCTATTATCATATTACCAACATTAGATATAACCTATCAATAAGAATCCATCAATTTATATGTCTATATTATATACTAAATAATGTGTATTGTTACTTTTATTTATTTAACTACCATTGTTACTTTAATTTGGAAGGCAGGCAAGGCTTTCTGGGTGGTGAAATAGACCTCATAAACACATGTATGGGACAAACATGTATTTGCTATTTAAAAATAGTAAATATTGACACCCATAATGTCCACCAAAAAAACTTTACAGTCTTTTACTATGACATGTTGGAATAACAACAAGCTCATTGCCATCTCATATCTTATTTCTTCTCTATATATACTCTGTTTGAATTCTCAATCCATAAACACTAAAAAAATCAAGATGAAGCACTTGCAAATTATTCTCATAACACAAAAAAAATGTAGACGTAATCATGGTCTAAGGAAATGAGTTATAAATAGTGATGAATGTGGAAGTTGGATTTTTGATTTGTGTTGTGAGGAACACATGACAATCCATGCAAATGCAAGGTGGTTTGTCCCACACTAACATTTATTACATTCTTGGTGGTTTTCATTATGCAAGGACATGTGGGGGGTTTGGTTTACATGTTCAATGATCCTAATGAAAATAGGATTATGGGCCATCCTACTACTGAAGTTTATCCTTGTGTAACAAACAATGTTCCCTTCTAATCATTACTTCATTGCTTCTTTGTTGCTTCCTCTCTTTACATTGTTAAGTTGGAGGTTTATTACTGTAACTTTAAATGAATGTAATGAAAATAGTTTTGAAGCTCAGTGGACTCTCGGTGGATATTATTTTATAATTCACAAATACCTATAATGTATTTTATTTATTTTTAATACTTGTTTTTATGATGAATATGACTCTATAGGTAGGATTTATAGTTTCTATTATTATTAAGTGTTTTATCCAATAGATAATATTATTTTTTTGTACTAAAAATCAAATTCTAATCCCAATATATTGTCTCTTGTTCATCGACATTGGATTCCCATAGTCTAAATATGTAGATAGTACCTCCCCTACACCCTACCCACATCTCAATAACTGAATGGAGGGAAAAAACTTGTTTTTAGGTGTGATGTGAGATGAATCTTAGTTTCCCCAAGGGTGCAACGAATGATCGAATAATTGTATATTTAATTTTCATGATTTTATTGAGTTGGCCTAATGGTGAAGACCATATGCTCTTGAAAGGGAAGTCATAGGTTTGAATCCTGTAGGGTTAACATACATAGGCCCCGTATTTGAGTCATAGTAAGGTCCCTCCCCATGATGGGAATACGAAGTGATCCCATATGTTGTAAGCTACCTCATAGACCATAAACAAGCTCCTTAGCATCATGGACCTTAAAACCTATAATATTATATTTATTATTTGTTAAGTGTTTTCTTTTCATTTATAGAGTATATTCCTCTTTTAAGTGTACAATGTGAGTATCAACTACTACATGAGAATTAAACCTACTATTAATCTGATAAAAGACCTAAAATAATCAAAGAAAAGAAAGTTGGTTGTATTCAAAGAAATTGAGGGAAGAGCATAGATTGGTCTATATAAGATCTATTGAGTTTTTTTCTCTGTACTAGACACATTTGCCTTTTAGATTAATTATTATTTTTATTTGTAGGGTGTTTTTATAAAAACTAAATAATCCATTGATTTAATAATATTTTATTTTGATGGGTGCTATAAAGTTATCATTTTTTAGAGTTGATGCTTGAGAAATTATGATTATAGAGAGTGACTTGGAAAATTATAAGTACCCAAATTTTATAAGCTTCCCTATGAATGAATCTACACTCTATATATGTTACCATATTTTGATTGAATCTCTAATATAATATTAGTAGATACAACTAAAAAAATATAATTTTTTAATGTAATTCGATGGATTTGTATATCCACTTACTATGAAGAATGATAAAGATAAGACATGTGTTGCTTACCTACTTTTGTGTTGTGCACATCTTATGGAAAGGTCAATAGGCTACTTCTCTACTTTCTTTCTATGATTCCATGTTTGAGTCATGATGTCTAGTGTTGGAATCCAACACCAATTGCTTGGAATAAATCATCAAGACATTTGAAAGAAATGGTTGTGAGGGTCTCACTTCATAGAAGGGATGATCACCATTTTATGAAATTTGGATATTGATTATCGCCTCTTACCTAATGTTAATTTATGAATTATGCACATGTTTTCCCTCACTTCTACGTGACTTCCCTCCACATCTATGACATAAATATGTTTGGCATTTGCCTTGCTGTGTTAATCTAATAAGTTGTTTGGCATTTGGTTAGGCAAGATGAAAATTGGGTGTTCATCTCACAATGAAAATGCCTTATGTGTAATTAATTAAAAATAAAGTCATTATCAACAAGATAGACTTAATAACCTCAATGTATTTCCACCACATTAGCGACATTGCATTGTTGATTCGATCCACACATCAAATGTGGATTCCTTCTGTAATTAAATAGAAAATAGTTAATAAAATATGCTACCATCTTGTCATTACCCTCATCATTACCACCCATCTCACATCAAAAAATTTTTCCACTTGCATGTTTTATATGGCCCTGTGATTTATTACATGGTTAGGAGCATCTATTTCAAGTATAAAACTAAAGAGGACTTTGGCATTGAGATTTTGACGTAGGAGGCATCTTAAGGTAGCTCATATTTTTTTTAATTAATTGTAAGGATAACTTATAATGTCTAAGTTTGTGTAGGGGTGGAAGAGTCAACAATGTTGAATATGGAAAACAAAAGTAAGGAGACAGTATGGCCAGATGTACTTTCAAGCCACTGAATGGTGAAGGGCAACATCTCTATGAATCCCTAGGAGTCAAATATGTTGTCCTTATCATCAAATTGGTTTGTGAAGGTAAAGGGTCGAAGTAGGTGAAATTTTGACATAGCCAAGTTGGGCTCCTACTAGATAGTTCATCATTTAAAGTTTGGGTGGGCGAACATGTGTCAAGCATGAATTTGTTACAGTAAGGCATTTCCCAGATTAGTAGATGAATCTCATATATTTTCTTCCCACTTCAAAATATTTCACCACTTGCAAGTTTTGCATGGTCTTGCGCTTTATTCCATGGGTATGAGTATGGTGTTTCTATATTCCTTAACTCAAATGTAATTACTTTAGGTGTCAATATATTGGCAACACATGAAAATATGTTACAATATAAACATTGAAACCTCAATGTCTTGTCTCCACATTAGTGACATTACAACACTAATTTGATTCGCACATAAGATGTGGAGGTTTCATGCAATAAAATCAGCCTCATGTTATCCTCATCAATCCTTGACAATAGAAAACATTCAATTAAAGCACTTGCCACCTTACACGCTGTGTACCCCTTTACAATGGATGCAAGTCATGTAACTTCAATATTATTTAATCCTTTAATTCCTTGGGATTTACATTTTATGGTTGTTACAATCTACCAAAAGATATATCTATATTTCGTGTTTATTTTGAAAGCATTTGATCGTAATTAGAAAGACAAAGTCTACTACCTATAATCTCATGGATCAAATTAAATATATAATGGAAAAATCTTAACTAAATAATTAGCCTTAATAAAAGATGCCACCATATTTGATATAGTTTGATATTATATCATATTATATTTTAGTATTAGATTATATAATATATATTTTAATATTAAAATATATAATATTACAATACAATATAATATTAAAATCTATATTATATAAAATATAAAATATTTATATATATTATATAAATAATATTTTATTATTAAAAAATTATAATATACTTTTTGATATTTAATTAATAAATATTTTAATATTTTATATCATATCACCACACATGGTTGTTTTCCTTGCACATACCATTTTTAAGGCTTTCCTTGTCCTATCCGTTAGCCCAAATTTAGAGGAAGAAATAGGTATACGTCAAGAGATTTTTACGTTAAACTATGAATATATTATTATATTTTTTCATATCATGGGCCTTTGGTGACGCTTAAGGCCAATTATGTATTGCACTTATATAGGGGATCCAGCGTATTCCATAGTGTATTGAGGTCAGTAACGCCATATTTAGTTTGATTTATAAAGTTAGGCGTCTTTGTCTCTGGCAGGAAAATAGCGAAACTGCCAAGTAATTTGAGTTGCGTAGAAGTATCAAACCCTGATAAAGATATTGCAAACGCTTAAAGTCAAGAAAGATGGTAATTTATTCCATGGCGCGGACAGTCGGACAAGGTAAATGAACTTTCTGCAGTCGCTATGGACGCACAAAGGTCTATCTCGGCCACCTTCACCTCAAGACCTTTGGGTCAGAAAAGCCGTTTTAGCGTTCAAAAAATTCCTATATTCCGTTTCTTGATCGCGCAGATAAGACACTTATGCTCACACGTGTCAGTACCTCATAGATGGAAAAAACTTTAACAATTTAGGGCGTATGGGAAATGAATCTTTGCATACACTACCCTATAAAACGCCTCCGGCAGAATAAAGTATGCAAGCAACTATGTAACATAAACAATATAGTGTTGCTTCGACACTATTACAGTTAGGTCAACTGGTGCACATTGAAAATTTGGCACACTAGTCGATAATATAAACAACCAACACCAACATGCCAGATAACATGTACAGTTTAATTGGTAAAGAAGTAAAGGGGATGATAAGAAGATACATGGAACCAAATATTGATCCAAACAATTTACTAAATTTTTATTTAATCCAATTTATATTAATTGTAATAATATTGGAAAAAAATTATAGAAAAATTATATACCTAATTTAAAATATTAATATTTAAAAAAATTTAAAATTAATATTATATTTAATGTACATCTTTCCTACATGAAATTGATATAATTTTTTAATCGAAATAGATATTCATTAGGCATAAAATCTATAATTTGTACATAAAATCAATATGGACAATAATCAGAACCATTTTCAACAAAAATTCTATCAGTATTTGAAATATTTTCTTGTAATAGAAGATGGATATATTATACTTCCAAGTGCAATAGTATCACTTTTATTTTGAGATGTGTTTTCAATTAATTGTGGGTTTTCTCTTGTGAACGGTGCATAGAAAAAATGCATTCTATTATGACATCGACACATATATATATATAGTGTAGTAATGAAATGGAATCAAAGCAATATTTCATATTCACTTGTTTAGTGTATTATGAAATCCAGATAGATTTTACTACTTGTTTAATAGAAATCAATATTCTTTAGATTTTATAAATTATAAGAATAAATAATAGGCAGCTTTAATTATTAAAAATATCACTCACTACAAAGTTAGCTTTTTTAGGAGCTTGTGACACGCATTTTTGTTTTATTTTTCAACTTGAAATTTAGATGACCCAATATAATATTGTCATCCTTAAAAGTTTTCGACACAACTTTTTATTTCATGATTAAATTTTTGATTTTTTTTTTTTTTTTTAAAACTTTAGTTTTAGAAACATAAACGAATTCACTACACTTATTAACAATCATGAATTATTAAAAAAAAAAACTTCTTCAACTTAACTTTTATATTTTATATATTAAAAAAATAATAATAATATTATATAAATAATAAATTGTTGGACTGGATCGTGAATTAAGTAATACAACATATGATTTCCTAAATTTACGCTCGATCAAAACTACTCCACCGTGATTAATGCGTCAAAATGGGAAGAAAACAAGCTAAAACAATAGGTTAATCACCACAAAAAAACATGACACAAAAGAGTCTTCATTGGGACCCTACAACCATAATAATTTAAACATGTAAATTGATAGTTCTCTGTGGTTTTAGACTCTACTCTCAGTCTGCCCATACTCGTCTAAACTCCTGACATTGATAGGCAAAATTTCCGAAGTTTATAAGCCATGTGTGTCCCATCTAGTCTTATTTTTGTTGGCAGTATTGTTTTTTTCCTGCTGAAGCGAAGGTTGATTTATAATTGCTGAAGCGAAGGTTCATTTTGACACGAGCTCCTGATTGTGTCCAGGTAAACATCATCTCCATAGATGGGTCCAATCATCAGAGCCAGAGAGGGAGACACAGGTTTTGTAGATAGAGAACACATTCGTATTCATTGCTCATGTATATTTATAATAATCTATCTATCTACTAGTACTAATATAATATAATTCTAAGAATATTATATATTATTGTATTTTAAAATAATATTAATTAATATAATAATATATTACATATTATATATAAATTTATTCTATATTTGTAAGAATTAATTATATCTGATATATTAATAATCATTTATAATAAAAATATATAATATTAAAATATTTTCTCTGCAAATACATGATCGTCGTGTATATTTTAATTGTAGATACGGCTTATTTTCATAATTTTTTTAATTATTAAAAGAATGATGCATGTACATGGTACAATACATGTATTACTCTGAAGAATTTTGTTCAATCACGATAACTTTATTTCAAAACCTCTTGATGTTGAGACAATATATTAAGGTTTTGGAATTTATCTTGTAGATTCCATTCATCTCGCTACCAATTCATTGATCTAAAAAAATTGCATTAGGCTTAAGAACATATAGAAATACTATACTCATACACCTTGAAAAAAGTGGAAGGCCATACAAAACATTCAAGTAGTGATTTTCTTTCAAAGTCAGCTAAGTGGTAATGGTGAGGTTAAATGACAATCTATTTCAGGGGATATTATACACCAGCCCCAGAGTCAAGGCGGTTGTTGGATTTACATGACTAACAATCATTACAACGGGATCTACAACTTGTAAGGTGGTGAAGTATTTGATTTGATGTTTTCTATTATCAAGGATGGGTGAAGACATCATGAGCATTGATTTGATTGTAGTAGGGTTTCAAGTCTCATGTCTAACTCAAATCAATAATACAATGTGATTGATGCTACGACAAGACATTGAGGTCTCAAAGTGTATCTTGTAGCTTCCATTCATCCATCATGTCAATATGATGACAACATTATTTTATTTAATATCATACAATAAAAGGATCATGTCATAAATTAATATTATATTTAATATAGTTGGTTGCATTTACATGAAATGCACCCATAGCAAAGGGGTCTAAAACTTATACAGTAGTGGCATCTTTTATTGTCACAATTCAAAATTTTCATTAGTGAAATTAAAATTGGTACCTAGCCTCTTACCCATCAATATTTACAAAAACAAATGGCTACACTATGCATATCATTGTTAGTTTTAACCATCTTCATCTCTTGAAGTTAAAGGGCCTTGTATCATTCTAGGGTTGAAACTTCCATCGTATCAGTTGTAGTAGCAGGGTTCATGACCCTATCCAATCCTTATTTTTTGAGATGGGCTACATTGTATTCATCAAACAAAACATTTCTACATTTATGCACATTTGAAGCACTATATGAAGATGGGAAAACACTTTAGCTACTCGAAGAGAAATATTGAGTCTATTAGCCAATTTAAAATGATGCTTACTTAGACTATGAATAATATTAAATAAACTCCATTTGGGTATATGATCGTAAGCCATCAACTTCTCCCCTCTAACCATCATAGTATGACCTAAGCACCTTGGCTTAGAGACTTTGGTTAATATGACTCCGCCCATGTTGGTGGAGTTTTTTTCTTCCTTATGGAATATTGATGAGAACGGTTGCATAGAGACTCAATGGGTGCTCTTTTCTGACAATTCAGAAGAAAAGGATATTGAATCTGATGAGTAGGATAAGATCAACTCTTCAGTGGGTGATGTTAACTTATTTTTGTTTTATTGAAAAGAGTAAGTGGTGAGTAGAGCAGTGCTCACCATCTCTCTATCTAATTGTTTACTTTTAAAACCAAATTGTGGCTCCAAAAAGTATAGCAGAAGGAAGACCAAAGATGAAAGTATAAAAATTACAAATAGACATGATGAACTCACTAAATGTTAGCTCACAATGGAACATGGAGGAGCTTATTTTCCATAAGGAAAAGAGGGCAGTGGCATAGCATTTATGACATATTTTTTATTATAATATAGACGGTGTTTTCCTTTAGTTCTCATCTTAATAGTGACTTTGTTGATTCATCAGCTTTTAGTCTCTTTGAGAGATTTAGGGTGGCTTATGTATAATTTTTTTTCTTGTGGAGAATCAAAGGTCTTTTACTTAAATGTTCTTTGAGGATCTTTTCGAATTTCTTGAAATTTCTTACTACTTTTTTTCTCTCTTCCTTTTTTACTGAGTGAAGGACCCCGTAACCCACCCACCCACACACACACACACACACACACACACAAAATAAAATATTATAGTTCTCATATATGTATATATGAATTATAATCTTTTATAGTTTTCAATAGTCTACATAAAATTTGCATGACATTTAATTTGGTCTCCTAAAATAAATAAATATATTTTATGATTAAAAAATATAAATATGGTTATACAACTATTAAATTCAGTTTTTGATTATGAATTTGAAAGGGTTCAACCTTGTCCTCAAAATTTAAGTATTTAAAACATAAAGAAATATATTTTAATTGACATATATTATTGTGACACGTATAGTTAATTGATTCTTTTTAGTTGTAAGTTTTTTCATCATAAAAAAGTTGGATAAATAAATATCCTTCAACTTAATATTAAAACTAACCATTCAAACTTAATTACTGTTCAGAATAATCATAATACAATACAAACATTGCGTGAATAATTTTTTTAAGACTACTTATTTATAAGTTAATTTTTGCAAAGTATTTTTAGTCACCACACTAGAATATCACTACAATGATTTTCTAATACTCATCTCGTAGAGAAAAAAGGAATGGACAGTAGTCCAAAAGAAGAAAAAGGACGAAATTCCTTTTAACCATTTAGCATGATTATTCAATCCCATAGTGGTGATGGGGAGGAAGGGTCATAGTGTAAAGGCTTATTGTTGATCTTGGCATTTTGTTTTTGTTGGTTTGAATGTCGGAGATAGAAGAATGCTTTGCTGAAGGGGTTGATTTGAAGGTTAATAGATTGTAGAAGGTACGTTGTTTGTTAAGGTGATTGTTTGTAATTTTGTTCCTAATTTACCATAGGTAGAGTTGTTTATTGAAGATTTCAGGATTCTTAAAAATCTATATATTTACTTGTATATAAAAAATAAAAATATTAATAAATCATTAATATAAAAAAAACTAATATACTAATTAAAAATTGTTTTATTATTTATTAATTAAAATAATAAAAAAATACAATAATGAAATTTAAAATGTTCAAAACTAATTTTCTTACATTATAAAATTTAAAAGAATCATATTTATTATTACACTGAGAAAAAATTAATCCAAAAATTATAATTAAAATGAAATAATCATTAAAAAATTTTAAAAAAATTATTAAAAAGTAATATCACAAAAAATTCTAAATATAACTCAATTTTGATAATTGCTTAACATTTTCATGTTTGTGAATGCGTTCTCCAAAATCCAGAGTCCATATAAAGCACCATTCTCTGTCTGCTTGTTGGATCGCTTGGCGTGCGTACAGTAACAATAAACCTTTATTTGTCTATTTTCTTTTTAATTTGGGGATTTCAGAGTGCACAAGTTCGGCAGAATTTAATAAAGCTCACGTTTAGTATAATATCAAATCTGATTGCTCTAGTTTTGAAAATGACAATAATAAGTCAGTGTTGAACAGTGGAAAGAGGGACTCGCTTTATATTATACGCCACAATTTCAAACCACCGTTGATCATATTTAAGAAAAAGCTTCCAACACAACTTTGAAAAAATCAACAGTGTATACTGTTCTACAGCAGTAATACCACGTGCAGTGCAGTCACCGACGACAATTTTTTTTATATTGTTTCCTTTGGATTGAAGTCGTAAAAGCTACGGAAACTCCCATCATTTCATTTAACCACCACATTTTGACGTGGAAAAATATGACATAGGGTTGGATTGGACGTTCTGTTAATTCTTTCTCAGGAAAGATATTTATTTTCCATTAAATATATGAGAAACAGACAACCTATGGGACGGCCGAGCTTATGTAGAAAGCAGGTTGAATTTTAAAACATATAAAAATCTACGGGTCGATTCTGTTATATTTAACTGTTTCCATTAATTTGGAGAAAAACTATACATTATTATTTGTCGACTTTTATTAAGACCTTTTTTTTAAAAAAAGAAGGTGATAATTACACATATTGGTTTTTTATACAAACTAATGTGACAATTACTTATGGTCAATAACACAATTACTTATACTCAATAACTCCAAATGAAAGGCACTGAATGGTTGGTTGTTTTTGGAAGAATGTAACTGTTGAGACTAAAGTTATAGTGTTGTGGAATAAAAGAGTATATTCGGGTGGACATATAAATATATGTTAAAGTGTTAAATATATAAGCAGTATAATCATTGACTAATTTAATTTTGAGAGTTATAAAATTAATAAATACATATTAAGTATGGAAATATTAAGTATGAATGTCACTATATAACATGCACACTCTAGTGTTACTTAGACATTGTTTCAGATAGGCCAACTAATATCTGTTAAAATTTCGGCATAGCCACATTCATGTCAGATAGGATTTATAGTATAGTTGGTAAGGGAGTAAAAGGAATTGTAGGAAGACAACTAAATTGTAACCATATATCAACCCAAATTGTAAGGTATATCTAGTGTGAGTCAATCTACAAATTAACCTTAATAGTATTAGAAAATCATAACAGAAAAACTTTATATTAAATGAAATTTCGTATTTTAATATTTATAATTTGTCAAAAGTAATGGTATATTTATTGTATGTTTTTTCTATATGGAATTGGTATTATATTGATATATTTTTTTATTAATATTTTTTATATGTTGAAAAGTGATATTTATAGAGATATTAAGGATGAAATTTACAAATCCGACTTAAAATCAACATGGATAGAAACATCGAAATAATTATCAAGAAAGAAACAACACAATTTAAAGTACTTTTTTCAAATAAAGGATGAGCATAATATTACTCTTAAGTATACTGAGGTTTCTTTTGGTTTGTATTAATTGTGATTTTACTCTCATCAGTTTGGTATAAAAACAAAACACTTTTTTCTGTGATATAGACTTTGTAATAATGAACTAGAATCTGAGTATTTTGTATTCACTTATTTAGTATAGTATGAGATTTATAATAAATTTTAGTATTTTTTTTTTTAAAATAAAAATTAATGCTTTTTACGAAATATTATTTATTACGAAGGTTAAAAATATGTAGCTCTATTCATCAAAGATTAATAAATCTAATTATATTTGATTAGAAAAATATTCAGATAAAATAATACATACAAAGAATAATAATATAATTTACACTATTATATTGTATTCAGCATATTCAACTATATATAGAAAATTACATTTATATAGGAAAATATTTCCTATAATCAAGGAGAGTGAATCTCCATAAATAACTCTTACAACAACTCTACACTATTCTACGTGAGTCGTTGTAACTCACACAGCTAATATTGTTATATGAGTTATTTATTCAACAACTCTAACAATATTTACATTTATTATTTACGTGAGTAATTCTCACATTATTACAAATTCACGATTAATAATGTAAAAACTAAAAATTTCTAACAAAGATATATCCTGATACGAAGTTGACCTCTTTAAAAGTCCTCAACACAACTCTTTATTTTATGGTTCAATTTTAAACAATTTTTTTAATCAAAAAAATCATCTAACACAAAATCAACATCTTAAAGTGTCATCTACACAACTCTTTCTTTAATAATTAAAGTTTTAATTCTTTTATTCACATTCAATTTCAGAAATGCAAATGAACCCTCTACACTACTCAACAGCCATAAGTTAGCAGTTGAAAACATGTCAATACCTTCACTTTTTTTTTTTTTTTGCTTTTATCTATTTTTTCCCTTTAAAAAGTCTTATTTGATATGTACTTTTCTTGCTGTCATCGTATACCTTGTATAGTTAATGAATTGTTGAACTGGATCGTGAATCAGACGCTACAACATATGCTTTCTTTTTGCGCTGGATAACAACTACTCCTCCGTGATTATTCCGTAAGAATTGGGGGAATAAACTCAAACAGTAGGTCAATGAAGAGCAACATAACACACAAGTCTCTTTACTTGGACCCTACAACTACTTTAAAGATGTAAATTGAAAATTGGATGCAGGTCTTATCTATGTCTGTTTTGTAGTGTTTTCGAATAATTGAATAATGGAAGGAGTTTTGCCACGCGAAAAGATTTTCTTGGCTAATAAACCACGAATTCATTAGCACGGAAAGTTCTTCACTTGACCAAGGACTCGCAAGAGCCTAAGACCACTATAAAGTTGGGGACGCATAGAATCATTGATATCTCAATATGTGGTTTTAGACATTATTCTCAGTCTGCCCATACTCGTCTAAACTGCTTGCAATGGCAAGCAGAAATTCCCTAGTTTATAAGCCGTGTGTGCCCCATCTAGTCTTATATTTGTTGGCATAGTTGTTTTTTGCTGCTGAAGCAAAGGTTCATTTTCATTTCTGGCAAGTAAATTACCAGACATGGGCTCCTGATTGTGTCCAGGTAAACATCATCTCCATCAATGGACAATACCCGGGCCCAACCATCAGAGCCAGAGAGGGAGACAATGTGGTTGTGCAGATAGAGAACTTGATACCCACCGAAAACATTGTTATTCACTGGCATGGCATTCGCCAGGTGAGTCACCCATTTTTACTCCTAATTTCCTTTTGTTTGTTGTTTCTGGTTTATGTTAAAACAGAATAACGAACAGTGTACACATTGTCTTTTTGCGTTGCATAAAGGGACGCCTTGGTACGACGGGACGGCTTCCATGTCGCAGTGTGCTATCTATACAGGCGACACCTACGTTTACAAGTTCGTTGTCGACAGAGTAAGTGCGAGTCCTTTTCAGTTTCAATATTAAATATGTCATTAAACTGGTCTCGACCATAATATTGTTTTGGTTTGAGAAGGAACCCATAAACTGGTCTTGGGTATATGGAATTAAAGTTGATTGCTTAGTGTTAGGGTATTGAGGGGGTCTTTATTCTGTTAATGTTTATTGGGAGTTTACACTTGACCTCATCCTTTGATAAAGCCTGTACTCTTCGCTGATAGATTGGCTATCTTAATTATAATATTGATAATATGTCATTGAAATGCAGCCAGGGACATACTTCTATCATGGTCACTGTGGCCTGCGACGGTCAGCAGGGTTCTATGGATCGCTTTTTGTGGATGCGGTAGGTAAGGAACCCTTCAGCTACCATGGAGAACTGAGCATAGTTCTCAATGATTGGTGGCACGAGAGCAATTACGAGCAGGCTGTAGGCCTCTCTTCCAATCCCTTTGTATGGGTTGGCGAGCCTCAGGTATATATCTTAAATTTTGTTTACTACGACTCTCAGGGATATATCTTAAAGTTGGCCTCATGTGTTGTTGAAGGCTTTAGAGGAGTTGCACTAAAATTGGTTTAGTAAGAGTCTCAGGCATATATCTTAAAGTTCGCTTCATGTGTTTTTTAAGGCTATTGGGTAGTTGCACTCATAGTTACCATGTTCGATCGAACATGGTTCATGTTCGGTTCGAACTGAACAAATTGCATGGACCGAATTTGTGCAGTCAAATTTGATCGAATAACTTTTTTTTTTTTAATTTAAAAAAAAATTAAAAAACCTAAAATGTAAATCTAGTCCGAACCCAACAATATATAAATAAAATAAACATACCCAACAGTATATAAATAAAATAATGGACATCTAGTTTCTTATACTTTAAGTTATATTTTATTTATATACTTTCAGGATGTTTGAGAGGGGTTTCGGACCGCTAGGAGCTATAATGCAAATTGTAGGTTTTGGAGGATCCTATCATATTTCAGAGTTAGTCAGATTCCAGGGTTTCAAGGTTTCAAACTTAGCCATATTTCAGGGTTTCAAGATTTCAGGGAGACATCATAGGAGGTATGAAGGCTGCATGAAAGGATGTATGCGTGATAGAATAGTATGAAAATATCTCTCACAAAATGCCACAAGCCGATCCCACCCCATTCCCAGTGCACCCCTTAAGGCATGCACTCTGTGAGATTCAATGCACCGATGAGCCCTTGTGAGAGAAAGTGTCAGTAAATGATAAAGTTGAAAAATAATGGGAGTGGCATTCATGATTTTTTGGGCAATCGAGATGATTTATTCTAGATTTGAATGTACATTTTGTCTTTGAAGTAATGAATGAATGAATGAATGATGGTGCTAGTGGTAGTGCTAGTTTTGATTTTGAAGCTATGTTTGATGTTGCAAATGTTTGAAACTTAAGTTCTATATCAATTTTGAGCTTAGGCTCTAACCTATGAATATTTTGATATCTTTTAATGTAATTCAAGTTTGAAATTCTTATAAGTATTGTGTTTATACAGATACTTATCAACTTATTTATGTTTATGTTTTACAAATATGTATGATATATATATATATATATATATATATATATATATATATATATATATATATATATATATATAAATCCTAATCGAACTTATCAAACCTAACTTTTTTCAAAATTCCGAACTTCCAAATTTTTTCCCCCTTCTGAACAAACCAAATTTTTCGAACATGATAACTATGGTTGCACTTAACTTGTTTGCTAGGCTACTGAATTGTATACAGCCTTTGCATTCGGGTTGATTGGCGTTGGCACATAGAGATTTTAACACTTTTGCGTGTTAATTATTATTAAACTGTAGGTTTTCAACGCCATGGAATTTTAACACATGGAAATTTTATTTGAGATTGGTTGATTAAGCCACCTATCGAATTATTTATTACATATAACATGCAGTGGGATGGATCTATTGCTTCAGTCTTCTCTTCCTTAAAATGAATCCAGATTCGAAACCCCATTAGATTATTTTACTGTATTATTACTTCCGGAAGAACCTTATTTATGTCTGACAACTCTAAAAATGCCCTATACGATAAAATAATTGATGATTTACCTACTGAGCTTATGGACTTACCTGTTTGCTGAGCTACTGAATTGCATACAGCCTGTGCATTTGGGTTGATTGGCCTTAGCACATAAACAGCTTAACACTTGTGCGTGTTAATTATTATTAAACTGTAGGTTTCTAACACCATTTAATTTGAACACATTGGAATTTTATTTGAGATTGGTTGAGTAGGCCACTTTGAAATTATTTATTACGTGGGATGGATCTATTGGCTTCAGTTTACTCTTCCTTAAAAAGGATCCAGATTCGAAACACCAAAAAATTATTTTATTCCTGAATAATCTTATTTATGTCTTCTTCAACTCTAAAAATGGCCTATACAATAAAATAATTGATGATTTACCTACTGAGCTTATTCGATTTGAATCTGATTTTAAAGTAGTTTTTTCTTAAACAGTCTGTGTTGATTGAGGGCCGGGGAAAATACAACTGCTCAGCAACCAGCAAGTCGTGCAACGCTACAAACACGCAATGCTCTCCATACATTCTTCCGGTGCATCCTGGGAACACATACCGCCTCCGTATTGCGAGTGTGGCCTCTTTGTCGGCCCTTAACTTTCTCATCCAGGTAGGTCAGCTTAACCCAACATTTTAATGAATCGCCTGCCGGAGAAAACCCATCTTTCTGACATTTGGGTTTCACAGGGACACAAGATGACCGTTGTGGAGTCTGATGGACATTACGTGGAGCCTGTGGAAGTAGACAATCTGGACGTGTATTCGGGAGAAGCAAACTCCGTTCTGATAACGGCAAACCAGGATTCTTCTCACAATTACTAGGCCGGTGTGAACGTGAGAGGCAGGCAGCCCAAGACGCCCACCGGAGTGGCCATTCTCAACTATCTTCCCAATCCCTCCATCGACCTTCCCACCGCAACACTGCCACGGAGCCCCCCGTGGAATGACTACGCCTACAGCAAAGCTTTGGCCAAAAAGTTCGTTGCCCTGAAAGGGCACGAAGAGCAGCCCCCTCCTGAAGTCCACAGGCAGTTGATTCTACTGAACACTCAGAACAAGATCCATGGATTTACAAAGTTGTTAGGAAAGTAAGATTGTCTAGAGGTATTATTGGTAAAGCTTTAAGCCCCGATTTCAACAGAAGATTTGTTGATATTGATAATCTAATAAAGCTGTGGGAAAATTTAGAAAAATATTATAAAGAGCAGATATTGCTAGCATGTTTAGTACAGAAGAAAAATTGGTGAACCTAGATCCATCTGGTTTTGAAAAAATGACTGATTACTTCAATAAAGTTACTTTTTTAAATGTTTTGCTGAAGAAAATAGGTGCTGACTATGCAAACAAAGATTTTCAGTTGATTGCAATGGTTGAGAGTAAGCTTCCCCAGCCATACAGGGTATTTAAAGAATGAAGGAAAGGGTTATTCAATTAAATCCTAGTGCCCCCCAGCAAACTTTTGATCAATTTTCTAAGTCTGTTTTAGATGAAGAGGTTCAACATATTAAAGAGGGATATATTAAGAAGAATCATGCCTATGCAGCTAAGTGTAAATTTTCTAAAAATGATGGAAAAAAAAATTGGAAAGAAAATTATAAATTTTGAAATAATGATGGTTCTAACCATTTTTCTAGAAATGATGGTGCCGAAAAGCAAGAAGGAAGAAAACCCATTATTTGCAGGTATTGTGGAGATGAGAATTACATGGAAAAATTTAGTTTGAAGAAGAGGGACAATGAAAGGCAGCAATACAAGTCCAAATAAGAAAGGTTTAACAATGGCAAGAAAGATAGACATAGCTTCGTAGACATCTCCCTAAAGAGGCAAGAGAAATCAAATAAGGAGGTAATTGCTAGTCCCAAAAGTAAATCTAGTGTTGAGGGGTGATATTTTCCTTCAGATTCTAATAAAGAGTGGATTTTAGATTCAGGCGCATCATTTCACATGACTGGGGGATAAATCTTTGTTTATTTATTTTTATGAAGGAAAGAATTCAGATCAAGAAATTACTATTGGCAATAAAATGAAACTTTTAGTTTTAGGAACTAGGACTGTTAATGTAATAAATGGGTCTTTGAAAAATGTTTTATTGGTTGAAGGATTAGGGGCGAATCTTATTTTAGTATATAAAATTGTTCAAGTTGGATATGAGATTGTTGTCACTATTGATCAAGTTATTGTTAGAAATAGAAAAGAACCAAGAAATATAATTGCTATTGGTAGAGTTGATCATAAAGATAGTCTATTTAAATTTGTGGGGTTTTTTGATGATGAATACATTCTCTCTCATGATTTTATTACTCAGTTTGACTATATGTCAAAACTTTGGCATGCTAGACTCGGATATATAAATTATAGAAAAATTCAAGACATGATTAGAATGGATATTTTTAGAATATATACAAAAATTTCAGCTTTTGAAGGTGTGTGTGATGGATATGTATTAGGAAAACATCATCAAGATCCTTTTGATTCAGGTAAAGCATGGAGAGCTAATCATCCGCTACAACTCATTCACAGTGATCTATGTGAACCAGGCTATCCTTCACTTTCAGGGGCTAGGTAACTCCTCACTTTTATTGATGATTACAGCAGGAGAGTATGGGTTTATTTTCTTGAAAGGAAAAATTAAGTATTTGAAGTTTTTCAAAAGTTTAAGGCACTAGTTGAAAATCAAAGTGGAAAAAGAATTAAGTGTTTAAGGACGGATAATGGGGGTGAATATCACAATTTTACATTTGATTCATTCTATGAGAATTATGGTATTAGGGTGCGAAGAACATTTCCTTATACTCCTCAACAAAATGGCATGGTTGAACGAATGAATAGAACTCTTTTAGAAATGACTCGTTGTATGTTGTATTTAAAAATTTTGCATAATAAATTTTGGGGTTTGGACATTTCTTGTGATGCATATATTTTGAATAGAATCCCCACCAAAACCCTCACAAATATCACCCCTGAAGAAGCATGGAGTGGTAAAAATCCCCACATTAGGTATATTAAAGTATTTGGGTGTATTGCTTGGGCACACATTCATGATGAAAAGAGGAAAAAGTTAGAAACAAATAGTCATAAGTGTTTGTTTATTGGTTATAGTGGAGAATCAAAGGCTTACAGGGTATATGATTTGACAACAAAAAAGGTATTTGTTAGTAGAGATGTAAAGTTTGATGAGCATTCACAACTTACAACCACTTCATCTCACTCTACAACAACAAATGCTTCTCATTTTTATGATATTTTGGAAAGAAATATTGATGAGGATGAGGTGTGAACTACCATAAATGATGATAATACTATTGAAAATGAAACTACTAATGCTTGTAATCAGCCCTTTTCTATAGGTAGTGATGATGAAGAAGGTGACATTTCAACTAGACAAAAGATAAAGAGTGATGAAGAAATATATAGGCAAGACTCAAAGATCCAAGGAAGGAATGGTAGTGCTCTCATAGCCAAATTATTACAAATAAATGACCCAATATTATATGAGCAAGCTAGAGGGAAGAAATAATGGGAGCAAGCCATGAAAGAGGAGTATGATACATTGATAAAGAATAAAACTTGGGAACTTGTGCACTGCCCCATAGGTAAGAATGTTATTAGTTGCAAATGGGTTTACAAAACAAAATTTAAATCAGATGGAACTATAGAAGAATTCAAGGCTAGATTGGTTGCTAAGGGGTTCAGTCAAAAAGAGGGTGTTGATTATGAAGAAACATTTGCTCCTGTCATTAAAATGAATATAGTTAGAATTATTCTTTCATGGGCTAAAAGTCTTGGGTGGTATATTCATCAAATGGATGTTAAAAATTCTTTTTTAAATAGAGATTTATATGAAGAATTATATATGGATCAACCACAAGATTTTGTAGATCAACAACATCATAATCTTGTTTGTAGATTAAAGAAGTCACTTTATGGTCTTAAACAAGCACCACAAGCATGGAATGAAAAGATTGACAGGGATTTTCAGTGCCATGGATTTAAAAGATGTAAGTCAGATCCAAATCTTTATGTGAAGAAAGTTCAAGATAAGATCATTCTTGTTACAATTTATGTAGATGATTTACTCCTTGCTGGACCAAATATTGGGCTAATCAATGATTTAAAATCAGATCATAAAATGACATTTCATATGAGTGATTTGAGTGAACTAAACTATTTTCTTGGATTACAAGTTTGTAGATTACATGATGGATTGTTCATCTCACAATCAAAATATGCTTTGGACCTTTTAGAAAAGTTTAACATGCTTGATTGCAATCTAACATCTACCTCATCTCAATTCGAAGTCAAACTAACTAAAAAATGTACTTCCAAAAGTGTAGATGTCAATTTATATAAACAACTTTTTGATAGCTTGATTTATCTAATTCATTTTAAACCCGATATTCCAAACCACGTAACACTAAACCACCAAATGAGCGTTGAAAATAAAAATAATATTTGAGAGATTATTTTGAATACCCTCTTTTTAGAAAGAACATGAACCACCAAATCCAAATTTATATCATATACGGTATTATGCATTCTCGGATGGCATTGGAGACTGGAATATCCAAATACAGTGTTAAGTGGTCGTGCCTCGTAACTAATTTGCCTAGATCATCAATGGGATGCGGCCTCACCAAAAAAAAAAATGCAATCGGCATCATTAATCCCTTTTTAAAAATACGAGGGATTTTCACTTACGAGGCACGAGTACTTAACATTGTATTTGGAGATTCCAGTCTCCAATGCCGTCCGAGAATGCGTAATATCGTATATGATATAAATTTGGAGTTGGTGGTTCATGTTCCTTCTAAAAAGAGGGTATTCAAAATAATCTCTCTCTCAAATATTATTTTTATTTTCAACGCTCGTTTAATTTTTAAGATTTTAATTAATTAATAATTATTTTCATTAAATATCGCCTTTTTCCTTCCATATTTTGTTTAAGATAAATTTAAGGACTATAATAGAGTTTTGAATAGGAAAAGCTCAAACATTAAAAGGTATTTTGATTGACTAAAATCTTTTATATATACCAAACTTCATTGTTGCATTCTAAACAATAATTACAACGCATTTTAAAGAACACTTTAGTTTAAAAATATATAAATATATAAGAGTATAATATAATAATAAATAGATAATAATTTTTGAAAATAATAATAAAATGTATATTGTTTATGTATTGTTATGTGATTAATTTATTTTAATAATAATTGATATAAATATTGTATATAAATTTATCTAAAAGATATCGAGAGGTATTATTTTTAAAGCAGGTATTGTATTTGTCATAAATTTGTGGGAAGTATTTTGAGAATAATATATTTTAACATTTTTTATATTAATTTATTTAAGATATATATCATAGTTTTTTAATTGCACTTATAAAACATGTTTCAATCTTTTAACAAATAAGAAAGGTTAAACTCTATTAGTGGCTACCATACAACAAATTAATATTTCTATGTAAAATTTATAATAAATTGAAAAATTATGATCCTAGTGGACACTTTGTGACAACTAGCTCTCTATAAAATCTAATATAATTCTTACTTTATCTTTATATTGAATTTTAATAGACCATTATCCCAATAGACCTTTAAACAACTTCTTCACCTCACTTTTAATGGGCCTTTGGATTTATATTGTAAATTAAGACCATGTTAAATCAACTATGGTCACTAACAAGAGATCGATAAAATTTTCTAGCAAGATTCATGGAAGCACTTGCATAAAAAATCCAATGGTGCCTCAATGTCCTGTTAATCATAGCATGGCAAAGTGTTCTAGCAAGATTCATGAAAACCCCTAAAAATGGCCCTCTAGCCAAAATGTGTACAACAAAAAAAAGATCGAGAGCAATGAGAATAATTATGGCTAAATCTCCCCTTTTGGGACCAAGGGTTATTGCATATAATGTCTAACCTACGACAAATGTCCTCACAATCTCAAACATAAGAGCATTCCATTTGCTACACCATATGACAACCTGAACAACATGTGACAAGCTTGTGCATCATGTAGGTTTTGTCTTTTTTTATGTAAGAAATATTGAACCACCATAAAATTTGAAAATTTTATAGTCAACTTTCAATTTCTAAAATTTAAAAAAACACAAAATTAATTGGGCCTACAAATATTTATTCCACTATTTTTTTTGGTCTTTACATTTAATCCCTTTGAATAAGCTTCTCCAAGAGGGAACAAATAATCTTTTGGAAAGACTCTTTTTCCATCTTAGGCCTAATAGAACATTTGCTTATGAAACCCCAACTTGTCCATGATTGGTAAAAATGTGTTGGGATGATACTCCATACAAAATAAATGATTTATCCATAACACACTATCGAGACTCAAGATATTATAAATATTATATGCAATGAATTTTACAAATTGTGTTGGAATCAAGTTGCTCAGAACATGTATTGAATTCACAATTTCAAATGTGTTATGAAAAACAATAGGCACTAGTTGATGGTGATGTACAGTGGCACGACTCCTCTTTGAGAAATGAAGTTGTTCTATAAACCATTGAAGGAAACGAGATCAGGGTACTCTTAGTTGGGGGAGGTGGGAGGACAATAGTGATAATGGGAAAGTAATTGGTAGCCCTTAATCATGAGCTTATATGAAGCACTCTGTCATCTGTGTCCTTCACGTAGGGTTCCTTGGTTGTGTACTCCTCATATTACTCTATGTGTGCACTCAGAGATAAATGGTTTTCTTTCTTACTTAATAGTATTCTTATTTATATTTAAAATAGGATATGATAAAATTATATCATCTTGATAATATTTAGAAACTTTGATATTTTCAAAGTTATTTAGAAGTAGATGTGGGTTATATTTAAGTTTTTATGTACCTGGTCATGACATGAGACTCTATGTTCTACTGTCATTGTAGGTTATGTCTATCGTCATAACTAACATATATATTTTAGATAAATCCATGTAAAATATATTGAGAGATATCATTCTTTAGATGCATACATTGAGATACCATTCTTTAGATGCATATATTGAGATACCATTCTCTAGAGGCTGATATTTAGATACCATTCTCTAGAGGCTGATATTGAGATATCATTCTCTAAACACATGTATTAAATTTTTTTACAAAAATGAAATAAGTGATGGAAGAATAATATATCGATATCGTTTATATAAATTTATCTAACATATATATATTATTAACATCCACAAAATTTGTTTTCCTTTAATATATAATACACACCATAAAAATATGAATGTATAATATACATCACAAAATATAATACAAAACAATACATTTTAAACTCATTTGAAATAGATAATATAAAGAAAATAAAATAAAAATAAAAATAAATATTTAATATTCATTAAAATATACCATGCACATCACAGAAAATTTATGTTAAATAAAATATATATTTGAATTATTATTAAATTAAATATTTATTTTAAAAAAAATTGTTGTTATAAAATATATTATATTTCTTAAATCTATTATAATCAAAAGAAGGAACCCGCCACCACGACCGCCTTCGCCACCGCCTTGAACGTACAAACCTAAACTAAAACAGAGATACTTTTCGAATTGTATATCTATTTTCATTAAAATATCTCATATAATATTTAAAATATATATTTGAAATAAATAAATATTTTTGAAATATAAATTCAAATGTCTATGCACTACTACGACAATCCATTCACCTTTGACAATGGTCGTACGAGAACATACGTTATAATATATCATAAACATGGGGAACACCTTACGCTCTAAAAACTAACCGCCATGCGTGCTACATTAACATACACAGATATTAATATCTTACATCACAGAGAGAGAAACACTCTATATAATCATACCAGTGACCTTATCTTATATGTATATCTATATTTACAGAGTAATGCACAGTAAAAGTGAGATTCCAATACATACGTAAATTTCGAGTAAATCAACGTTTTCATCGGATCCTAGGAAATTAATTAGCGCGAGCAGATGCAGAAGGCGGAACCTTATGTGTATGAGGATTGAACACAAGTTTGGCATCCACACTAGTGATTGCAGCACACCATTTTCATCCCTAGACACCTAAATGGGAGGAAAAACAGAGAGGCTAAGGATGCCACTGGGGCTGAGCGCAAGCATCGTTGACTAAACTGGTTTTCTATCGAACTTTGACTAGAGAGATGCTGGGCTGTACTTTGGTTTTATGTGTGTGATTACTATATAAGACTTTATACTCGCTGTCATTATCACAATTAACATAATAATTAAAAATTCATAAACATATCATTGTGTTTACCTTTCAATAAAATTGCATGTTCTGTGTGTAAGACAACCATGAAATGATGAAACAAAATTATATGTGGACTACTAAAGGTGCTTCAGACAACCATGAAATAACTACATTTTAACATTTAGCGTTATTTATTAGTAATGTATTTATAAAAAAAGATTGTTTTTTCTAAGAGCTGTTTCAGACAACCATGAAATAATTACATTTTAACTTTTATCAGTATTGATTAGTAGTATATTATATATTTATAAATGACACATATATATATTTTTTCCCTCCTTTCTTTTAATTGAAGTCTTGAGACTAATTTTGAACACATAAAGAACATTTCATATTTTCAATTTCTATGCACAGTATTTTTTTTCAATTTTATTATAAAAAAAAATCTAAAAATAATAAATTGTTTATATTTATATATTGTTTATACATTGTTGATGAATATAAGAGTGTTTTTTTTTTTTTTCTTAAATAATATAAAACTAGTAAGGAATATAACTGAAATAATTACTATCTTTAATAAATAATCCATTAATATTATTATTAGTTTTTTGAATGAAGCAAATATTTTAATGGAGCTTTCAAATACTATAAAAGGAAGTGATGATTTTTTTACAATATAATATAAATAGGATAACACTTATTTTATTGTTCCTCATGTTTTTTAAATGAAGCAAATATTTCTATGATGTTTTTGAATGCTATTAAAAGAAGTGATGGTGTTTGTGTGAATCCAACACAACATAAGTAGGATGACATTTACTTTATCACCCCTCTCACCTCCTTCGTCCCACCTCACCCCCTACCTACCCAGACACAAACAAACAACTGTTTGAAGTTTCACAAATTGAATAATTCCATCACTTATAATTAATTTTGTTAAAATTATTAAATTTATTACCAAAATATATTAACATCTATGTTTTATATTTACCAACATTTTTATAATAAAAAATAAAATAATCTATGATGATATCGAAAAATATATTACATGTACATATTATTGAAAAGGGAGATATCTATGTCACACTAAACCTTATGGAGAAGGTCCATAAAAAAACCCCTAAAACATGAGGGGTTGTATCAATTTCTCTATGAGATGGTTTGCGAAAAGTATTGTGAAAGTGGTGGTGAGGCTTACCTTGAAAATACTAGTATATAGTATCTTAATAGTATATAATGTTATGCTGTGTAGTCCACTAGATAGTATATATTGGTGCATCTCTATAAATGCCTTGGAGCATGGGAGGAATAATGAGTCTGGAAGACAAAAAGGGTACAAGGTCGGCAAGTGGCTTGATGGCTTGTCGTAATATTCAATTAAAGATTTAGAAAAAAAAAGCACATGTGGAAGTGGGCATAGCATTAATAAGAGAGTGCAAATGGATTGGTGGGTTATCCTTCATTTGTTTTAAATATATGCAAGTATGACGTCCTTTATGCAAGTGGATGATAAGTGGCGTGGGGGAAAGACTAAATGCTTGTAGGTACAAGCTTGCCACTTTGGCCTTAAAAAAATACAAACCTAAACAATTGAATTCATAGCTCTTTAGACTTGAACAATCTCCCTATTTATTTTACCCTTTTATCCTTCTCTGTGACATGTGCGTAAAGTGATCTGCATGAATATATACATAGGTACTTGCTTCTATATCTATTCCCCTTTCTTAATCTCTCACACTAATAAAAAATAGAGACTATAACCGATTACGGTTCTTATTACAATCGACAATGCATTGATATCATCACACAATGAGACACATAAAAGTCCCAGTGTTAGTTATTGCAATAAATAATTTAAATCCCTACATGCACTATTGGATTCTAGAGGATAAAATCATACAAAAACGAATTTTATTTAAATTTAAAATAAAAAAGGTTAAGGTTAGGTTTTCATTTTTGATCACGTTGATAGTGAAGGGATTGATATATGTGTCTTGATATTGGTAAGCGGTTTTTTAATAAATTTTAAATGTTGGGATAAATGTTTTGGATATATTGGAGTTATGAACCGGAGTAATAGGGGAGCACTTTCTCGAAGTGGGACATGTGGGCGGCCCTGGATTTGTAATGTCCATCAAACAATTCACATCTGAAATGCCCTGCTATGTTCCGCATGGTCCATAAGGATAAGTGTTAACCCTACCTCAAGGTGTCCACATGACCACTTTTTGAAAGAGTCCTCATATATTCAATTGGAATGGGACTTGGGCTGATGAGTACAAACTTCTTGGGATTGACATATTTATCACTTTCTTCTATTAAACTATTAAAATTTTATACAATCTAATACAAGGTAATAAATAAAAGCATATTAATCGGTCACACTTTTTGTGATCAAAATTACGAAATTAAAAATTTTAAATAAAATATTATTTAAAAAATAATGAAAAGATTAGAAAATTTTATTAAAAATATTAAAATATTATATACATGTCTTTTTTATTCAAAAAATAATAATTTTGACATGTTTAAGGCTATTTAAAGTATGAATTATAAAATATATACAATATTTTACTATATATATGTTAAATTAAAAGAGTATTGATATTTAAAATATGTATGACAAATTTAAAAAAATAAGTAATGTGTATGTAGTGATCTAGCTTCTAACTTGATAAATATTCCTCATGGACTATTCTTTGAATGATTCAAAACTGTAATATGTCTACTCCTATGAATGATATAGAAATAAGAAATAATAGAGAAGCATAATTCAATTATGCCATTTGATTGAATGATCTTGAAAGTGTGTGTGCTGGGTATTTTTACTAGCTAGATAATGAGTTGGCTTTAACTTGTATTTATACCACCTCTTTTGATAATTTTATCATAGAAGGGTTAATGAGACATAATGTGTTAACCCTTACATATCAAAAAATATATAAATTTGAGTGTTCAAAAGGCATAAACACTTTTTTTGAAGAATGGATTATCATCGATGCAACTATCAAAGTGTGTGTTTAAATGTCCAAAAATAAAGAAGGTTGTCAGAGCTCTATAATTGATGATAAAGGATACATATCACATTTTAAGCATACTATGGGCTACAACTGATCTGTATAATCATAATAACATGGTCAGAGTTTAAAATAAGCATTTTAGCCTAGTGAGATGGATAATATGAGCTTATCAACTAAATACTGAAGGGTAGAGAATTGAATGTTACTTTTCAAGTTTATATGTCTAGTTTAACATATATATATATATATATATATATATATATATAGTTTAACACACACACACACACACACGTACATACACACATATATATACATACATACACACACACACATGTGTGTGTGTGTGTGTGTGTGTGTGTGTGTGTGTGTGTGTGTGTGTGTATATATATATATATATATATATATATATATATATATATATATATATAACTTCCTGGTACTCTCCCCTATTTAATCTTGTAATGCATAAGGATGAAATTACTAGTTTAAAAGTAAGAAATGTGTATTGTAGTGTGTACACCCTTAGTTTTTTTTAGTCATATTTAAATTTTGTATGTGTATGACCTGCAACCAAGAGCTTATAACATGTGTACTTAGTGAACATAATCTTAAAGTGGATAACTAAAATTTTATTGAATAAAAATGATGATGGATTTACTACACTTGTGTGTCAAGAAAACCATGTTGCGTCATGATATTTTTTGATAAATATGCTTTCTAGTTGAAGAATTGGAGAGAGGTTCATAACTAAACCTGTTGGTTCCCAGCTGTACACCTCTTATGCTCAACCTTGCACACTTGAATAAAATGCCAAATAAACATGAAAAAACTACTAGTATGTTGTTGTAGTTTGGGAAGGGTTTGGCATCTAGAATAGACTAAACATAGAAAATGACTGAGAGGTGCCTACAAAGGGTATGTTCAGATCTTTTCTACTTCTAGCTTTGCCTAAACCAGGGTGAGAAGACTAATGGGGTAGCTTGTTCACATGGAAATATTATGCAATTCAACCTCTATAGGGGTTTTTGGCACAAAGAGACACAAATGTGACTAGGGCATAACCAAACATGCACACTTCACCAAGGAAGGGTTGTCACACAGAATGCACAAATGCTCTAGGTCACATATAAGTTACTGAAGATAGATATGTATATGATTGAAATCTTCTTTCTATAAAATATTCAACAATAGGGGTTGAATGGAAAACTGTAGTGATGGATCTTTAAAACACAAAATCCAAACACATTTTATATAAGCAAGTTTTTATGCATTTATAGGGAAAAAAACACTTATAATATACAAAGGGTATATTATTTTTAGGGTAGGATAGGTTAGATAATTGTAGAATGGGGTGTGATGTGATGGTAGCTTTCAAATAGCAAGGTATCTTGTAGTATTCATGATAATATTCTTTTGCAGAGATATAGTAAAAACTCATAAGTAGGCTAATGGGAAATGCCAAATGATCCTTGAAAGACTAGAACATACACTGAAACTAAACTTTCAAATACTTTTCCCTATCAAATCCATAAACCTAGGGTGCCCTAACAAGTTATTCAACAACATATCCTGAAATAATATATAAAGGGTTTATAATCTATATCTATGCTCAAAATGATAACCAATAATGAACATAAAACCAAATGTCTAATCATCTTAACTTACAAAACACATTACTTCAGTTCATCAACAAGAAATAACCAAGAATCACAAGAATTTTCATTAACTTGAAAAGAGATATTACATACATCAACTTTTCAAAATGCTACCATTGGGACAAGCATGGTGGATTTTCTCCATGTTTGATAGGGAGGACATATAGAGATGCTCTTAGAACTTGTTAATGGTTCTACATCTATAACCACCTTAGCAAGAGAGATGAAATGCACATAGAAGTGATCCTAAAGATTGGAAGGGGCTATACTTAGAGAGAAAATCAAAGACCAACAACCACCTGAATAGAGGAGAAACACTCTATTTATACATTTTACACCCTTTTTTTCAAATCCAAAAATGAGGGTTCCAATTTATGTCAAGTGCAAAACACCCCTCCATGTTCTGCTAAGATGTTATCAGCTAGAATATTCCTTATACTATGCCTAGAATCTTCATATATTTAGAAGGAAAATGATTATTGCAACTGCCTTTATAAGGAATGATGGAAATTCACAAAAAACCCCTTGATTTCTTATTTGGAGATAATTTCAAATGAGATAGAAGGAGAATATTCATGGTGGAGGTGAAATAAACCATTTATCTTTATGTGTAACTACTTGGAGATGCCCTTGACCACTTGCTTGCATATTTGGAACCTCCTTGACAACTACCATTCCTTCTATGCATGCCATAGAATAACCTACTATTGCAATGATGGAATGGGAATATTTTGGATCCATAATTTCTAGAGAGATCTTCTTTAGAGAAGCCCACCTTAGATTTGCATACTTGTAATTTATCTCCCATAGAGGAGCTTGGACAAGAACAATAATGCAAATGCAAAAGACTTGGGTCTTTTCACCTTTTTATCTATTTAGCTCCAGTTTAATTTTAAACACATTATATTTTACACCTTTTAGTTTTAAACTTTTACCTTTTTAGGGTTTCCTCCACACTTCTTAAATGCATATGCATTATTTTCATCTTTTGAGGTAATTCTAGCCCCTTTTGTAAATTTGTAATGCGCAAATTACCACGTGCAATTTGGACATGTAATTCCCTTAGGAAGGTCCCTTTACAAATTGCTTACTTACAAATTTCAAAAAGGCATTTTTTACATGAAGTTTCTCTTAGGGAATCCAAAACTCCAAATGCATTTTACACTTGGGGTTCCCATTTCCCTCAAAATATCCTTTTAGGGAATTTAGAAATTGAAATGAAATTTTTACTTTTTTAATAATGGAAATTGCACTTGAGGTTCTTGTTGCCTTGAAAAACATCCTTGAGTTGATTTTTCCATGTGCTTTGATTGGCAGTATTGGGAGAGTTTACCATAATTTGCACACTGCATTTTGTGACCCTGCTTTTATAGGTTGCATCTCCCGTTCCAATTTCTTAGGGGGGTTTGGGGATCCCTCCTATAACTTTTTTAAAATTTAATATTTTGGTTTTTTTTTAAAAAATTTACTCTATTTTCAACCTAGCTGAGTAGAGCAGAACACCATGTCTACAATTTTTTAGAAAGTAAATCTTTCCTATAGCCATTACTTACTTTTCCATTTGATGCTTCACATGTGGTAACAACTGTATTACTCGAATCATCAACACCACTAGAATCCATATACCCAGGAAAAAACATTAAAATATTTTTTAACTACCTCATCCTTTTTTAGTTGATGAAGAGTAGAACTCAAATCCACATTTTTCTTAAGAAACTTAAAGCCTTAATCTTCACCTTCTGGTAACATTTAATAGGTCCCTTTTTATGCTTTCTAAATATATAAATACCAATTTCATGTTCCCTATCTCAAACTCATTTAAAAAATTTATGCAGTCCTTAGAAAATCGCAATGCAAACTCACATTTCCTAAATGTAAGATAAGAACTTACAACTCTAATTCAATATTTTATAGAGTTAGTGTCTAGGTACAACATATGAAAATAAAAATATATGGATATCGTTAGTCATAAAGTGTGATTCAAGAAATGTAGAAATTTTTTGTCTTATCTCTGTATTCTATGCCATTCATACTCCTCTCTCTTATGAATTATTTCAAGATCCCCCATTATTCTTATGAACCTGACATTTGGAGAAACATTGTCAAGAATAATCACTATTTTTTGGTTGAAGATGGGGTGAGTGCCTTCACTAACTCAATCATGAGTTAACCTATAGGGAAAAATATATTACAAATGTCTAAAATAGAACGACTGAAATAGTATCTCAAATAGAAACTATATTAAGACAAGTTTGTAAAAATCTTAGAATGGCCTCATATATGTAGCCTAGCCTAAAATTATGTGAATGATTAAACTTCGCCAGGATTGGGGTGATATCTAGCTTTCCCATTAATCATGATTTGGGATGTCCTCATAATTATCATAGGAATAATGATGACCATCATCGGTTACATGTCCTACAAAACCTTCAATTTGCATGGCTCTTGTAATGAGTGAGTGCCAAAGTTTCTCATTGCAATAACACTCATAAGATGGATACACCTCTTCTTTGATATCTTTGGCCTACAACAACCATTATAAGCATCAAAATGTTTGCATTTGAAAACAAAACTATATCTATTATTACCCTTGTGCCCCTAAGTAACTTAGTAACTGTCATATGGCACACATTTTGATGATTTAAAAATTTCTATGAATTTTGTTTTCAAATCCACAACATTTTTGTATCTTTTCCTTCTCACCTATTTCTAATACCTCATTGAATCTATGAATGGGCCAACATTTTGCAAATAATTTGGTGCAAGTTAGGTCACATCTTTAAATTTTTGTTGAGTGCCTTTCACCTTTTGGTAGAATCCATAAACAGGAACCCACTTTGTTTTTTTCACTTTTATTAATAATTCAAACATGTAGTCAATGGCTAGAGTTCCACCATGCCTTTACCTCTATGAATGAAAATGTTAAAATTATATTTATCCAGTAAGACCTCCAGTGGAAGTCATGGCTCATTTTTGGCATTCTAAAAGTGAAGTCAACTTGTTAACCTCCACCATGCTTGCATGCATTTTTTCAAACTTAACATTCATTTTTTATTTATTTTATTTTATTTCCTTTCATGTAGGCATGGTTGGGTATGTCAAATCTTACACTAGATATCCTCTTGAGGCCATGTGGGCACCTCTACATCAAACCCCATTCATTGGCCTACATGCTTGACTTTGGTCACCAAAATTTGCTCTCACTTGGGGATGTACACCCCTTGTGGGTATGCAAAGAACCACAAAACACAAGACTAGGTGCCAATCCATTGGGCCATAGAGTCAATATTTGATCAACTTATCAACAAGCACCTATGCAGGCTCAACAAAACATGGTAGACTAAAAAAATAAATTAAGAGGATCTAAAAATAAACATACAAAAAAACTCATGAAAAGAACTGTACAAACAAGGCCCAAAGTAGAGGGGCAAAAAAACAATGAAAAAATAAAACTATACACTATATAAATATGTACATAGTTACATACTCAGTCAAGGAAGTGTTTTAGATGCCTACCATTTACTGGTAGCTCCATTGTTTCAACATCCAAGTCTCTCAAGAATAAAGTATGTTCCTCAATCTGATAGTCAATGAAATATGGACCCATCCACAAACTATTAAATTTTCCATGCTTGCCTTTCTCCTCATGCCTACTATCCTAAAGTACAACCAGATCACCTACCTAGAAGGTTCATGGAGTGACCTTCCTATAAGATATCTTTTTTAGATTTTCCATAAACTTGAGGTGTCATTCATGATCTTGTATTTAAATTTTATCAATCTCAATAATATAGTTCATCCTACTTTCATAATGGTTGATTTTTTCATCATCTTCTAGTTTTTGCATGAGTTGATAGGTTGGAAATTAAAAATTCATAGGCAAAACTGCTTGAGCTCCATAAATAAGCTCAAAAGGGATTTTTCTTATATCTCTCTTGGGTGTGATCTGATTGGTCCATAAGGCACACTTTAGCTATTCACCCCACTTCTTCTTATTTGCTTCCAAAGTTCATCTAATGATTTTGATCAAGTTCTTGTTATAAGATTATACATGCCCATTCCCCTAAGGGTTATAATTGGAAGCATAGGTCAATTCAATCCTGTAGTATTTACATAATGCCACTAAAAGCTTAGCTTTAAAACTCATGGAATTATCAAAAACCAATTTGATAGACATACCAAACCTAAAACTGATATGATTCAACAAAAAATCCATAAGTACCTTGTGTGTTACTTTCTTTGTAGGAACCGCCTTAACCCATTTTCTAAAGTAGTTAGTTACAACTAGTATCCATCTATGTCCAATGCTTGACAAATCAAAAATTTATATAATGAAATTCATTCTCTATTGTTTCAATGGTCCTTCAATCATCATGGGATGCAAAGGAAGAGAACCAAAAGATTTCATCCTCCCAGCAAAGCACTGACACTTCTTACACTTTCTAAGCAACATCTTTGAATAATGATACCCACTAATATCTAGCTCTAAAAATTTTATGAGCAGTAACTTTAGGTGCAAAATGGCCACCACATACTCCACTATGGAAGTCTTTAATAAAGTCAGTAGTTTATTCTTTTAGCATGCATCTTAGGAGGACCCCATTTGGATTCTTACATGCATGCCAATTTTTATTCAAGAGTTACTTATGGGAAACAAGTTTAAGAGATCTTCTTTAATATTTTCTAAGTTAGGGGGATAATTCAAATTTTGTAAGTAGTAAAAAATACCCTTATACCATGGAGACATGTTAAATTGACTCAAGAAATCATCAACATTAAAAATAACAGATTTTACCTCAATGACTTGAAAATTGGTCTCAACCATGAGCTTGGATAAACCCATCCCTCACAGTAACTTAGTGGTCTGAATATCCATGTCATACTCTTGTAACTTATTAACCCACTTACATCTCTTGCTAGATAATTTAGTCTATGTCAAAATGTATTTCACCATGGTATGTAAAACATAAGAAAAAATCTCTAAACTCAAGATATAAGGCTTGCATGTTTTAATAGCCTTCAAAAGATAAAAAGCTTATTTTTTCATGATAGTATAATTTAGTTCAACACCTTGCATAGCTTTGCTAAATAAATCTACTGGTTGCTCATGACCATCTTCATTATTTTATAATAGGACAATAGCAACAATATTCTATGATGCAAAAGAGAAAATATGAAATGGCCTAGCGTAATCAGGGCTAGCCAAAATAGGGGCAAAATTTAAAGATCCCTTGATGTCATTAAACCTTTTCATAACCTATTCCTCCCACTTGATGTTCTAGTTCTTCTTCAACATAGAAGTGATAGGCAAAGTAATCTCTAAAAAATTAGACATAAACCTCCTTACAAAGTTAATTTGTCTATAGGACTAAATTCCATTATTGGACTATAGGATACAACCTTTGTCAATGGCTTCTACCCTCTCGAGGTCGATCTTGACACCATATTTAGACACTATATGTCCTAGTAATTTTTCCTTTTGTAATCAAAAGTGGGACTTCTTTGGATTAAGTGAAATGCCAAACTCCTTGCATCTGATAAACACCTTTTCTAGATCCTCCAAATATTCCTCTCTAGTCTTAGAGTATACAATAATGTCATCATGATACGTAGCTATAAAATTATTAATCACCCCTACAAAAGCAAAGTCCATAGCCCACTGAAATATCTCATTGGCATTCATTAACCTAAAAGGCATCCTCATATATACATACATGCCCTAAGGCATAGTGAATATGGTCATAGGTCTCCTAGATTTCTTCACCACAATGTATTTATACCCTAAGAAACCATCTAAAATGGACAACATATTTGATCTAATAACACTTTGCATCAAGTTGTCCATATTGGGTGGGGTATAATTATATTTTAAAGGATCTTTATTCAAATTTGGGAAATACACACATAGGGGGATGTCACCATTATTTTTCTGTATAGGGATTAAATTTGTAACCCATGATGAATACATGATAGGTTGAATGATTCCATCATACCTTAGTTTCTTTAATTCATCCTTCATCTTAGTGGATAAGATGGAATTAATAGGCCTTTATTTACACCTAAAATACATACTATCAGGCTGTAATAGGATGACATGTTGGAACAAGTCTTTCGTATGAGATTTCAACTCATAATAAGACCATACTAGATAATCTTGGTACTTTCTTAACAATTTCATGTAAACATTTTTCTCAACTGCACCTAGGTGAGTACCCAACCAAATTTTCCTTAGATTCTTGTTAGAACCTAAATTTCACTCAATCATGTCTTTCCACATATATGAGTCTCGAGTCTTGATTCTATTTTCTCCTTCAAAAGACAACTCTAAACTTACCAATCCTTTTGGGATAGTGTTTGTCTTGAACTGAATAATATCCTTCCCAAAAAAGGATTATTTTTCATCACAAACCTAAACCATGGACTCCAAGTTTATGAGTTGATCATGGAAATCAACTTCAAAAATTGAGAAACCTCTTAATCTATTCATCACCATCAAACACCTACAAATGATGAAAATTGTTTGAGATCAAGGCCTAACAATCACCTCCACTTGATACTGATAATGAGGGCTCGTATTTGTAATATCAAATTGAGAACCTAAATCTAATTTTTTTTCAACCTCTTCATTGATACTTCTATCATGATAACAAATACTTAATGCATCAAAAAAATTATTCAAATCCGAAATAACATTCTGATATTGTTTCAACCTTTTGTTTTTGGTGGCATACGCACTATATACCTACTTAACCACTAGCTTAAAATCACCTTTGATAATAAAAATCTTAATTATATGTTCACAAGAAATCCATAAACCAAGCAATATTAGGTCATACTTAGTAGTGTTGTTTGTGTTCTCAAAGGATAGATGAAAATAAACATTTAAACACTTACCATTGGGGGCATAGAAAATAATCCCAGCTCCATTTACAAGATGGGAGCAAGCCCCATAAAAACACATCTTCCAAACTTCACCTTAATTATTAGGTTTAATATAAATAATAATAGGCTATTCATTAGTATCAAAATTCCAAACAAAGTTGCTAAGCTCAACATCCATGTACATCACTTTATTAAGGGCATGATTTGGATCTTAAATTACATGTAGCATCTTCAGCTCCCTATAAAGCGTGACCATCTTAACCTCCAATGGAATGGTGGCATAAGAAAGGTCTATTTTTACACTTCCACCCATCCTAATAACCCATTTATGTGATATAAGCATCCCCCACTTATGTGGGTAGTCCACAACTACCATATCCATATTCAAATACTTGTTTGGATACATTAACAACTATACTACCTACCCTTGTACTTGTCCAATAATTGGAACCTGTCATGATTCCATGTCATAAAAATTGTTAAAGGCTAAATTAATCTTAACTCTAGTCTCATTTAGGACACCCAGGGGCATCATATTACAAGAAGCACTAGAATCAAACATGCAATTGTGAACAATCAAAATTGATCAAGAGAGTTGTGTAAAATATATCCACAATCAGTTGAATTTATACAAGTATAGTCCCCAAATAAACATTCAGAGTGGGTTCAATAACCTCTTCTAATTCATCATCACCTTTCTAGTGTTTTTAGAGTAAATTCCATTTACAGTTGATTTTTCACCAAATTCTAAGTAATCAAAATCCCTCTTACTATGCTCAGGTAATCTTAATAACTCAACAAGGGGCACGATGATTTTTATCTAACTCAACTCTTGGGCCATATAACACACACTATATTGAGGAAGAGGAGTATTTGGTGGAAGGATAACAACACCTTCAACTCAGATGAATTCACTTAAGGTTTGAAGTGGAGTAGGTTGGGATGGATTTCCATTCTTAACAGTAGCCTTAAAAGGTGATTTTTTTAACATCATTTACAACCTTAGGAATAATAAATAATATGATTACTTTATTATTAGCATGAACACCTCTAGGCTTAACAGCTTGGGACATCGGTGTTATTTTGGGAGTATTTGGGACTGCTATAGTTTTCTTAGCTTCATTACTTGCATCCCCCACCTTTGAAATTATATGGGTGTTATCATGAGGAGAAACACCTTATTGTGTACTTCTCAAGTTATATTCTTTCTCTTGGGTAACTACTGAATTAATTAATAACTACTTGGCTTCAATTGATATAATTCCCTCATCAAATTTTTTAATCATAAATAATCTTAAAAAGTCAAAATGATGCATGGGCAATTCATAGGCTTTTATCATATTAACATCATAAGAAAATTCACATGTTGGACACTTAACCTTTCGATCACACTCCAAAATTGATCAACATTAGTAGAAATCAACATTCCTATGGAGGCAATCAATTTTCTTTGGGGACTTTGACAATTGAACATAAAAAATATCATATTTAGATTATGCATACTCAGGTTCACCTTTATCTTCATCAATTGGTTCAACATTATAACATGGGGCATGGGGAAGGAAACACTTGTCACACCAATCAATATCAATGTCATAACCTACCACATTCACTTTGGTATTCAATAGATCAAACACTTCTTTCCCATCTCCTCTATTCTAATTTTTATCTATTCTTTCTTCATGTGTAGGCCTTTTCCCTCTATCATTGTCTCAATTATGGAAAATAGGACCCCTTTATGCTTTATTTAGATTTGGATCCCTCTCTTGACTAGTAAACATATGAGGGATCCCTTTCTTAGTCCTAACAAGCTTGTAGGACATCTCTTTGGTAGCAAATGCCAAAGTCTTAACCTTTATTCAAGGTTGGCTATCTTTATGGATAGTTTTTTTTTATATTGACCAATTTTACATCAACCTACTTGTTCATGGGCTTTCCCACATCCTTTATATTTTTCTCAATCTAGATGGCCATATTGAATACCAATCGCAGGTTTGTGGGACTCAAATCATGCAAGTAATATGTAGACTTCTTGTCAAAGGCATCACAATAATTTATCAAGCATGTTGTATCACTAGGATTGCTATTCTTGAGCAGTCACATCATAGCTTTGTTGAATTGGGTGTTGAATCCCTACACACAGTCATTAGGATTATTCTTGATGTTTTAAAACTCAGCTAAAAGGAACTTGGGATTAACTCTGTCACCATACTAAATTCTAAAACCATTCTTCATTTTTCCCATGAATCAATGCATCAATAAGGAAGTGAATTTAACCATTCATGTGCATCTTCTTCCAATGTGTCTACAAGTAACTTGATGCACACATCCTCATGCTCAACCTCATAGCCATCAATGATATTGTGAAAGGCCCTTAGGTGCTAATCACCACTAACTACATTGCTCCCTTAAAACTTAGAAAGGTATTTCCTTACTTCATTTGGGACTTCATTGAGATAACCTTCTATGTCATCAATATTGATAGGCTTGAATCTGAGAACATGGAATGTAGGACATTCATTATCATTTGGGTCCCTATGGCTCATGATTGGTTTAGTGGGAGCTTTAAGAACAACTAGAAAAGGGATGTGTGGAGTTGAATCAGGGGGACTTTGTGGATCAAGATTAAGAGGGGATTTAGCTAGTTGAGGAAAGAGCTAGATAGTAAATGAGACTATAAGGTTCTGATTGATTAAATGAGCTATGAAAATCCTCAACAATGGGGAGTTCAACAAAAATATCAAGATTATCAAAATCTTGGTTATCCAAACAATCTTTTGTAGCCAAACTTTGCCCTTCAATAAACCTCTAAACTTGTCTTCCTCTTCTTTTATGCAAATTTAGTGGTGAGACAAGGTTCTTAAATGAGTCACCTTTGAAGGATGACCTCAATCCTTCTAGCTTTACAGACAAGAAAATACTTAGAGATGAAACTTAACAAAGATATTCAAAATATGCACTGATCTTTCTTGAAACCAGATGATAAAATTAGAGTTGCCACTAGAATTAGAATTCTAGAATATAACAATTAACACACTGGTTGTGATACATGCTCAAAACATATTTTCTAAATTTAATGATGAGATAATAACACAAAGACACTAAAATTTTCAAAATAGTGTTCAAAAGGAAAAAATCATCTTCCAACATGCAACTTTAACAAAAAATTGTAAGAAACTTAGCTGATGTCTGTTGTGTAGACTTATTACCTAATTAATACTAGATTCTTGAGTTTGATTAACATTAATTGTCAACCCAGGGTACATATGATTTTTGAGGATGCCAACACTATATATGCATTATTGATCCATATATTATCTTGCTTACTAGTTACAGTACAATGAACTTTTACTGAAATCACCAGATAGTTATACTATGAAACTATTATAATAGAAATACATAAACACTTTGCACTTATGAATCACACATGCATCACACTTTATATAATCAAACTAATAATGAAATCAAATTACACAACACACTTAACTAAGGAGGGTCAGGATCTTCACTACAACTCTTTCCAAGGGGGGCCTTCCTCATTTAGAACTGAGTTCCAATCATTATTTGAGAGTTTTACAAAAGCTTCTTATAGAATCAACATTCTCATTAACTAGATATGTAGCCATTAAAGATTGCTATATAAAATTATAATATTCAAAATACAATGACTTTTATAATTTTACTATTTTGCTATCATCTATCCAACTCTTAATCTGATCTAGGTTCTACCATTAAATATAGAAGATAGTTTATTAGCTTTTAATTAAAAAATAAACTAGGGAAAAATAAAAATAATTAAGAATTGGCCCAATCAACCTTCAAGTGGTTAGTAACTAAAGTTACTTGTTTTAGGCTTGACAAGGTTAAGGATAATGTATACTATTTTGTTGTTTTACTTCTTTTTATCTCCTTCACATTGTCCTTGTCTTTCTCATCTTTGGTACCACATCCAAGTTTTCTTGTATGTGGGAAGTTTGTACAATAGCTATAGTCCTTTTCAATCATTCATTTGGTTGTTAAGATAGCTAGATGTGTCCTTAATATCTGGTCACAACAATAATTCAATTTTATGTAGTGGTTGTAGGCACCTTGTATGTGGAATCCTATAGTTTCTATGGGAAATATTTAGTGGTTACAGGCAACTTGCAGGTAGAAGCCTATATTTTCTATGAGAAATCTACAGTGGTAACTTGTAGGTGGAATCCTACAGTTGTTGTAGGCACCTTTAAGTGGCTACAGACAACCTATAGGTGGAAGCCTATAGTTGATGTGGGAAGGCTATAAATGTTGTGCCCAAACAATATTCCTATAACCTTATGTCACCCTTCAAATATTTATTAAATAAAATTACATTAGTATAATATAATCAAAGAAAAATCATCATTAATCGATAACACACACACACACACACACACACACACACACACACACACACACACACACACACACACACACACACACACACACACACACACACACACACACACACACACACACACACACACATCAATGCACATACAAAATCATAAATTCATTCATTCATTTGCACAAGTCATGGATGGTTATGAAGATTTACATAGAAAATGATATATACTAGGTATGGATGAGGCTATAAAATAGATCAATTGGTGGCCTCATCACACCCCCTACTTAACCTCTTGCTTGACCTTGAGCAAGCTTTGGCTGCATTTTGAAATCATTTTTTTTTAAAATCTAGAGGCTCAATGTATCCTGACCCTTCATGGATATAGAAGCCTTTAGCATCATCAATAGTCTCCCATATTTTCTTCTCAACCTCTCTGTCAGGTAGGAAATTTCCCTCCCAGTAAAGAATTGAGAACCAAAACAAAGGAGGTTGAAACATCAATCCCAACCATTTTACCCTTCTCCTGACAAGCTCAATATACATGTATATTTTATGTATGGCCTCACTAAGGTTTTGAGGGGAGTAAGATTCCATTATTTTTAAATAATTTGAGAGTTATGCCCATCTATGAGAATAAAAAAAATTTGATTTTTTATCTCCTTCCATAAGACTCAAATAATGATTCTGAACTTCTACTTATTTCCTTATGACCCATGCTTTTGGAGTATCTATGTTTATTAAGGAGATCCATTCTTATATTACAACATCTGGATTACCTGGTTCACCCCTAATCATTAGGGTGGCTTGTTTTTTTTTATATTGATACTCCACCTATTTCCTTCTTCCTATTTCATTAAAGACATATGAAAAAAGTGCATTAAACTGGACATCCCCCAAGTATATTTTTGGATTCCAATATGCATCACTAGGTACACCATATTGGTGTATGTAAAACTCACATAACTATGCTTGGAGATCAGGGTCAACATGTTTATAAACTTCAAAGAAAGATTTAGGGTCATAAAATATGTAGGACTAATCATTATAGATCCTATCGTATCTGAATTTAAGCCAACTTTCTTAGAAGTTGACAACATACACCTTAGAAGGTGATCTACACTCCATTAACATTTCAATGGTTTCATGCTAATCTTTTCCTTCATATACTTGATCCTAGTTTTAGCCATTTCTAGTCTCTCTTTTAATTCATATTATTTTTATCTTGTTTTAAAATATACCCTAAATCTTTGTACCAACTCCTTGTAGTAAGTTTCTTCATCACTAAATTTTTCTTTAAGAGAATTCAGGAGGTCATCAATTTCTATAGGTGTGGTAGCTGAAAGATCCACATCAATAACTTCTTCTATTGTAAGAATTTCTTTAGTGAGTAGAGGAGGAGAAAATATATTATAGAAAGGTACCAAAGCTAGAGCATAATATTATGTAGGTGATTTTGAGGGTATATTAATGTTATCTATGGGCAAGGTAGATGAAGTTGCTACAGGTTCCTCCAATAACCTTTCTCTTTTTCGTAGATAGTTCTACAAATTTTGCTAACCTCAAAAGTGTTTCTAGGCCTCTCTTACCTTTCAACTCTATTATCTGATTCCTTAGCCTGCATATTTATTTGATAGCTTGTTCCAATGTTTGTAACTCCTGGTCATGGGGAACTATATTTTGTTCTTCTTCTTCTTCCATAGTCTTTTCTTCAATCAATTCCTCTTCTTCTACATGTTGATCTATCATTCTTAGCCCTTCTTCTATGTACCCATTATGTCAGAGGAGATCCATGTCTTGCTTAGTGAATTTGGATGGTTTGGATGACTGTACTTCTTCTTCATTGATAGATTGCTCTTCAGTAGACTATTCTGGAATCTCAAACTCATTAGGGGTCTTTTGAATCCTGGGCCCTTTATTTTCCTTTTCATCCTCACTGATATCTATGGGTGAGGAGTCTATAGTTTTATTTTGTTTCTTAATTATCTTAGATCTCCTAGGAGGAGGTCTCCTTATTTTTGATACAAAGTGTTTCTTTGCTTCAATTTTCTTATATTTTTAAGAGGAGTGGCTATTGGAGCTTGTTCTTCCTATGAAACAGTTGATGGAAGAACTTTATCTTTCCCTAAAGGAACCATGGTAGAAGAATCCATATTTGGTGAAGAGATAATTAGAATTATGGGAGAAGGAATATTCTTCTCAATTTGTGTGGGTGAAATTTCCTCCTCTATGTCATCAGGAGGTAGGACTAGTTTCCTTCTCCTTCTTCTACTTGTAATAATTTCAGATGGACCCTCATAAACTATAGGTTGTCCAGTAGCAATAGTGGCCATAGTATCTTCTTATGCAATCTATTGGCCCTATCCTCATGAGGTTACTCCTAATTATTTCCCTCTTCTTGCTAAGGTTTATCATTCTCTAGGGTTAGAAATTGTTCCCAATTGAGGTCAGGTCTAAAAGTGTTTATTCCATGTTTAGTTATCAACCATATTAGGCAATGATGAGACATTGATTTCTCAATCCCCTTCTACTACTCTTTGGACATCTTTTTTAAAATGTTCAATAGGTGATTTGGAACATTAATGGTCCTATCATGCCTTAAGTGATTTAGAAATTTAAATGAGAGAGTATAAATTAGAGAGTACCTTCCTTCACAAGTCATATATTTGATGATGTATGAGGCTATTTCCCTTTAGGCTGCAGGTAGGCTAAGTCTCTCCACACCACCTTTCTTTAGTACTAGCCTTTCATATCCCTAACCAAACTTCTATCTACCTTCTTGACCATTTAGTTTGTCTTTCCAATTCTCTCCTATACTTAGCATCAAATGTGCCTAGCTTACCAGTTCTTCAGTAATTAGGAATGTGATTCCATATACAGTAGCTTGCTCTCTTGTAAATGATCCTACAAATTCACTAGTAAGGGATTTTGAGAAATTCTTTAATTTATCAAAATAAGTGGTCTATCCAACTCTATTGAAGACAACCCAGTTGGTTGGGTCTCCTTGAAGTTGCCTATGATTTGTGGGTTCCCTTCTCACAACTAACCATCCTGTTTTGCTAAGTTTAACTTTCTATCAATCCTTTCAACAAATAATTGGCAACACACTATGTTTGGATTTTAAAATTCTACCTATAGCAGAGCATGGTTTTTTCAATAATGGTAGTTTGTGGTTTTAGGTTATATCTTATAGGTTGTAGGTTGTAGGTAATGGTGTGCTTTAACTTTGTATGAATGGTTGTACTTACAAGGGAAAATAATGAAAGTAGTTTTTTTTCTATAGGTTATTATGGCATCATTACAACATCTAATCCCACATGTATGAATCCTGTAGTGCATGATATTATCACATCCTTCCTCTCCCATGTGAGCCATCACTTATCCCTAAGTGACGTGAAATGAGAAAGATGGAAGAGATAAAACAAGTTCATGATTAGGGATATAAGTTTGGGTTGAGATGTCATCATGTGGGTTTAAGTTCAATTGAGAGGTACTAATGAATGACATGCTAATGATTTAATATGATTTTTAATATAATACATGATATATTAAAACAATAAACCATTTTTTTATGATTAAAATATATGGTGTACCTTTTTAATGGTTTACCTATCATTACATCAAGGATTTACATGTAAGTGTTTGCATGCGAGTGGTTGATAAGATGAAATGATTTTGATAGTAGTTATAACTGGACTAAAGTGGGCCCCTTTGAATAATGATAAGATCATAGGATGTTAGGCTTCCATAGTGATTTTAGCTTGCCTGCATATAATCATGATAGCCTACATGACACTAGAACATGGGTTTTGGAGTTAGATTAGAGATTATTGCCCTCATACCACAAGGTGGTTAATATAGATCTATGTTATCAAATTCATGTATTGTATGAACATGGAAGAGGGTAGCTGATGGTGTTGTTTCTTTGTTATCTTCTTTACATGAACTTGCTAATGATTTGTCTCTATGTTGTCTTACTCCCTATAGATTATGTGCCTAGTGAACTTTTCATTGTTATTCAGGGGTAAGCCTTTGAAAGGTTTTGAATTTTATACTCTAATACTCCTTTACTCCTCCTTTAGTATTTTTGGTGTCTTCCACGTATTTCTCAAAATCTCATATCCAAAGCCATAGCTTAGAGTTTGTGAAGAAATATCCTGCATGTACTTAGAGAGGTGTTAGGGTATACCTATAACAACAAGAGGTGGTGCCTATAGTAATTGCAAAGTTATACCTAGCTGTGGGGAAAATGTCCATAATAGTGATAGAAGATCTCATAGTAACTAAAAGAATACATTCTTTGACAAGTTGCTTGTAGCAATGGTGAGGGAGTTACCTGCAACAATCATAAAATAGCCCATGGTAACTAGAGGAAGATGAATAGTTTTACTCAAAATGATTTTTTATTTCATATTTTTGTTTTTACCCCTAAATATCTAGTAAGTTGGTTTTCTATTTAGGTCCATTTTATAGTTTTAGGTAGCTAGTAGGCTAGTTCTCTAAGTAGAGACTATTAACAATCCCCAAAAAGGGTTTTCATTATTAGAGTTTTTTTAACTCTAATTGCTTCCTATAGTAGAATGTTTATTTTGGGTCCTTACCAAGTCAATAGTGAGGGTGATTCATCAAGTACCAAGAGAAGGTATTACTCTTCATGCCAAAGGAGGGCTACGATGTCCTCTTCTCCTTATTCATTTTTATGTTGGTTGGTTCTCTTAGGTGAGACATCATGATGATCCAAAACATCATTATATCCATTTTTTGATTGTGTGTGTATGTGCTTGGTAAACTCCTCTTGAGTGAGTGGCTTTTTGAATAGCTTTAGTCTATGGTTATTGACCAGTAGGCATAACCATACCTAATCAATGGTTTTGAGTTACACTACTTCATTGTCATAAACATTCTCAATCTCAAATAGACCAAGCCATATAGTCTAGAATTTGCCTTTATGATCTTTATATTTTAAATCGAAAAGAAGAGCCCAATCTCATACATTGAATTGCCTAGTCTTAATGTACCTCTCATGACATCCAATCTGTAGGTGCTATACAAGTTATATGTTCTACAATGCCTATTTTTTATATTCATCTAAGGCATTTAGTTGCATAATCCTTTCTTTCTATGCTTCAGATATATCCATACCAAGTGCTACTTTTATCTATAAAGTCTTATGCTCAAATTCAATTGGAAAGATAGGTTTATTCCCATATACCAACTCATATGGGGTGAATTTTTTATTAGTCTTCCATGTTATTATATAAGCCTAAACATCTTCACGAATTTTAGCCTCTGAATGTTTATGGGACATACTAATAGTCTTGGTTAAAATATTTTCTAACTCCTTATTGGTGACTTCCACCTATACATTGAATTGTGGATGATATGAAGTAGATTTATTATGCCTAATCTCCTATTATTAGAATGAATCATTAATTAAAACTAGCAATGAATTGGGTTCCTTGATCAATGACTATTTCTTGTGGCACACCATATCTTGTGAATATTTTTTCATAGAGGAAAGCTATTACCTTCTCATCCTTGGCATGTGTAAGAGCCTTTACTTCCACCCATTTAGTGACATAGTTATTACATACAAGGATGTACTCTTTGTTCTTAGATTTTGGATCAAAAGGTCCTATAAGTTCCAGGCCCCACTTTTCAAATGGTTCAAGTACCATTTGAGGCTATAAAGGTATCTCATTTGAATTTGTGGTCTCCTTATACATTGACATATATCACAATGAGTAGTATATCTAATTGCATCTTTATGGTTTCAAGGCCAATATTATCCTATATTCAATATTTTTACTATTGTACGCTTGTTTGTAAAGTGCCCTCCATAGGGTTCATCATGGTAGACTTTGAGGATATCTAGAATTTCATCTTCTTTAAGACATATTCTGATGATGGAGTTAGGCCTAGTATAGAAAATAAATCAAGATAGCCATGAATACCTACCACTTTTTTTGAATCAAATCTCTTTTTTGTTTAGGAAGTGTTGTGGAAGTAACTCTGTGACAAGGTAGCTAGCAATATCAGCATACCAAGGTGTGGTAAGGGTGAGGGAGAATAAGTGCTTCATCTAGAAATGAGTCATCCACTATGGTATCTTCTTAAGGGGATTGTAGGTGTGATAAGAATTATTCCATGACATTGTCCTTACTAGGCTTATCTATAATGGTTAGATAAAATTATTGTAATAAGAGTAACCATCTTATCACTTTGCTTGGGATAACTGGTTTGTTCATAAGGTACAGAATGGCTATACAATAATATGAATAAATGCTTGATACCCTATGATTTAGTGATGAAACTTCTTGATTTCATAGACTACTACAAAGAACTCTTTTTTAATATATGTGTAATTTAATTTTAATGCTTATAGGTTTTTGCTTATAAAATATTAACATAATTAAGTGCTTCATGTTTTTAGCCTAGCATAGCTCCTAGGGAAGTATCTAAAGTGTCTATGTGAATATGGAAGGGAATATTTCAAGTAAGACCATGAAGAACAAAGGTGGTGGTCAATAATTATTTCAATTATCTAAAGGCTATATAATAGACAAGATTCTAGATGAATTCAACATCTTTAGTTAGGAGAGTCAACAATGGTGCTACTACTTTACTAAAATAATTGATGAATCTCTTGTAGTAACCAACATGTCCTAAATAACTTCTGACATATTTTTGTTTTTGAGGAATAGGTAGGTTTTTTATGATGCTAATTTTTGCAAGGTCAATATTAATTCCTTTAGCAGATACATAGTTACCTAAGACAATGCCTTCTATCATAAGCATGTAGCATTTATTGTGACTTAAATATAAATGGTGCTCTTGATATTGTTGCAACAATTTCTCTAGGTTCTTCAAGTACTCATCTAATGTTTCTCCATAAATATTGAATTCATCCATATAGATTTATACACATTCATTGACCATATCTATAAAAATACTCAAGACAACTCTCTGGAATGTTGCAGGAGAGTTACACAGTCTAAAAGGTAATAAAAAATAAGCATAAGTACCCCATGTACAAGTAAAGGTGGTCTTCTCCTGGTCCTAAAGAGCAATGCTAATCTGGTTGTAACCACTGAAGCCTTCCAGAAAGGCAAATTTTTTTTCCTGCTGGTGTATCTAACACTTGATCAATGAAGGGTAGAGGAAAGTGATCCTTTCTAGTTGATGTATTAAGTTACCTATAATCTATGCATACATGCCATTCACCATTTTTATTTGTGACAATTACCAATGGTGAAACCTATTCACTATCTTAGATGGGATATATAAATCTAGTGGTCAGGAGTTTTTACAATTCCACTTTAACTATTTCTCGAAGAGTTGAATTCATCTTCTGTTGTTTTTGTCTAATTAGTTGTCACTCTTATTTGATATAGATATGATGTGTGCATGTTTATGGGTTGATTCCTTGCATATCTTCATAATTACATGCAAAAGTGCATTGGCTCACATGTAACAAATTGACTAGGTACTTTTCTTTATTTAAATCCAACTTGCTATTAATAAGCAATGTTTTTCCTTGAGATATTTCATTTTTTTTGTGAGAATGCTTTCATCATTTCTATATTTATACTGCATCTAGTTTGACTGTAACTATGAGGCAACAACTAGTGGAATATTTTCTATATAGATGCATCAAAATTGTTTTCTTCCTAGAGGTTAAAAATGGGCACTCAACACATTACATGTGGTTGAGATCTAAAGAATGAGTTTGGTAATTATTTTGGAGAACATTAGAGAGAATTGTATCTTCTTCTTGATCAAACAAGGTACATGCATGGTCTATGGTGAATCCAGGGAGGATACCCTACCTCATCTTATTTAGCCCATAATGGATGCTCTAGTCCCAAATTTGGTTATGTTGGGGGATATAGGACCAACTTCTTAGTGTGGTTGACATTGGAAATTAACATGTCACCTTATTTGTAGCTAATGAAGGTACTCAATGTGACAAGTCAAGGTCATCATAAGATAAGAGGATATCCACACAAATTATACTTTGGTTGTAACATAATGAAATCTTCAAAATACTCCCAAAAATATATAGTAATGACAAGATCTTTAATGACTCCTTCTATTTGAACTGTAGACATATCAACCATTTGTAGCATTGTAGATATGAGATGAATATTATTCAATTGTACTTTGTATATGGTTTCAATTATTATTATATTTATTTTTGCCCCTAGGTATACCAATATATTGGATAGTTGTTGATCATGGATATGGACTGTTACTACTAGGCATCCTAGATCTTTTTTTTTTTGACAGGGTGTTTCCTAACATGATTTTTGTCAACTAGCCAATCACATGCACTGTATTGGAATCATTATTCTTATTTCTAGGTTAACGTAGATATAAGTCTCTAATAGTTTTGGAATAAATGGGCACATCCTTGATGGTCTAAAAGAGGGGAATTTTAACACAGATTTCTAAGTTGTCCTATGAAATCAAATTTAGGCTCAATTACAATGTGATGAAGGGTAAGACATTATATAAATGGTGGGTTTTTTTACATTAATAGCTTTATTTATTAGTTTTAAGAGTTATTTTGATGGTGAAGGTGGGTTAGCATGATCTTTTGGAGTTTCTTGATCTAAATCCATTACTATGGGTGAGGTTGGAGGTGATAGAATTTTTTTTGAATGTAGGTGAAATTCATTGATGTTCACCATATATGTTAGGTACAGGATAGGTTGAGTATTGAATGTTGGTTGAATCAAATTATTTATAAGGTTTCACATGGGTTGAGTAGGGATCTGATTATGCTTGGATGTAACTTGTGTATTGAGCATACGAGTAAGATGTCATTTTTTATATTGTAGAGGGAATCTTCCTTGGTGGTTTTCCCAAGGATGATTGGGTCTCCAAGGCTACTTCCACTATTTTGTGAAGGATGGGCCTTGGGGTGGTTGCCAAGCTTATATTTAAGGCGGGGATAAATTTTGTGGAGGTTACTAAAAAGTGGTGGGGTAGCTTGTATGAGGTGGCTACCAGCTAGAATTAGGAGGTGGGAAGTTCATCCATGGACTCATCTAGTTAGGAGTAGTATTTGAAAATTATGAATTAAATGATGTAGAATTTACAAAAGGTGAGTTTTGTCCCATACCTAGATAAGGTGGTCATTAAAGCCATGGATTTATTTGTACAACATATAAAGTCTAGTTTTCATCTCCTCTTAGATCATGTATCTCTATTGGTTTTGGTTCGTCAACTATGATGTTAGTATTTTTAGCTTGAACCTCATGACACCTATAATCTATTTTCCTCTTCTTATAATCTAGACAATAGATGGTCAAAGCTTGATCCAAGGCTACTTGATTTTTCCTTGAGTGTAGGCTATCTAATTTTGTGGCAAAATGACTAATTATATCTTGTTTCATGTCTTGTAATATATTACTAACTTCATATTTTGATATCCCACTTGTAATTGCCAGTGGAAGCTTGTTTCCCCTGACTTTGTTTATAACAGACCTAGTATAATTCTTGCTCATCTCTTTTATGTCTACAAATGGTATATGGGAGATATCACCCCCAATCATTAGGTTCAATTTTTTCAAACAATCTTCTCAGACTCCTTTCAGGAAGATGTGTTTTAGAGGTTTTTCTCCTAGTGCACTTTGCTTGAATTTCTATACATTGAACATGAACTATTTAACATAGTCTTCCAAAGATTTATCCCTTCTTGAATCATCCTAAATATGTCATTTATTTTATAATTTATTCATAATCCATATTATTGATGCTTAGCCAAAAATTTCTTTTTCATGTCCTCCTAAGTGTGGACTAAATTACTACCCAGTCCCATGAACCAACAATGTGTTGAGTCCTTGAGGGTGGCTAGAAAAAGTTTCTATTTTTATGCATCTTGACTATAGTAATAGATTCTATAGAGGATACCAAATTAAAAAAAAGGTTTCCAGATCTTTTGATAATGTACCTCTCAAATTGGGCAAGGCTGAGGGCAAGATATTTTTCATTTGTGTTATACATGTTGTATCTGGAATAGAAAATTCAAATGTAGCTATGTCTGGAGTCTTGTTGTCATCTACTTCTCTATTCATGATGGAATTTCTTGTGATATGGAATACCTAACGTACTCAATATCATGTCTTATAATACTATATCAGTCCCTTCATTAGCATGATAGTAAATGTTTATCTGTTGATCCGTTGTCTTTCTACCAAATGAGAAATATGAATTTTTTTTTAGCTTTCTTTTATTTGTTCAAGAAATCCTTGTTGAAATTTTGTTCTAATGTTACTTTCTAGAGTGTTTGGTTCATGAATTTCTTCTCCTTTGTTTCTCCTTACTAACTTAGCCAATGCTTCCTTCATTTCTATTTCCTTTTATAAAGCTAATAATACTTATTTTGCAAGTTACTTCATTCAATTTGTAGTGTTTCCTTATTCAAGAGCCCTTTGGATTATGGTATATTTTTTAATAGGATTTTTAGTTACAGTAGGTATTTATGATTCTTTATCGATAGCAACTTATGGCTTGTTTGGTAAGAATCTTCTTCCATAATCTCTTTATCTTTGCTTAAATATTTTGCCACACCTTTCAGATGTCATGTCCCTTCCTACATAGTATTAGTATCTTTTTTTATTTTTCATGTGTTTTAGGAGGTTGTTTTAGAATAATCAAAAAGTAAAATAAAGGAGTGTGGAAATCAAAATAATTGAAATTAAAATTTTACTTCTAGAAAGTAGTAACGTTATATACTGAAAGTGAGAAAATTAATCTAGAAAGTGAAACATGAAAGGAAGAAAATTATCCTAGAAAACATGAAAGCAATAAAATTAAAGGCAAATTTTGTGGAAAATAAATCACTCTTGTAGGAATGTAAATTCTAAAAAAAATGATGAACTAAGTAAATTACAAGATTACAAAGAGGCATTCAAGGTTGTGCACCATCAACATCCAAAAAATTAGACATCTGGAATAAGACATTCCAGTGTCCTCACTCAACTTCCTTAGTTGGGTAGGATAATACATAAAAACATTTATGCTCCCTCAAAATCTAGGAACATAGACATTTGGCATACGACACCACAGTTTCCTCACTTGACTTTATTGATTGGGTAGGACAGTGCATTAACCGGTCTTAAAAAAACAATAATTGATTTTAGAAAACAATAATTGGCACCCTCCCCAACAATGGTGTCAAAATGTTGTGTAAAATTATTACCCATTTAATACCTAATTCTTGAGTTTGATTAACATTAATTTTTAACCTAGGATACATATGCTTTTCAAGGATGTCAACATTATATATGCATTATTGATCCATAGATTATCTTGCTTACTAGTTATAGTATAATAAACTTTTACTGAATTCACCAGATATTTATATTATGAAACTATTATAACATAAAAATAGAAATACTTCACACTTATGAATCAAACATGCATCATACTCTACATAATCAAATTAATAATGAAATCAACTTACACAACACAATTAACTAAGGAGGGTTAGGATCTTCACTACAACTCCTTTTGAGGGCGGGCTTCCTAGTTCAGAATTGAGTTCCAATCCTTATTTGAGAGTTTTATAAAATCTTCTTATAGAATCAACCTTCTCATTACTCATATATATATAGAAATTAAAGGTTGATATATAAGATTACAATGTTTAGAATGCAATGACTTTTACAATTCTACTATTCTGTTATCATCTATCCAAATCTTAATCTGATCTAGATTTGACCATTAAATACAAAAGGTAGTTTATTAGCTTTTAACCAAAACCAATAAAATAGGGAAAAATATAAATACTTAGGAACTTCCCCAAAGAAGTGTTATGGCATTTATTGCCAAGATAGTCTAAATAACAAAAATAGGAAGATAACTTTAAAAAATGATAGCATCTCTTTGGAAGAGTCCCTAACAACACAAGTACCACGGGTGTATTTTATTTCCTTGAAAATGATGCTAGGTGAGTGTGCAACATTCATGAACCAAATATAGTAAAATTAGTGGAAATATAGGTAGAGAAATTTCAAACTTTAATTACTTACAACTCTCTGCAAGAGTTCCTAGTAACATGAGTGACAATGAGTGTGCTTGATAATGGAGCCAATTGAGTATGTAATGTTGATAAACCAAAGATTATGAACTCAATGTAAATATATGTAGATAAATTTAAAACTTTAATTACTTACAACTCTCATAACTTATAGGTTACTTATAGTTTGTATAAATATTAGATTGGCATGATATACACATCTTAGCCTATAATTATGTGAATAATAAAACATATCTAGGGTTGGGGTGATATCTAGATTTCCCATTGATCTAGATTTGTAAATGACCAAAATATCATGACTTGGGAAATCCTCATAATGATCATAAGGACAATGATGGCCATCATTGGTTACATATCTTGTAAAACCTTCACTTTGCATGGTTCTTGTAATGGGTGAGTGCCAAAGTTTCTCATTTCAATAACATTCATAAGAGGGTTGCATCTCTTCTTCAAGCTCTTTGGCATGTTTCATCCATTATCAGCATGCAAATGTTTACATTTGAGAATAAAACTATAGATATCATTTCCCCATGCCCCTGGGTCACTTACAGAGTGTCATATGACATGAATTTCAATGATTTAAATACTTTTATGAATTTTCTTTTCAAATCCATAGTATTTTTCTAACTTTTACCACTCACCTATTTCTCATACCTCATGGAATCTGGGGATGGCCAAACACTTTTCACATAATTTGGAGCAAGTTGCATCACATCTTCCACTTTTCATCGAGTCCCTTTTACCTTTTGGTAGAATCTATAAATAAGAACAAAATTTGAATTTTGCACTTTGCTTAAAAATCCTACTATTCTATTATCATCTATCCAACTCTTAATCTAATCTAGGTTTGACCATTATATACAGAAGGTATTTTATTAGATTTTAACCAAAAACACTAAACTAGGGAAAAATACAAATACTTAGGAACTTGCAAAGTGAAGTGTTATGGCATTGATGGCCAAGATAGCATAAATAACACAAATAGGAAGATAACTTTAAAAAATTATAGCATCTCTTTGGAAGAGTCCCTAACAACACAAGTGCCACGGGTGTCTTTTCTTTCCTTGACAATGATGCTAGGTGAGTGTGCAACATTGATGAACCAAATATAAGAAAATTAGTGGAAATATAGGTAAATAACTTTCAACCTTTAATTACTTACAACTCTCTGCAAGAGTTCCTAGTAACATGAGTGACAAGGAGTGTGCTCGATAATGGAGGCAATTGAGTGTGTGATGTTGATAAACCAAAGATTATCAACTCAATGTAAATATATGTAGATAAATTTCAAACTTTAATTACTTACAACTCTCATAACTTATAGGTTACTTATAGTTTGTAAAAATCATAGAATGACCTGATATATGCATCTTAGCCTAGAATTATGTGAATAATTAAACTTAGCTAGGGTTGGGATGATATCTAGCTTGCCCATTGATCTATATTTGTAAATGACCAAAATATCATGACTTGGGAAATCCTCATAATGATCATACGAACAATGATGGCCATCATTGGTTACATATCCTGTAAAACCTTCAATTTGCATGGTTCTTGTAATGCATGAGTAACAAAGTTTCTCATTTCAATAATATTCATAAGAGGGTTGCATCTCTTATTCAAGCTCTTTGGCATGTTTCAGCCATTCTAAGCATGCAAATGTTTACATTTGAGAATGAAACTATAGCTATCATTTCACTATGCCCCTAGGTCACTTACGGAGTGTCATATGACATGAATTTCAATGATTTAAAAAATTTTATGAATTTTATTTTGAAATTCGTAGCCTTTTTCTAACTTTTACCACTCACCTATTTCTCATACCTCATGGAATCTAGGGATGGCCCAACACTTTTCACATAATTTGGAGCAATTTGCATCACATCTTCCACTTTTCATTGAGTCCCTTTCACCTTTTGGTAGAATCTAGAAATAAGAACATAATTTGCATTTTACACTTTACTTAAGAATCCTACTATTATTTTATCATTTATCCAAATCTTAATCAGATCTAGGTTTGACCATTAAATATAGAAGGTAGTTTATTAGCTTTTAACCAAAAACACTAAACTAGGGAAAAATACAAATACTTAGGAACTTCCCCAGTGAATTATTATGGCATTGATGGCCCAGATACTCTAAATAACATAAATAGTAAGATAAATTTAAAAAATGATAGTATCTCTTTGGAAGAGTCCCTAACAACATAAGTGCCACAGGTGTCTTTTCTTTCCTTGACAATGATGCTCGACAAGTGTGCAATATTGATGAACCAAATATAATAAAATTAGTGGAAATATATGTAGAGAAATTTTAAACTTTAATTACTTACAACTCTCTACAAGAGTTCCTAGTAACACGAGTGACAAGGACTGTGCTTGATAATGGAGCCAATTGAGTGTGTGATGTTGATAAACCAAAGATTATCAACTCAGTGTAAATATATGTAGATAAATTTCAAACTTTAATTACTTACAACTCTCATTACATATAGGTTACTTATGGTTTGTAAAAATCTTAGAATGGCCTAATATACACATCTTAGCCTAGAATTATGTGAATAATTAAACTTATCTAGGGTTGGGGTGATACCTAGCTTTCCCATTGATCTAGATTTGTCAACGACCAAAATCTCATGACTTACAAAATCCTTATAATGATCATAGGAACAATGATGGTCACCATTGGTTATATATCTTGTAAAACCTTCAATTTGCATGGTTCTTATAATGGGTGAGTGTCAAATTTTATTTAAATAAGATTCATAAGAGGGTTGCATCTCTTCTTCAAGCTCTTTGGCATGTTGCAGCCATTCTAAGCATGAAATGTTTACATTTGAGAATAGAACTATAGATGTTATTTCCCCATGCCCCTAGGTCACTTACGGAGTGTCATATGTCATGAATTTCAATGATTTAAAAAGTTTTATGATTTTTATTTTCAAATCCATAGCCTTTTTCTAACTTTTCCCACTTACCTATTTCTCATACTTCATTGAACTTGGGGATGGCCCAACACCTTTCACATAATTTGGAGTAAGTTTCATCACATCTTCCACTTTTCATCAAGTCCCTTTCACCTTTTGGTAGAATCTATAAATCAAAATAGAATTTGCATTTTGCACTTTGCTTAACAATCCTATTATTTTGTTATCATCTATCCAACTCTTAATCTGATCTAGGTTTGACCATTAAATATAGAAGGTAGTTTATTAGCTTTTAACCAAAAACACTAAACTAGGGAAAAATACAAATACTTAAGAACTTCCCTAGTGATGTGTTATGGCACTGATGGCCAATATATTCTAAATAACACAAATAGGAAGATAACTTTAAAAAATGATAGCATCTCTTTGGAAGAGTCCCTAACAACACAAGTGCCACGGGTGTCTTTTCTTTCCTTGACAATGATGTTAGGTGAGTGTGCAACATTGACGAACCAAATATAATAAAATTAGTGGAAATATAGGTATAGAACTTTCAAAATTTAATTACTTACAACTCTCTGCAAGAGTTCCTAGTAACACGAGTGATAAGGAGTGTGCTCGATAATGGAGCCAATTAAGTATGTAAGGTTGATAAACCAAAGATTATCAACTCAGTGTGAATATATGTAGATAAATTTCAAACTTTAATTACTTACAACTCTCATAACTTATAGGCTACTTATAGTTTGTATAAATCCTAGAATGCCTGATATACACATCTTAGCCTACAATTATGTGAATAATTAAACTTAGCTAGGGTTGGGGTGCTATCTGGCTTGCCCATTGATCTAGATTTGTTAATGACCAAAATCACATGACTTGGGAAATCCTCATAATGATCATAAGAACAATGATGGCCATCATTGGTTACATATCCTGCAAAACTTTCAATTTGCATGGTTCTTGTAATGGGTGAGTGTTAAATTTTCTCATTTGAATAAAATTCATAAGAGGGTTGCATCTCTTCTTCAAGCTCTTTGGCATGTTGCAGCTATTCTAAGCATGCAAATATTTACATTTGAGAATAAAATTATAGCTATCATTTCCCCATGCCCCTAGGTTACTTACAGAGTATCATATGACATGAATTTCAATGATTTAAAAACTTTTTTGAACTTTCTATTCAAATCCATAGCCTTTTTCTAACTTTTCCCACTCACCTATTTCTCATACCTCATGGAATCTAGGGATCACCCAACACTTTTCACATATGTTGGAGTAATTTGCATCACATCTTCCACTTTTCATAGAGTCCCTTTAACCTTTTGGTAGAATCTAGAAATAAGAACAGAATTTGCATTTTGTACTTTGTACTTTGCACTTTGCTTAACTATTCAAACATATAGTCAATGGATAGAGTTCCACCATGACTTTACCTCTGTGAATGCAAATGTCAATATTGATTTTATCCACTCTGACCTTTGGTGGAAGCCACAACTCATTTTGCACTTTCTAAATGTGTAGTCAACTTGTTGAACTCCACCATGCTTCCATGCTTTTTTTCAAACTTAACATTGATTTTTGTTTTACTTCCTTTGACCTCCTTCCATGTATCCATGGATACCTATGTCAAATGTTGTGTTGGATCCCCTCTTGGGGCCATGTAGTCACCTCCACATCAACCCCCCTTTGTTGGCCTGCATGCTCAACTTTGGTCACCTTCAAAACCTTGGACATATGAATATGGGAATTTTATATTGATCATTCCCCAAATAGAATATAAGGGTGAGTTATGCCCAGTCCATCAATAGCTAGAAATATCAATCACACTACTCTAGTGTATCATAATCGAGTTAATCTATCTTGATTCAAATGGTATAACCATATCAACTTGTAATAATATAATGTCAAACAGGTTAGCTAATATAGTAAAAAAATCTCAAATATTACATCTTTTTAGGGTTGGTGTGTGTGTGTGTGTGTGTCTATATATATATATATATATATATATATATATATATATATATATATATATATATATATATATATATATATATATATATAATTTGGTGATTGTACATGTCATATGCATGTTAAGCATGTCTCAAGTTGAAGTATCTATCAAAATATAACCTTTACTCTATAATATTTGTATAATATGTATCACCATTTTGAAAAAATCTATCTCAAAAGTATGCCAAATGTATAGAATTTTGACCCACGTGCATTATTGAATGATGTAAACTGAATCAAATTATTCCATTTTTTTAAATTTATGTATGTGGAATCATGTATCTAGACATCCCCCACTAATACTCTCTCAAATTTGAGATGAGGGGAAAGAAAAAGTTATAGTCAACATATCTCAAAAGGATAAGATAACTATGATGTATCTATGTGAATGACGTAGTAAAGAAACATATAGTATTATCATGTCAAAGTAGATACATAAATGAATCACATAATTTACATACATAATAATTCATAAGATGTAATATGTGTATCATGAAAATGTCTATAAGATAAAAATATCAACAAACAATAAATCACACACATATTACTTCTAAAATTTCACATGAAGAGGGGTATAAGTAGACCAAAAACAAAGGGCATGTTTAAAATTCACACACTCAAGGAGAGGGCACCTAAAAATTTTGACTCACCAAATGAATAATCAAGATTTAGGGCACTATAGTCAACAAGCAAGGAACACGTTCAAATGATCCACAAAAAAGACAAAGAAGAAAATAAGAAGTACACTCAAATAAGCCATATGAAGAGATGAAGTAAATAAAGTAGAAGCAACTAGCACAAGCATGTCATACTATTTCCTGCATACATATATTACCAAAACGTCATGTAAAATAACATATCAAGTAAACTATGTAATATAATAACATGATTATAGGAATTTGTAAATGTCATAATATAAGATCAATATGATAATGGATATAATAAATCATGATCATATAGCAACAACAAGCCCCCAACATAGTGTATCATGTGGGGAATATAAATGTCCAACATCTACATGACCATGTATCATGGATCTCATGTATGATTGTATCACTCTCATGTACATGTGAAATATATTTGTATATATAAATAATATACTAACTATTAACATAAAGTAAACAACATATGAAAATGTTAGTAAACATGTGAAATGCTAAATATTGTAACATTTTTTCATTATTTGAATGTTTTTGTATTTTATTGAATATTTTATTTTCCTATCTTTTTGAATTTTTCTATATTTTAAAAAAAATTTCAGTAATGTTTGAAAATAAATTGATATTCTATGATCCCATCTAAGGGATTCTCATAAATTTATCTATATTATACATATGGTACATAATAAATTGTTCATGTTGCCAAGGATCATGTATATGTGCCAAATCTATAACTAAAAAAATTTAAATACATTGTATATGTTTTAGAGGACTCTATGGTTGTGAAGTAGTAGTATAAGGTATAATTGTTCATGGAACCCATTATTTAATTATATATGATCTCCTTGATGTAATATTGGGTCTTTGTACCCATTCTGAAACATCGTGCTCTATTATCAATTGTCTAGGTTGTAGAGGTGTAACTGAGGATATCAAAGAGACCACTATAGATATATGATGCAATGGCATCCCAAGTATTGGCCACCTAGGAAAAGGGATTTCTTGTTGCTTAGCCTTTTGCACATGATTAACCTTAGTAGGTTGTATAAATATTTTTTATGGATAAAATTTTCTCTGTTGTAAAGGATATTCATATCAAATCCCTAAAATTGTAATTACCCTATTGTCATGAATATATTTAAGACAATCATATACTATGGAAGGTACCACATGGAGCTTATGAATCCAAGGTCATCCTAGTAATATATGAATACTAAATTATTTCATATAACTAAAAATGTTCTACTCACATCTGCTAGACCAATTTGTAGAGGTAAATAAAACTCACCAAAAAGTTGTTGTGTCTTCCCATTAAATGATTTGATCATTTCATTCAAAGATAATAAATCATATTATGTGTATCAAAAATGTGGGACCAATGTCATGGCAGATGCATTATCAATGGAACTCTTATCAACCATAATAATGTGTATAAGATGGTGATAAAAATGTGCCCTGATAAATAAAAATTGAAGATCTAAGTCATCATCCATAATCTCGTTATCATAGTAAGTTGAAACCATGCCATCCCATCATTGAAAATTTATCACTCAAGGAATATTAAATGATTTATTTTATTATGGTGGAAAAATATGTTCATTATATATCATTTTCACTTATGATACATCCTTAGAATGAGTTGTATAATATTTTTAAATATATTTTTATTTTGATGATCTTTAGCTTATGATCATGAGTCCTTCAGATAATCATCAATGGTAAGTTGTTTTAAGTTGTTTTTAATATTATATGATAATGATAATTATATCATGTACTCAGTTTTGATTCTTTTATTGTGAATATTGATTGATAATATCCTTTGAGGCCTCTACGGTTAAAAGTGATGAGGTTTGAATTGTTTTTAAGATCTTCCATAATAACCTAAAAATAATCCAGTCCCATTTTAATTTCTATATGGGTCTCACACAAAGCAACATAGAAAATATCCTTATATATAATTGATTATTTCAAAAGCTCATGGATTGATATTGTATCATGTTCATTTATACACTTAGGGGCATAAGGTTTAAAGCATGCACATTAATTTGTAGTGAAGATAAAAAAGGGATTAATTATATTAAAATAAGAATTTTATAAATATGGATTATATTTATATCTCGTGTTAAATATTTCTCTTTATTTGTGCTAATTTATTAAGTCCATTTGAGCATAGTTTTTATCTATTTAACAACATATGCAATATAAGAAGTAATGATTATCATGATTTTATTACCAAATGAAAATTTAATATTTATATTCTCTTTTTTAACATAATTTTTTGCTTTGAAATTTTAAAGAAACTAATTTTTGAAATTCATTTTAACAAATAAACAAATTAGAAAACCCTAAGGCACATTAGAATTAAATTAAAAATAATCAGAGGTTGGGTTCACTAAGTCTTTAACCATTTTTAGAAATAAGGATTTATAATGAAAGCATATCCTAATAAAAAATGTGTAACCTAATTTAAAAATAAATCCATTTAATTAATTAATATTCTACTAATATTATGATAAGACATTAAATCTAAGCATATGAAAAATATAAAAAGTAAAACATTGAATATATAATAATAGCAATACGAAGGAGAAATTGTATTTAACTTATACACTAATTTGAAAGAAAATATGAGCAATATAGGTGTAAAAATATAGTATATGGTGATTCTAATCGAATCATCATATTTTTGAAAATTGGCTTTTTGTCAACATGAACATTTTAATGACCCTATGGACACTTGCATTGATGCTACTATCTAAGGTTCAATATATATTATCTTTATGGAGTATTGACTATTTAATAAAACTTCCACATGGATATTTTTATGTTTTTTGTTTCCTTTTAGTTTATTTTTTCAAATTGCATATATGGGATTTTCAATATCAAATTATTGTTCAAACCCTAAATCCTCCTTTTAGGTCATTTCATCTTGCTAAAAATTGGTTACTGAGTTCATGAATTCAAGCTAACCTTAAGGACCCCTTTATCAATAAGTTATTCCTACATAACCAATAATATGAAGAGGGCCTCAAACATATGCAATTTTCTCCTATGTGTTAGCTTTTGTGTGAACATTGGTGTAGAGTGTTATATAAAAGTGCATGTATTGACATAACTTATAAAATGATAAAAAAAACTCATGGATTATTATTTCAATGATTTAAATTTATAGTATGACTGATATAGAAATATGTAAGAACAAGTTAGTATAACATAGTTATGTAATTTTATTGAATGAGCATGAATATGTGTTTACTTGTATTTTTTCTAGTTGGGTAATTAGTTGTCTATAACTTATATTTATAACACCTATTTTTGAAAGTTACACATATAAGGGTTAATGAAACATAATATTCTGACACATACATATCAAAATATTTGAGAATTTGATTTCTTATAAGGCACAAACACTTGCACTGGAGAATGGATAATAGTGCCAATGTTATTGCCCAAGTCTAAATGTAACCATACATGAACAAATAAGGTTATTGGAGACAAATAATTGATATTAAAGAACATATATAATATTTCATACATATTGTGGACTACATATGATTTAGATAATTAGAATAAAAATGTTGGACTATAATATAAGCATTTTGGCCTAGTGAGATGGTGAATGCCAGCCTATCAGCTGTTAGGAAGGTCAATAACTAAAGGTTAGATCCTTGAGTCATATTTTCAAGTGTAAAATTATAATTTAAAATATAAATCCAAACATAATAATCTACAAATACATCATTTATTTACACCATAACCATAATCTAAATGGAATGTCACTTTTATATACAATTCCTAAACATACAAATTGATTGGCCAAAATTAGGGTAAAAGTGTAGCTCATCATATTAACTACACCCTAATGATATTTTCACAATCTTTGATATAACCTTAAGATATTATAAACACCTAATTTTATTATAATAATCTTGAAAACATCAATTCTCACATACATGACTTATGTTTACACATTCAACTCTTTTGCACACTATCTTATATCCATTTTACATATCTTTGGTCTTGAAGAAGCCAATATTATTTCACACATGTTCATGATCTCCCTAGTATATGAAAAAACTATCTATAATCCTAAGAATAATGTCTCCATATTCTGTATCATTTATTTTTCCTCTATGGACAATGTTGGAAATAGTCATACACTTTTGGTCTGCCATAAGTGTCCCCCATTTTTAGTAGTATCCAAGGACATTTAAGACTACTTTTCAAATTCAAATATCCCCTTATGTCAGCCTAAGCATGTTTCATATGTCATTTTTTTGAAGAAATAAATTGGCCATCTATATATACAAATCAATCATAAGGTCATATGGCCTTGTAAATCACTTGGCCATTCACTATCTACTTGACAAAGCATTGAGAAATATATTGAAACTCTTTTGGTACATTATCACTAAATCATATCCATATGAAAAAAACTTTAAATAATCAGCTATGGAACAAAGTCTAAACACTAAGATGAGGATAAAATTTCATGTTCTTTAGTGCCAAAAGCCAAAGCATTGCATTTAGTTCTAATGGATAATGATTAGACACACACATACACCTAAGTGGGATAATTATGCATGGATTAAGTGCTATTTAGAGTAATATAACCTAATAAATGTTTTATCACTCAATGGGGAGTGGCTAAATAAATGCAACCCATATTTATAACACTTTCTTTCTAAGACAATATTTTATCAAAAGTGAATTTAGGTTTTCAAGGCAAAGAGAAACAAAATTAGGATTTATGCATAAGATTGAGGACAAGTAAACACAAATATATCTTCTACAAAGGCAAGTAGAATGATATAAAGTAGACAACCCATCAAAATCAACCTAGAGAATACAAATAGATAGTGGATAGTACAAATCATGTTAGGGGTTTGAACCTCACTAACATCTTGGTATATTTTGAGGGTATTTTCCCTGATATGATCAGCTACACATTTATTACATAGAATTTTATATATTTTTTATGAAGGTAGTGATAAATTTAAAATAAAAAATTAATGAAGTGACTACCTTCCCTCTTTTCTTGATCAATTATAAATATAGAAAATCTAATATCAATCTCTTTTAAAAATATTTGTATGTTATATGTACTATTTTACATAACATGGACTTCAATAGTTTTGTCTTTTTTAGATTACATTAATCTAAAAATAAATAAAACATTTTACCTTATTTTTTTTAAAGCCTATCACTACACAATTAATTGCAATACTTGAAACATCATGATAAGATAAAATGAAAGTAGCATTTGATAAAATTAATAAGTATTTTATTTGATTTCCAAGGTGATATTTCTATATTTAAAATATATATAACTTAAGAAAAAATAACTCCTATTAGGATTATACTTACATGTTTAAGCACAAAAGTGTGTATGGTAATGAAGAATAAATAAAGCACAAAAGAGAAGATACAAGATCTTCCTTTACTAATAAAATCAAAATTTCCCAATCATATATTTATGAAAGATAATAGTGATGATGATGAAAATGAAATCCCTAAAAACATACATGATTATCTGTATCATATATAAAATTTGTGTTCATAGGCCTAAGAGAGTATTAAAATGACTAAAAAATGGTGAACACTTTTAAATTAGATAAAGGGAAGGAACCCAT